>JAKSZT010054473.1:2912015-3129138 GCA_026826555.1 Tolypeutes matacus | reverse complement strand
TTCTGCTGCCATGTGAGTCCAGCGTCTTTTTCATTTCTTGACTTGTGTCTTTGTTCGCCATCATATCCATTACCTTTTTAGGTGTGTTAGCTATTTTTTCAGTATGTTCTCCCAGTGTCTTCTTTATATCCTTAATCTCTTCCTTCAGTTCTTTAAGTTGGTCTATGATATTTGTTTGGATAGCTTTGATTAGTTGTTCGATGTACTGCATTGCTTACTGGTTTTTATTTTGTGCACTGGACTGGTCCATGTTTTCCAGTTTCTCAGAGTCATTTGTATTTTTCTGTTGCCCTCTGGTCATCATATTATCTTGATGGGTTTGTTCAGTTGATTAGCTTTTCTCTATGCTCTAGAATTTTATTTAGCTGTTGGTTCTGCATGTGAGTTAAGTTTTCTCTTTGGCAGTTTTTCTTCTTATTTTATTTCCTTGCTTCTTTCTATGTTCCCTTGAAGGCAAAAGGTTAGGGCCAGAGGAATCAAAAGATGTAAGGAAGGCAGAAGGATAATAGAAATGTTGATAAAAATTAGAAGAGGGGCAAAATGAGACTTAATGAGATGAATATTTAACTTGTGTAGGCAGTGTAGAGTACTAGGAAAAAATATGGAATTCCTACAATGGACTGGGAAAACAAATGGAGGAATATATATATAGTGATTTAGAAGCCTAGAATTATGAGGAGGCAGAGAAATAGTAGAGCAAGGTCTGAAAGGAAAAAGTTAATACTAATAAAAAAAAAAAAAAAAGAAAGAAGAAGAAGAACAAAACAAAATAGTTGGGATAGAAATTGACACCCATAAAGTTGTGGGCCTATGAAAAAATGTTGTCTCTAAGAGCCACAACAGAAAACAGAAGGCAGAAAGATGCAGGAAGGATAAGCGATAGTTTGTAATACAGAATCAATATATACAGTGAGTGGGAAATTACTGAATAAGAAGCCCAGCAAATAAGCGACCAGCTGGCAGCACCTATTTAAAAAAAAAAAAATAGAAGGAAAAAGGAAGGGGGGAGGAAAACGGGAATAATAGCAATAGACCAGAAAGTAACAGAGAAACCAAATATCCACACAGGCAAGCAGTCAAACAGAGCTAAGGGAGGTCAATGATTCCCCTAGGTTCCACGTGGATCCTTCCTGCCTACTTGTGTTTATCAATGAATTTCCTCACAGGGTTCTATATGCAGGTCCTGAAGCAGCTTTTAGCTATTAAACTAAATTAAAAAGAATTTATTTTTCATTTGTTGAGGTGACCTCACTTTTTTTTTTTTTTTTTTAGCCAAATGCAGGACCCAAAATAATTCCTCGTCTAGACCAACCCCCTTACGGAAGGGACCCTAGCTGGGCCCGTGGAAATTAATCAAGCACGTCCCACTTTCCAGACTCCCCAGGTTAGCTGAAGCTCTGATGTTAGTCAGTGAGGAGTGCTAAAGACGGCGGATTCTGCCCCTTCCGGCGCCGAACTCCAGCATCACCGGGCTGCTCAGTAAATCAGTGTGAGTGCAGATTCGCGTCTGCTCTCAGCCTAATGGTGCTTCAGGTCGGCTTATCTGCTCCCCAAAGCTATGGGGCGGTGCAGGCAGCCAGATCAATGTCTAAAAATATAAAATACCCTTCTGTCTTCCAACCAAACCCTCCCTTTTTTGGGAAGTGTCCCTTCCTCCTGGCTCCGCAGCGGCCCGGGTCTTATCCCTGGGTGGCTAGGGAAATCAGCTGCGTTGCCCGACCAAAATCCCCCCTCCGGTTCACTGGGTGCTGATTAGCTCGTTTGCTCTGTTCACACAAGGTCCAAGGGGCTCCAGGCAGCCAGATCCCCAGAAAATAAAACTTTTTTGCCCCGCCCGTGGCTCAAAATGGCCGTTTTATTTTATTTTTCCCTAACCACGGGACTCAGCCTCCTGTGCCAACCTCCACCGGCAGCCTCAAAACTCACGAATCTCCACCGTTCGGTCCATGCCGCCGATACGCGAAGATAGATGTCCCAAGCCTCTCACTCCACGCGTGCACAGCACAGACCCCCGGGCAGGACCCCGTCCCCAATCTGCCTTGCTCTGGGAGCTTGCAGTGTGCGCCCTCCTACACTAACACCATCTTGGCCACCTCTCAGTTGGTGGATTCTCCCAGCTGCTTTTAGCAAACTAAAACAGACCTGCTTTTGTTTACCCTGCCATTGGGTAGATATGATGAACTACCCTTAAATACTTAAAAGTACTGTCATATGGAGGAATACTTAAATTTGACTTTGGCAAACATGATGGACAACACTAAAACCAATAGGTCAAATCTGTGAGAAGACAGATTTAAAGTCTAAGAAAATGAGGTGAGCTGCCTTAAGAAACTGTGAATTTCCAATCATTGAAGAAAAGATAAGAAAGGTATTAAGTGGAAATATATTAAAAGACAAAACACATGCACAGCATAGGAAGTAGAACTATTTTCTTATATGCCTACATATCTGGAGATTTAATAATTCTATGAAATTGCAACAGCTAATAATTTAAACCTCACTCATGTGAAATGAAGAGAAAATACATTTTACTGTTCAAAATTGTTAGTTTTCAATTTTTACTGTAATAATAGAAAAATAATTCATGGAAATCTTGTTTAATGAATTTGGAAAAAAATATTCATACCAAATGCTGAACACATGAATATAGTATTTTATTTTGCTTGGCAATACCTTCTTTCATATATATATACACACACATATACATAATTAAAAATGATAACATGGTAGTGTGAAGTAAATAACACAACCAATTATATCTCAATAGATCCCCTAATGATATATAAGTTTCATTTATATACACAGTGTATTAGTCAGCCAAAGGGGTGCTAATGTGAAATATTAAAAATGGGTTGGTCTTTATAAAGGTTTTTTATTTGGGGTAGAAGTCCACAGATACCAGTCCATAAAGCATTAAGTTTCTTCTCTCACCAAAGTCCATTGCCACGTGTTGGAGCAAAACAGCTGCCGATGTTTGCCAGGGTTCAGGCTTCTTGGGTTCCTCTCTTCCCAGGTCTGCGTTTCTCTCTGGGCTTAGCTCCTCTGGCTCCTCCACAAGGTCAGCTGTAGACTATCAGGTGAACGGCTCACTTCTCTTCTCCTGGGGCCTTCTCTCCAACATCAGACCTCAAACATTAAAACTGCTTCTCAAAATCCTGCTCCATCTGTCCTTTGCCTTGCCTTTTATATTCTATTCCACACCCACCAAGGGGTGGGACTCAACGCCCTACTGATGTGGCCAGTCAACGCCCTAATCATAACTTAATCATGCCTAGATTAACAGATCAGTTTACAAGCATGATCCAATTATATTTTTGGAATTCATAATGACATCAAACTGCCCAACTGCAACACACAGTAAAATGAACTAGAAGGAAAGAACTAAGGTCTTTCCTTTCAGCATCAAAGAAAAGAAAAAAATGTATATATGCTCCCAGGAAAGGGCATAATTTTGTATTTTAACCCAATTCAGAGACTTAGTAAAGAAAAACGTCAGTCTAAGCAATATCCAACTGTTTTAATTTTCTAAAGATTCTGGGAGCAAACTATCAGAAATGGGTTGGCTTTTATAAAGGGAATTTATTAGGGTAAAGGCTTACAATTACAAAGCTGAGCAAATGCCCAAATCAAGGCATCATCAAAGATGCTTTCTTACCAAAGGTGCGGTATTGGATTCTGGACTCCTACCATGTGGCAAGGCAATATGGTGCCTCTCTGTCCAGGTCTCTGCTTTCTCCTTCAGGCTGCTTTTCCCCTTGTCTCAGCTGTATGTGATCAAACATATGGCAGGGCTCATCTCTTGTGCTTTGAGCATCTCCATGGGCTCAACCTATCAGGGGCTTCTTTATGTGCTTCTGCACACTGCTGACTTCAGCCTCCAGACTCTGGCCTCTCTCTCAGTCTCTTGGGATTTCTCTCAGCCTTTATGTCAGTCTCTTAGGGCTTCTATGTCTTTTTGGGACTGCAGGTGATCCTGGATTCAGTTTATATAAAATTCTAGGAGAAAGCAGAGACCCAACCTGGGTCACATATCACTGAAGTGGTGCAATTAAAGGTCCTAAAGAAATCTAATCAAGTAACCTAATCAAAAGGTCCCTTAAATGAATCTAATGCAATTCAAGGGCCCAAACCAGAGGAATAGATTAATTCAAAGAACGTGATCTTTTCTGGGATTCACAAAACTTCAAACTGTCATACCATCATTGCACAAGAGTGTAGCAACAAGGTGGATAAAATCTCTCTCTCCTCAACAATTTTTCTTATTCATTAGGTTAAGCAGAAATGTTGGATAATATCAGTACTTAGAAATTTAAATTGATGAAAAATTATATACATTTATCTTGAAAAAATAAATACCTTGAAAAATAGTTATGGTTATAACATCTATCAATTGATATATTAATAGAATACTTACTCTATGAAAATTATAATCAACCTAGATATTTTTAAAAACTCATTGAAAATTATAGCCTTTTGATTATATCCTTATGATACCTAATATTTATATACTCATATAATTCTTATTATGGTTTCAAATAGGTAAAATCACTATTTCAGAGGTGGAATTTATTTCAAAAGCCTGACTATAGCGAAGCTAAATATGTGTTTGAATATTTTTCACGTGTAAAGAAATTATGAAAATATCAACTAAAATGCATTTAGGCCAGTAGCAGAAAGATAATTTAAAGAAGATACAGTAGGAAAATATTCCCCAGTATATCTACATGGACCTCATATCAAAATTCAGCATATGGAAGACTGTGAGAATATGGTCTGGTAGGGAGTTCTAAGATTGAGAACTTCCACCAAAACAACTAAAAAACAGGCAGAAAATGTCTGAAACAACTTTTTTGACTGCAGAGGGCAGAAAAACACTGTACAGCATCCAGGGAAGAGCAAGAGGAAGAGGCAGATAAATTACAGTAAAGAATATGTAACAGTTTGGTATTGTTTATGAGTTCCAAAAATAGATATTGGATTATGTTTGTAAATTGGTCTGTTCCTCTGGGCATATTAGATTGTATTAGATTCAGAGGTTTCACTTTTACTTGATTAAATTATGATTAAGGCTTTGATTCCAGCCCCACCCCCCTTGGTGAGTGAGGACTCACAGAGAAAATGACAAGGCAGAGGAGAGAGTTGGAGTTTTGATGCTGGAGCCTCAGGAAGTAAACACACAGGAGAAGAACACAGAGGAATAGAGATGGCTCAATAGACATAGCAGAGGGCCCAGCAAGAGAGAGAGTTTGATAGTCCCTTATAGCTGACCTTGTGGGGGAAACAGAGGAGCTCACCCTGGAAAGAAATGAGCCCTGGGGAGAGAGACAAGCCTTATGCTAGTCTTCAGCTGACAACAGAAGGAGCTGGGACCATGGAGCTTTAAGAGGAAGAGGAAGGCTGAACCTTTGCAGAGATCAGCAGCCATCTTGCTCCAACACATGGCAACAGACTTTGGTGAGGGAAGTAACTTACTCTTTATTGCCTTGTGACTGTAAGCTTGACTCCAAATAAATACCCTTTATAAAAGCCAACAGATTTCTGGTATTCTGCATCAGCACCCCTTTGGCTAATAAATTGCTCTCTCTGCATGGTGGCTATGATTTCCCACCCTTCACTCTCATGGAAGTTGGTCATGAGGTTTGACCCCTGACTACTTCATTGGTGAAAGAAATGGACATAAAAATCTTATTTCCCAAGAATAGTGATGAGCACAGCTGATCAATAATCACAGCTTCTGATTAGCAAATTCGGAATGTTGGTGGCCTGGCTCTGAGGGTGACCATTATTTCAACTCACCCTGATCAGAGGCAGTGGTGGTAGAGACTTAAAGATGCTGTGCTTCCTCAAGGCTGCGGGATGCAGTTAGTTAAAGGGCTGCATTTGCAGGGCAGGCCAGAAAACCTAAGCTTTAGGGAGCCATGGAAGACCCACTTGGTGCCCTTCCTGCTCCCCTCCTCAGGGCACTTGAGATAGTCTGCACTCTTTTCATGATTCCCTGACCCTGTTTTGGCTGGGATATACTCACTTGGGACAGTCTTCTACAGTATATCTTTCCCCTCAGAATTTGTCCTCCAGGCAAAAACAGCCTGAGACAATGAAAAGAGTATAATAGTCAACAGAGGCAGACAGTCTGGGGAAAAGGATTACCATCATCAAACACTTGATTGAGGGAGATCTGCCTCTTGGGAAACAGAGGCAACAGTCAAAATCCTGTAAATAGGAGAACTCCAAGTGAAAACTAACAAGCAAAAGCCCAGGACAAGACACAGGGCCAGAAAGACTAGGAAAACCTTACATACTGCACTTGCCCTGAACAGACCTTCCTGATAGGAGGGCTGAAGCTCAAGAAAATCTCTGTGTTATCACCACCTGTTTACAAAATCAAGAAACAGACTTCTTAGGGAATAAACCCTAGATCCAATATTTTAAAATATCAAAATATACTGTGTGTAATAAAAGAGTACAAGACAAACAAAGAAACAGGAAATGATGGCCCATCTGCAGGAGGAGGATAAAAATCCAGATAAGACCAACAAAGAAGACCAGAATGTAGACATACCAAACAAAGCCTTTGAAAAAAATGATCTTAAAAGTTCTCAAGGAGATGAAGGAAAATACAGAGAAAGAAGAAAAGGATAGCAGGAACATAATGAATGAGCAAAATTAGAGTCTTAGTAAATACATAGAAATTGTAAAAAGGAATGAAACAGAACTACTAGAGTCGAAGACAACCTTAACTGAAATGAAAAATGCCCAGGAGGGTTTCAAGAGGAGATTGGAGCTGGCAGAAGAAAGAATCAGTGAAGTCAAAGAAAAGGCACTTGAAATGAGTCAAGCAGAGGAGCAGAAAGAAAAAAGAATTATTAAAAGCAAAAATAGTCTAAGACACTTCTGAGACAGCATCAAGCATACCAATATACACGTTATGGGATTCCCAGAAGAAGAAAGAAAGAAAGGAGCAGCAGGAATATTCAAATAAATAATGACAGAGAACTCCTCAAACTTTGCGAAAGACATAAATATGCACATTCAAAAAGCCCAAAGAATACCAAACAAGTTAAACATGAAAAAAAGTATACTCCATTATAAATCAATCACATTATCAAATGCAAAGGACAAGAGAGAATTCTGAAAGGTGTAAGAGAAAACCAATGTGTATCATACAAGGGAAACCCATCGTCTCATCAGAAACCATGGAGGCAAGAAGGCAGTGGGTTGAAATACTTGAAATGCTGAAAGAAAACATCTGCTAGTCAAGAATTTTATATCTGGTAAGATTTTATTTCAAAAATGAGGGAGAGGGAAGCGGCTGTGGCTCAATCAGTAGGGCTCGCGTTTACCATATGGGAGGCCCAGGGTTCGGTTCCCAGGGCCTCCTGGTGAAGGCAAGCCCGCCCGCACGGCGTGGTTAGCTGACCCAGAGAGCACAAGCAGCAAGGGGGGGGTAAATGAATAAATAAATAAAATCTTAAAAAAAAAAAAATGAGGGAGAGATTAAGACATTTCCAGATAAACAAAAGCTGAGGGAGTTCATTACCATTAGACCTGCCCTATAAGCAATGCTGAAAGGAAAGGACACTAGACCTCATCTAGACCTCTTTCTGCCCTGGCTTTTTTTTTTTTTTTTTTAATTTTAGACATTTATTGAAAGTTTTTTTTACATACACATGTAAATGAACTTGCTTCCTTAGTGTGGACATCAAGTTTCCACAGGAGCTGTCTGCTGGATGGAAAGGGCTAGCAAACTCTGGAGCAGCTGAGGCCAAACCGCGTTCTGTCACTGACCATGAGGGATAAGAAATGGCACATGGAAAGTGATCTGCAGACTTGTGACAACATGTTTGGGGTGGATTCCTCTTTTCTTTTATGCCCATCAGTCTTAGGCCAGAGAGTGATCCATGAGTTCTTTTGGTCCCTGACAGCAGTGTGAGGCAGAGGGTGCCTGTGCATAGACTGTGGTTAAGCTTTCCAATCTTCTGGCCCCAGCAGAAGATTGGGTGGTCCACTTTCATGGTCTGCAAGGCCTGCTGCTCTGAGCCAGGAGGTATGATGCAAAGGCCTGGGGACCTTCTTGAATCAGGAGGTTCAAAATGGCATGAACAAATACAAGAGCTGAGTAAAGATAGCAATATAGGTAAGTATATATGCCAGCACTACAGCAGTATATTGTTTGGAATGTAACTCCACTTCTTACTTCTTTCAGGTGATAAAATGTAAATGCATAAATAACAATAATAAAGCTATGTTTTTGTACACCAATGAACAAAGATGTAAGTGATAACAATTTCAAAAAAGATGAGGGGACAAAGGAGTATAGGAAAAATATATGTTCATGATATTGAAGTTAAGTTGGTATCAAACCTAATATGAGTCTTACAAATTTAGTATGTTAAATTATAACCCCGTGGTAACCACAAAGAAAATAGATAAAGGCACTTAATGTGGTACAACACAAAATATCATATCATAGCCTCCCTGGCAACGAGGGATTAATACCAAGTGCCAACTGGCAGTTTTGTGCAGTGGCAGTATCGTAACCAATGAGGTTTATCCGAGGCACGATTATTGCTAATAGAAAACTTTTCCCAAGTGCCAACTGGCAACACAACTGGAAAAAGACCTTGAATAAAAGGGGGAAATGGTAAAGACAAATGAGTTCAAGTGGCTAAGAGACTTCAAAGAGAGTCGGGAGGTCATCCGAGAGGTAACTCTTACGCACACCTCAGTAGGAGCTCATAGAACATCTAAGTGCCTGTCACCCGACTCAGTGGGGTTCCTGAGAGCTCCGGAGACACCCTGGTCCTATATAAGGGGGGATAGCCCCAGAGACTGATGCCTTATCAGTGGGTTCTATTTTGGAATCTGTGCTCCTGAGAGTGACAGAATTAGACTCAAATAAGTCCTCCCTGCACATGGTTCACCAGTCCCTTCTATTCAAACCTACATGTGATGCTGGAGTTTCTTAGGTATACTTCCAGAGACTGGAGCCTCCTGCCTACCTATGTGCCAGGTGTACATGAAATCTAGGTGGAACTGCAACTCCTACCCTACAGCTCAATGGACTCATCCAAGTCACCTGGTGAGGAGACAACGATGGGAAATGGCCATCCCAGGGAATGGAGAGGGCCTGCATCTGCAGGCAGGATCATCCCACCCACCATATCCATGGGATATAAGCCCTCTCTCACTTGGAGTTGGAGTGGACATCACCATCCCAGTCGCCTCTGGATTTGGGGAAGAACTATGGACTAGAGTGGACTTGATGTTATTCTCTTGCTCACATATGGTGATTCTTGCAATGCAAGAAATTATAACAATGAGGTGGAGCCAGTGGCCACTTGACAGTTTTTGGGTAGGGAGGGGATGAGCAGTTGAAATACAGGGGCTTCTTTGGGAGTTGGAGGTTGTCCTGAGTACTGTTGTGGCAATGGATGTAGGCCATTTTAAATCAGCACACACCACTCAGAACTGAGTGGGAGAGAGTGTGGTCTACAGTGTGAACTGTGGTCTATGGTTGGTGGCAAGGCTCCAGGATGTGTAAGTTCATTGAGGTTGGTGGGCCACACTGTGGGAGATGTTTGTGTGGGATGTGGTGAGAGGTGTGGGAGGTGGGCAACATGGGAATCCCAGTGGGTTCCGTGTAATATTTTAGGTAATCTAAGCACCTCTTAAAATATATATATATATATATAACATTTTTGTAAGCAAATACACATATATGCACATATATTTATATATCATTTTGCAAATGTTTGTATGTATTGTGAGAATTTTGATTTTTACCCATAATAAAAAAAATAAAAAAAAAAAGACATTAAAAAAAATATATCATATAAATATAAAATTATCATTTAAATATAAAAATGGAAGTGAGAGATGAAAGAACATATAAGACATATAAAGGAAAAATAGCAAAATGACAGAAGAAAGTCCTGTATTGTCAGTAATTACTTTAAATGTAATGGGTTGAACTTTCTATCAAAAGACTGAAATGAGCGGATGTGGCTCAAGTGGTTAATCACTTGCTTACCAAATAGGAGTTCCTTGGTTCAGTTCCTGGTGCCTCCTAAAAAAAAAACAAAAAAACAAACAAGCAAACAAACAAAACCAACTCGAGAGCCAATGTGGCTCAGTGGTTGAGCCCTTGTTTCCCATTTATGAGGTCCCAGGTTCAATCCAGGCCCCAGCACCTAAAAAAAAAAAAAAAAAAAAGGCCAAGATTGCAGAATGGATAAGGAAGTATGACCAAACTATATGCTTTCTGCAGAAGATTCAACTTACATTGAAGTTTACAAGTAAGCTGACAGTAAAAGGTATATCCAGAAAATATAAAGTGATCCTTCAACTTAACAACAAAAAGACAAAAAAGCAGAATTAAAAAATGGGCAAAAGACCTTAATAGACATCTCTCCAAAGAAGATATATAAATGTCCAAGAAAGCACATGAAAAGATGCTCAATATCATTAGCCATCAGGGAAAAGCAAGTCAAAACCACAGTGAGATGTCATGTCACACCCTTTAGAATGACTATTATTAAGTAACAACAACAACAACAACAACAAAAAATGGAAAATAACAAGTGTTGGACTGGATGTGGAGAAACAGGAATATTCATTCCTTGCTGGTGGAAAGGTAAAATTGTGGTGCCACTGCTATGGAAGTTCCTCAGAAAGCCAAGGATAGAACTACCATATGTCCCTGCAATCCTAAATCTTAGTATATACCCAAAAGAATTTAAAGCAGGGAATCAAACAGATATTTACACGCTCTTATTCATAGTGACATTATTCACAATTATCAAAAGATGGAAGCAACTCAAGTGTCCATCAACTAATGAATGGACAAACAAAATGTGGTATATGCATACAATGGAATATTACTCAGACATAAGGAAAGGAGTCCTGATATCGTCATCAACATGTTTAAACCTTGAAGACTGCATGTTGAGTGAAATAACCCAGACACAAAAGGACAAATATTGTATGATCTTATTGATTTGAAACAATTACAATAAGTAAACTCATAGAATCACAGTCTAGAATATAGGTTATCAGGGGATGGATTGGGAATAGGGAATGGGAATTTATGGCTTACAATACACAGTGTGACTCTTCGGAATGATGGAAATGTTTTGGTAATGGATGGTGGTGATGGTAGCACAACACTGTGAATACAATTAACAGCACTGAAATAAATATCTGAATATTATTAAAAGGAGAAATGGTAGATCGTCTATATAGTAACAGAATAAAATAAAAAAAAAATAATACATGGAACTACAATACTCAGTGGATCCTAAATCAATCTCTGGACGGATTATAGTTAATAGTAAATTATAAAAATGTGCTTTCATCAATTGTAACAAATGTTCTATACCAATGCAAGGAAATGGTGTTGGCGTCCTGTATTTTGTGTATGGTTATTCTGTAAACCCACAACTTCTCTAATAAAGAACAAAATAAAGGAGAAAAAAATTTAAGCATAAAAATCTTCATCACAAAAATTAACATGGTGGTTACAAAAATGAGATTTGAATTGCAACTGTTTCTGGTGTTGGGCTTCTCAATAAATGTAAAAGTAATGCAGAACAGAGGGGGAAAGAATATCTTTCTAGATCATCATAAGACCCTTTTCATCATTAAAAAAATGATGACAATTCTTACAACTTTCCCAAAGCACAGTGATAATGGGCACTCAGGTTATGTTGCTAAGATGTGACAATCAAAAATAATAAGAGATTTAAGTGTCAGAAAAATGAACTTTCAAGAGCACGCTAACTTTTAAATCAAAGATTGGTAAACTATGGCCCATGGGATAGCTGCTTTTTTCTTTAAAGTTTTATTAGAACACAGCCACATCCATTTGTTTACATATTGCCTATGGCAGCTTTTTTACACAATAGAGTTGAGGAGTTGTGACAGAGACCCTATGATACTCAGAGTTGAAAATATTTGCTATCTGACCCTTTAAGAAAATGTCAACCTCTGCTTTAAAAAACAATATTAATTTTAAAAAGAGCAGTGAGTGACATGCACACAGACACACACAAACTCACTTGTTCACAGCTTGTTTGCCAGCATGTCTGTCATTGGCTTATATTTAAAGAAGCTTTCACTGACCAGGTCACCTTGCTTGCTTGCTTGATCATGCCCCCACAAATGAAAGACTGAATTGCTACCTTGCTGATAGCCCTACATTTACAGCAACATATCCTGAATGTTGATTCAAACACAAATAAATGTAAACATACATAGGAATGACTTTTTCTACCAAACTTTAACCAATGTTTATTTATTCAAAACAAAAACCCTCCTAGTAATCTAAAAAATAATTCAATGCTCAATGAAAATTGAACCAAAAACCTCTAGTAAGCAACTGAATAAAGACACAAGTACTTCAAATAGCCACAAACCAAACATGAGGAGCACTGATCATTTGTGCATGTCTAGTGTCCAATTTAAAATAAAGAATTGCTTTGGATCATGTAGATATAGATTCAACCATGAAAATAGCAGTTTTACACAATTCCCCTGAGCAAATGAAGAAATCCCTTGAAAAAATAAAAGATTAATCAGAGTGCTAGGAGCACTTATTAATAACTATATGGAGCTTGATTGGCTCATAAATACTTCATTCTATCATATTAAATACTTCCTGATGAGGAAGGTGGGAGTCCCATAAAATAGCTGCCATTTGCTTACTGGAGCTAGTAAAGAACTAGGAAGGAAGGTAGAATATGATAGTGAAGAAAAATGAAACTTACTTCCTGCACATTTGCTAGGAAGAAGAAGAAAGAGAGAGTGGCTTAGTTAAACTGGCTCTTGAATGGTGGGAGAAAAATCTTGGATATTGAGAATTTGTACGGTTAAAATTTTAGAGCAACATAATGGGGATCAAGAACAGTGCTTTCATTTACTTTGATTACAAATATGAAATTAAAAATATAACATTTTTGAATATTTAGTGTTCCTGGGTTCTGGTTTGCTGGCCAGTTGCTTTGTGGTGCAGTAATTAAAATCTCATATCCTGTACTCAGAGCATCCCAGGGAATCACCTGCTGGATCACTTACCTGCTGAACCACCTTGAGCTAATTCTTTTTTATTTATTTATTTATTTTTTTTTTTATTATGGGTAAAAATCAAAATTCTCACAATACATACAAACATTTGCAAAATGAGCTAATTCTTTTAACTGCCCTAATTGTCAGTTTCCCCTACTCCACAGAGGGAAAATAGTAATTCTTATGTCACAGCGTTGCTCTTATTACATGAAATACTTTTAAAGGTTTCTGACACACAGAAAGAATGAAATAAATGATACATACTCCTTAAAATTTTGTCACTTTTAAATTATAAGATGCATTCTAATTTGGGAAATGTTAAAATATGAAAAAGTAAGTTTTTTTAATTGATGCATATGAAAAAAATCATAAGCCAGTTAAGAAATAAAAATATGGCTCTAGCAGGCAGATTGGCCTACATTTTTTAAATGAAACGTGGGTATTAGTAAACAGAAAATAAAAATATACATATTTACCTGCATGACCCTCTCTTTCACTGATCTCAGTGAGACCAAGTTGAGACATAAGAATTTTTCTAGTCTTTGGTATTCTTATCATCTCTAAGCTAGTGTAATGACAAGGTAAATAGTTGAATTGGACACATATGAGTAATACTTTCACAATACCAGAGAGCACTTTGTTATAATTAGTTATCAAGTTCAGCAATTGGGCAGGCATAAGCGTATTTAGAAGATAGTCTTGTTGAAAGGAAAAGAACATACTGTTTTACCCTAAAGAACAAATATGTATAGCATTCATGATGCTCTGTCACAATATATGTGTTGCTAATGATTTCCAGATATGGTAATTCACGGAAGAGATTAGGTTTAATTGCACCATTATTTTGTATATTTTAATATTTAATTGAAATTGATTGCCAGATGTCACAATTTTAATGTGGTCCATGTGGTAAACATAGCAGAATACATGGTTGCATTAAACTGCAGTTGCAGTATGTATTATGCAATCTCTAATAGAGGAAGAAACATTCAAATACCCTGCTTCCCAGGGAAAACTAAATGCCAGATAACATTTATCTTGCAAAACCCCTTGTTGATGTGTGGCACAGCATGTAAGTTGCTCATTAGCATTTTATTAGGGTAATCCAGTTCTCTTGCTATGGGGTAGACAACAGGATGCAGAAGTTTAAAAGACATTATTTTTCTAGCACTAATAGACAAACACTTAATACATAATGCACTGAACATACTATGATTTACACAAATTACCCCCTGGTTTTGTTCCCAGCAGACACATCTTGGCATCTCATGGAAACGGAGATTGGAACATCTGTGCTATTACTGAACAAATCTCTTCCTAGAAGTTGTTCTGTAGCAATACCATATGGAGGGAATGTTTTCACATTTCTTTCATTCATTAGACATTACATGAAAAGATTTGTACAATTACCAAGAAAGAAAGAGGATGTAGAGAAACCACTTATAACATCTTTACTCATTTATTTTCTTGGTGATAATGTGGAAACACTATTCTTTTTTATCATTTACTCATTTATTGTTTACAAATACTTATTCTTTACATTTGGGAAACACTACAAATTAAGAAGCTGAAAATAGTTAAGATTTAGACAAAAGTTAAAAACTTGTTAATAATATTAATAATAACAATAGCTAATTCATTTATAGCATCTACTATTGTCCAGGCACCATTTCTACTACTTTCATATAATAATTTATTTAACCAACACCTGGGGTAGATACCACCATTTCCTCTATTGTACCCAGGCATGGAGGGGCTAAGCAAGGTAAGTGGCAGTGGCAATCAGTTGAGCCCATGTTCCTAAACACTATACATCTGTTTCTGACAAGAAATAATTAAGCAACAGTATGGAAATTAATCTATTGAATGAAAATGAAACTAATAACCTTGTTATTAATACTGTGGATATACGGATTTATATTTAAAAGTGTATCATTCAAAATCAATACTCCTAGTTCCCTGGTTTAATGATGCCCATGTATATTGTAAAGGCTAAAATAAATGCTAGATATTCCTTGAGGCCTGAAATTAAGTCTATAGCTGATTTTGCCACTCCTTCACTCTTGTTAGAATTTAGTGGAAAATTGTGACATCTGCTTAGTCTGAATAAGGAGATAGTGGCTAAGAGTGTTGTAATTCAGAAAAAAAGCTATTATTTCTAGCCTCAAGTCAAACAATTCTATTGTTATGACCAAGTTTGGGAATAAGTCTTTACGTCACTTTTACGATGAAAGCCTGATTTCTGATTTCCTTTTCTGGGACCCACTATGGTAGCCACTTGTAGGATCACTGATGAAAACAGCAATTGAGAATGCAGGGATGTATGCTGAAACTCAGAGTTTTGCCTCTGCAAACCCAACCTAAACCCTACTGGAACAGTTTGAAAGTCTTACTGTAATAAATATTTGTTTTAAATAAATGTAACATCCTATCTAATGACAGGTGTTTGGGATTATCACAGTTGTTGTTACCATTATTGTTATTTTCATTTTGGTTAGCCTCAAAAGAGGAAAATCTTGTGTTCAGAAAAGGAGGGAATAAATAAATTTCTGAGAATTACATAGAGCCTATAATAGATAAATACCCATTGTGAGGTTTCTGAAGACAGTCATAAAATTGGTATCATATATTCATTTGTGAGAGATATAGTAGAGGTTTGCTGGAAACTTATTAACACAATCTAAATAAAAGGAAAGGAAGAAAACCAAATATAGTGGGATATAATATTTTCCGAACTTGTACTTTTTAGGTGGCCTCTATTTAATTTGGACTTATTCCAGAGGAGAGAACTAGAACAGATGTTTTGAGATTTTGAAAAGTTTTCAGATCTGTAAAAGATACAAAAATTTAGAATTAGAAATATTAAAAAGTAGCAAAAGAAGTTCTTCTACTCTTGTCATTTTCACCATAAAATTCCAGTAATTCTATTCTCTTTCTCTCTCTGTCTCTATCTCTGTCTCTCTGTCTCTCTGTCTCTCTGTCTCTCTCTCTCTCTCTCTAATCTGTCCTTCTACCTCATCTATCTGTGTGAATTTCCATCTAATGTCATGGAAAGTGTTCAACTTGCTTCGAGATGTTATAGAATGTTTTCCTATTTTGAAAGGAAGTTTGACCTCCTAAGTCCCATCTAACTTCAACATTCTTTGGGTTAACGACCCTTCCCCATTCATGATCGTACATCACTATGGGTCTGCAAGAATATAAGTTAAGCAGTGTGGATCAGATAAGCACAATTAAGCACAGTGGAGCGTCCATAAGTTTCCGGTTTCCTGCTCTCCCTCCAGCAATAAACATGAACAGAAAGAATAGTAACTATCTCCCTCTCTCTATTCATTTTGCTTTATAAGGTAACCTATATGGATCATATTTTATCATATATAAATATACAATGCATTCTACATAAAAAAATCTTTACAAAATTCAGAAATGTTAAAGAAAGTTAAATTTAAATGTTAAAGAAAGTTAAATTTGCACTTAAGATTCCTCCTGTCAGCAACCGTTTCTCCCCATTTTTAAATTATTTTTAATACAATCAACAACAGAAAAAGTTCTCAGACCTATGAGGCTTTGTCACCCTGTGGTTCAAGACTATCTTGGAATAAAGTTATCTGTTTCAAAGCATATAGCCTACAGTCAAATGTTAACCTGGTTTTCCCTGGCACACAACTGCCTTTCAATTAGTTGCAACAACCAAGGTGGTTACATCTGTCATAGAATTGCCATAGAAATTTGTATTCCCTGAAGAATATATTTTTTATGTTGGCTTCTCACCATCAAAATCTATGTGTACCTTTATTAGAGCCTCGTGTGAATTTGTGCAGATACTGGGAAAAATTCCTGTGAATTTCTATTTCATATATTCATCCACACTGATATATTAGAATTTTCAATGCACATGATAGACTGAAAATAACAATGCATTTGTGAATTCAGAGTTTTGTTTTTGCTATTTTTCTGGAGGTGAGGGGATGGAATGGTGAGTTCTGTTTTATATTTAAAAGGCCCAACATATGAAGGGTCACCTGACTCCAACTGATTTTCATTCAGTACTTCAGCAAAGGGTAGATATGATTTAAATCTCTAATGATTGTTCTGATATTTAGGAAGCTGCAAATATTGTAAATTCATGTATCATATCCCATAAACATTTTTCAATGGTAAAAGAGTGACCTTATCTTTATTTCCAAAATGCTTTCAGTGGATATTTAATTACTGAAACAGTTTTCCTAAGATTCAATTTAAGTTTGAAAGAGAAAAACATGAAGTTGCAAAAATAGTCAGCAGTCATGCTTTAGGCCAAGCCTTATTGTATTTTCCCTGGATTATGGAAACATGACCATGACCTCAGATTTACATCCTTCCAATACATTCCTCACACAGCCTCCAAAATAACCTTTAAACATAGCAAATATGGTAATGATTATTTCCATGCTTAAAAGTTTTCATTGAATCTGTAAGGTCTAAAAGGTAAAGCAAAAATCTTAGGTGGTATATAAACCCCTCCTTCAAATGCTACTGATTACTCATTTCTCAAGTCCTTCCATGTGCCTTCTTGTTCTAAGAAAACCCAATTATTTGATCTTCCATGAACACATTCTCTCGCATACCTATTTCTTTGCTCTTTATCCTCTCTTCTATCTGTGACACAAAAATCTCTTTATCTTTTATATTTAGCCTACTTGTAACCTCTTCTAAGCAGCAGCCTTGGCTGGATTCTCCATGGGGAATGAGTCACTCTCTCAGCTATACTCTATTATTTCCCATATCTATTTTTGTTGGCTCAATGCTTTTACAGGTAGATATATGAATATCTTTCTTTACTAGGCTATAAAACCCTTATGACAGAAACCATGTGATGTTTATCTTTACATACTCAGTACTGAGCACCCTGCATATAGAAAATCAATATTCTTTGAAGGAAGGAAGAAAAGAAGTGAGAGGGTAGAAGGAGGAATTGATGTGTGATTCTGGGATTACTTGATATGGTCTATTTAGAGAAGGGAGAATATATAAACCAAATATAGTCTCTTGCCTCAGACAGCACATAAAACATACATTATTTTTAAAATAATATGGAAATTCATTTCGGACATCCATCCATTTATAAAATGCTATGATTTAAAAGTAATCACTTTACTAGTTACAGCGTTGGAGGCATAACTTCAGGCTCGAGTTTACATTAATTTATTTTTTATGTCCTCTTTACCAAGTCCTGAAATCTTTAAGATAATATTGAACTCCAAGAATCTCTAATTTTTTCTCTTCATTTGTATCCTAGATCCCTATTATGGAGATTGACACTTTGAAGTTAATAAATAAATGATTAAGTCAGCAAATAAATACATTTGTACTATCTGTAGGATTTAAATGCAATAAATAAAACAAAGTTCAGTACTTTTCGATTTAAAGAAGACCCCAGTTGATAGATTAAATGTCCTATAAGAGGTTATGGTGATCATTCTTTTTGTCAGTTAATGTCATTGGATTTCCTTTCTTTTTGATTTTTTTCCTTTGTTGACGGTAGGTGTTCTTTTTTTTGTCACTTTATGCTAACTCAAGAAGGAAAAAATTGGATTTTTTACTCTATTTTCTCACCTTATAAATTATATTGAAATTTGGAAGTACTCATCATAGAGTGTATTCAAAGAATTAATGGTTTTACAGGGAAAAAATGGAATCAGATATGTTATTACCAAAATCCCTTACTTTCAGACACAAATTTTCTGCCAGGCAGTATTACCTTTTAAAACCCCAATAATTAATCACTCTCTTTCTAATATAATTCTTTTATCTTGAGTATGACTTACCTCATATCTGATCTTGCCTCATAACAATTTTCCTTTCTGTCCAGGGATGAGTCTTTTAAACATTCAGTTCTTAAACTTTTCCCCTGTTTCTGAAATTTTATCTATTCTTGGCTTACTTTCTTGTCTTTATTGTCAGTATCTATACTTTTCCTCATTTCCATCTCCTCTCAATTCTTTCAGTTCATTCTTTTCTTGAACTCTGGAATCTAGTTTTTCGTTGGCCATTTTCCCCTCTTGATATTGAGCTCATTTGTTTGTGTTGATCCAGGAAACGTTGGGTAGCACTGAGGCACATATCACAGACCTTCTATTTCCAAACCTGTCATATTAAAATTAGAGAAAATTCATAGAACTCTTAGAGAAGAAACCAGCTGGCTACTCAGGCACTAATTACGGGTTGGCAATTTTAGGATGTCATGCAAATTACACATAGAAATTCATAAACTCAATGGATCCAGAGTTAAATAGATTTAGGGGAACTAACTCATCAGTCAAACATATAAGAGATGAGTGCATAGACCAGAAAGCCAATTTATTAAGTTACAGTGAGAGAGATAAATGAAAGGTAAAGCAGAAAATTTATGTCTCTGTTTAGCACTTCTGTACTGTACTGAAAGGAAAATAAAAAGGTAATCAGAACTGTTTAACTGTAGAATGAGGACAAGAGAAACAAACTTGATAAATTTAATAGGAATTGTCCTCATATTCTCATAATCTGATATACCCATCATTTTTAAAGGGATATACATATATAGCGAACATTTCTGTCATCTGAGCAAAGTCTCTCCCTCTCATGGTAACAGAACTATATTTTTCTAGATTATACAAACATCCCGTCTATTAATAAACTTTCCCGAGATCATTTGTAATAACAGTGATTAAATTTTACCATTTTACTTGAGAGAAGCTCTTTTTTCTCAGAGAACACCTGAGTCCTTGCAATTGTATTAAGTTTTTCTCAATTTTATTTAGTCATCTATTTTTGCACCAATTCATGTGACTCGTTACTGTTATTTTTGTTTAATCTAATCCATTAACATCAGAATATGTGTAGAATAATTCAGGGAATACCAAAGCTACAAGAACTGAAGGACACCTTAATGTGTACCCTGTTGATCTGTTTATACTTTAATATTTACAGTCCTTTTTCATCTCTGCCTTTATAATTATCTAGGATCTATGACATCTTACCCTTCTTTTTCTTCAACATTATCATTGTCATTGCTGTCATTTCTTCTTCTTATCATTATTATTGAGTTCCCACCAACATATCTATGTCAGAAAAGAAAAACAAAGAAAGGCACATCTTAAATCATATTCAAGTCTTGTGTTCCCTTATTGATCTTCTGACTAGATGTTCTATCCATGATTTAAAGTGGTGTACGAAATTCCTCTACTAATTGTAAAATCATAAATTTCTCCCTTCAAATCTAGCAGTATTTGCTTAATATACTTTTGGGCACACATATTTATAATTGTTTTATCTTTTCATTAGATTATCACCTTTATCAATATATATTGACCATCTTTGCCCTTCATAAATGTTATTGACTTAAAGTCTGTTTTATCTGATATTAGTATAGCTGCCCCATTTTCTTTTGGTTACTAACTGATGGTATATTTTTTTCCATCCTTCACTTTCAATCTACTTGTATCTTTGAGTCTCTTGTAGACAGTATATGGTTAGGTAGTGCTTTTTTAACCATTTTACTAATCTCTGCCTTTTGACTGAAGATTTTAATCCATTTGCATTTAAAGTTACTACCAATAATGCAGGGCTTTCTTCTGCATTTGGCTACTTATCTCTTTGAATGTGTTATACATTTTGCCCTTAAATTCTTTTTTTAATGCCTACTTTCAGATTTACTTGATTTTGTGTTTTGTACCATATTGAATAGCTTCCCTTTTATCTGGATATAGTTTTTATTAAATTTTATTGTGGTTACCATAAAATTTACCATCTTAGATATATACCAGCCATATTTAGTTTGATACCAACTTAACTTCAATAGCATACACATATACTTTTCTTATAGCCCTCTGTCCTCACCGTTTTTTGTACTTGTTACCACTTATAACTTTGTATGTTGTATGCCCAAAAGGATAGATTTATCATTACTTTTTTGCATTCACATTTTAGCACCTGTAAGAATTAAGAAATGTAGCTACATACCAAACAACACACTACAATAATACTGGCATTTATAATTACCCAAATGGTTACCTTCACTTCACTGCATACGATGCTTTGTACCACTGTTTGGTGTCTTCCATTTCAGTCTGAAGAGCTCCCATAGTGTTGCTTGTAGGGCAGGTCTAACGGTGATGAATGCCCTCAGTTTTTGTTTATCTGGGAATGTCTTAATCTCTCTCTTATTTTTGGAAGAAGTTTTCATTGGATATGTGATTCTTGGTTTGCAGTCATTGTCATTTATAAATTTAAGTATTTCAATCCACTGCCTTCTTGCCTCCATGGTTTATTATGAAACATCAGCACTCAATCTAATTGGGATTCCTTTGTATGAAATGCATTGTTTTTCTCTTGCAGCTTTAAGAATGCTCTCCTTGTCTTTTGCATTTGATAGTGTGATTATATATGATGGGATATACTTTCCTTCATGTTTATCCTGTTTGATGTCCTATGGGCTTCTTGCATGCTCATATTCATATATTTTGCAAAATTTGGGAAGTTCTCTGTCATTATTTCTTTAAATATTCCTTCTACTCCACTCTCCCTTTCTTTTTCTTCTGGGATTTCAGTAATGTGTATATTGGTATACTTGATGGTGTCTCAGAGGTATCTTAGGCTATTTTGCTTTTAATAATTCCTTTTTCTTTCTGCTCCTCTGCTTGACTCATTTCAAGTGTCCTGTCTTTGAGTTCACTGATTCTTTATCTGCCCACTCCATTCTGCACTTGATACACACTTGGGCATTTTTCATTTCAGTTATTGTTATTTTCAACTCCAGTAGTTCTGTTTGGTTTCTTTTTACAATTTCTAAGTATTTACCTAGACTCTAATTTTGCTCATTCATTGTTTTCCTGATATCCTTTACTTCCTTCTCTATATTTTTCTTCATCTCCTTGAGCACTTTTAAGATCATTTTTTAAAAGGCTTTGTTCGGTGTGACTTCTTCACATTCTGGTCTTATTCATTGGTGTTTTATATATTTTTATGCTTTTCCTGTGAATGGGATACCATTTCCTATTTCTTTGTTTGTCTTGTACTATTTATTACACACTGTATATTTTAATATTTTAAAATGTTAACTCAAGGATTTATTCCCTGAGAAGTCTCTTTCTTGATATTGTAACCAGGTGGGGATAACACAGAGATTTTCATGAGCTTCAGCCCTCCTATCAGGAGGGTCTGCCAATGATGAAAGTAGTGTGCAGGGCTTTCCCTGTATTTCTGGGCCTGTGTCTTGTCCTAGGAGTTTGTTTGTTAGTTGCTTTGGAGTACATCTGTTTACAAGATTTTGGTTGTCCCCTCTGTTTTCAGGAAACAGACTTCCCTCTCCTAGGTGTCTGAAGCAGGCAATCCTTTGCCCCAGACTTTTCACCTCTATAGTTTCCTTTACTCCTGTCCTTGTCTCAAGCTGCCTTTGCCTGGAGATAAAATTATGGGAGGAGGGACACACAAGACAAGATTTTTTCTAGTCAATCTTTCCCAGCTGAAACAGATTTGATCATCTCCACAGTGTCCTGAGGAGGGACTCCGAAAGGGTGCCAAGAGCTTCTTCCACAGTTTCCCAAAGTTAAGCTTTCTTGGCCTGCCCAGTAAATGCAGCCCTTCAACTACTTCCCTGAGGAAGTACAGTGCTCTTAAGTCTACCACCACTGCCCCTGTCTCCAGTGATTTGAAACAATGGCAGCCCTCAAAGTTGGACCTCCAGCAATCCAAATTCACTAATCAAAAGCAATCATTGATGGGCTGTGCTACCCTTGGACTTGGGGTAGAGAATTTTATGATGCTTTCTGTTACCAGTCAGCTAGTCAGTGGCTGGACCCCTTGCAGCCTGCCATGAGAGTGGAGGATGGGAGCCAGGAGCAAATTGCAGAGAGAGCAATTTACAACAGTAAATCTTTACTGTAATTTATCAGCCTTTTTCTCATGCTTTTCCCTGGATGCTGTGCAGTGTTCTTTTGGCCTCCAGAGTTTCAAAATAGTTGTTTCAGGAAGTTCATTCTTGTTAAATAATTGTTCTGGTGGAAGGACTGAGTCCTTAAGTTCCCTAATCCATGACATTTCCACAATCTTCTCTATTAACCATTTCTCAAGGACATGGACACTTTCCTCAGCTCTCTGTCTTGTCTGTTTTAAAGGCCATTGAATATATTTTTCATTTCCAATATTGAAGTTTTTTTTTTTCATTTCTAACATTTCCATTTTGTTCTTTTTGAAACTTTTGTCTGCCTGCTGAAATTACTCTCCCTTCCACAAGTATTAAACAGCTTTTCTACTAGAGTCATTCACATATTTTTCATAGCTATTCTAAGTTTATTTTTATCAAGCGTTAAATTTTCTCACTCCATTGAGTTTCTTGCATTTTTTAATTTAAAGTTGCACTCTGTGTTTTAAAGAGTTGTAGATGAGTAATATTTACTACCCTGAAATGAGCATGCCCCTTTTCTGCCACCTGTTATGGTGGAGATGGGGTGTCAATTTAATTTATAGTTAAGCTGGGACTGGGTTTTTTGCAACTTTGGTTAGATTCAGTTAATCAGCAACTTCAAATGTCTTGAAGACATTTTTAGGGATTTACTTTCAGCAGAGATTGGGATTTGAGTACAAGCTGGATTTTGGAGATCGTTATATACTTTATATTTCACCTGTTAGCACCAAACCATGGAATAGCGCTTTGCTTTTCAGTCAGGCTGTCAGTTTTGTTAGTTGCTAGAACATTCTCTTTGTATTCCAGTCCAGCCAAGATTTATTCTACTGGGAAGATTTCTCCCTGCCTGCTTCTCTGCCACCAGCTATTGGAGGGCTGCAGCTGTGTACTTTGTAAAAGCCAAGGCTACCCCTGAGTTATTTCTGTCCACTCTCCCAGCCTGCCCCAGCCTTTACCTATTTTATCCATGAGCTCAGCCAACATCTGTAGGCACAATGGCAAGGTGGGTTTGGACTTACCCTGTGGCCAGAATCCTCAGGAATCTCATCTGAATGCCAGCCCATATATAGCTGTTAGAAGTTTCTTTAAAGTAGGCTTTCATCTTATTTCCCATTATGGCACTTTCTTCTTCTTCCCCCATTCTACCGAAGACAAAAGTGTTCATGAAGCTCTTCTTTCTTAGAGAGGAAGTTTCTTGAATTTATTTCATTTAGGTTTCCTTGCATCTTCAGCTATTTGATGGTAAAAATAAAATTAAACAAAATAAACTATGGTCTTAATGCTTACCCACTCCATTGTCATTGTTAGATAGGAAGTGATGAGCTGTCGAAACTTTCTACATCCCAATCAAAACCAAAAAAACTTGTTTTCTTTCCAGATCTTTTCAGAGTTTGCCAATAATTTTAGCAAGTGTTAAGGGAATTTTCTTATGCAATTAGCAACATATCAATTTATGTAGCTTTACATAAAGGGCATCTATTGAATTGAGAGAAAAATTGTAATTGCAATTAAAAAGCAAACATTTATAAATTTGGGCTTAAGAGATCCTTATTTCTTTAAGAACAAATATTCAAGTTAGGTTTACAAGGTGAATTTACATATATGAACAAGGAAACGTCATTACATTATCAACTAAAAAGTCATTTACCTGTATATGCCCTGTTACTGTTTTTTTTTAAAGTCTGTCCATAACAAAATTTATTTTGTTTTACAAAAGGAAAAAAACAAGCAGTAAAAAATATAATACTAATGGCACATTATTATATCGCATTAGAGTTTGCCAAATACTTTCACACATGGTTATTTATTGACAGAAACAATATTATTATATTACTTTACTGCAGAGAAAGTATGGCTCAGTCAGGCTAAAGGGTTTTCCCATGATCATAGCTATGAGGTTTCAGAACAGAAATTTAAAATTGATCTAAAATAAGTCTCCTGAGGTAGTCAAGTGAGGGATATATGAAGGAAATTGAAGAGAAGCTATAGTGTTCAAAAGCTGTAAACATGGTTTGTGTGTTTTAAAAGATTGTTTAGGAATACAAGTTAAAAGTGTTTCTGTCTTAGGAAAATTAGAAAACAAAGTGAAGTATTTGGTTCCCTTTCCCTCCATACCTCTTTGAGTTTCTCAATTAGATCTGTTTAATCTCTGCCCACCTACTAACCACTCCCCCGCCCCAGATAAAAGGAATAATTGAATTGAACAAAATAATTCTCAAAACTATTACACTATCCCAACAAGAACTTTATTTCTGTGTTTGGCAGAATAATAACTTACATATTATTTGATGTGGAACATATTTTTATTTCAAGATGGACTATAGATTGACTTTCTCATTATTTGGGAGATTTGCAGATCATTCTCTTCTTAGCTTACAAGAATGGGAAATTTTTGTTCACTTCCTATTGTTATTCTTTTGCCTACTAATATTTTGGGGTGCAGGTTTTATTTGTTAAATATGTGAAGAGAAAGAAAATTAGGAAAAAAGCATGTCTCTGGAGGAATTATGAAGGTATGGATATGAAATTATGTGGTGAGGGAGCTCATGAGGAGCGTGTCAAGAGAACGCTACAGTTAGATGATATTGAGAAAGTTTAACAATAAGAGATGAAGTCTGTTATTTGAAGAACTTATTCATGTTGGAGGCTAATGAGAACAAAGGAGAGAAGACAGAAAAGTTGTCTGGAAATTTCCTAGCCTTCACTGGAGAGACAGCCTACATCTTGCCCAAGGTCCATATTAGTTAACCCTTTTGGCTGCTTCAGATGGAAATTTCACTTCTTATTGCACCTAGGCCTACAACAATTGTTTGGCAAATATGAATTATACTTTCTAATTAAATATCACTTTAGCTATGAAACATAAATATTTTGTGCATATTTTTATGAGAGACCAAAATTGCTGCAAAAGGTCAGACCAATGTGAATTGACAGAACCTAGTTCTGATTGTAGATTCTCTTGACTCTAAATCCAAGTCATATTAACATTTATGAAATAAATTTGTGGAACACCATTTCTGTGTGATGTTAATACATGTCCTTGGATTCTACAGTCAAAACTATATGAATTCAATGAGAAAAAAAACTAAGTAAAAATTATGCTAGTCATTTCACAAGTTTAGAGATTCACAATACTCATAAAATGGCTGTTACAAGCTCTAAGGTAAAAAGGTTTCCCTAATTTTGTTTACACAGTTTCAGTTTCCTAATTGTTTGGGTGCTTTTTTCCAAAGACTATTCAGTCACATCTTGTAAAACACAATTTGAGAAGTACTGCTTTTTACAAGCTTCCCTAAGAAAAAGGTGTCCTTCAGACTTATACTCCTTAAACAGGTCTGTCACCATAGTAGGTTGTTTACTTCTTGAAAGTCACCTCAGTTCTAGTCCATCTATCATTTCAAAGAAATAATGGAAGAAATGTGCCAAATTTAATGAAAGACATAAAATATGCATTCAAGGTTCATAATGAACCCCAAATAGGGTATACCTGAAGAGAACCATGCCTAGACATTTTGGGTAGTTAAACTGTCAAATGTGAAGGCCAAAGTGAGAGTTTTGAAAAGAGGCAGACTAAATATTTAAAGGACTGAAGGAAAATAATTGTCAATCAAGTGCTTTATGTACAGAGAGACTGTTTTTCAAAAATGAGGGGGAGCTTAAGACATTCTCAGGTAAACAAAAACTGAGGGAGTATGTTATGACTACACCTGCCTTACAAGCAATGCTAAAGGGAGTTCTTCAGGTTGAAAGGAATGGACACTAGACATTGGATCAAAGCAGCATTGAAAATAAAATTATCCAGAAAAGGTAACCATATGGGTAATTTTAAATGTTGGTATTATTGTATTGTATTTTTTGTACGTAAACTCCAATTTTTACTTGTTATATTTTCTAAAATGCAAATGCACAATAATTAATGATAAATCCATGGCCTTGGACATTTGGTGTATAAAGATATTTGTAACAAGTATAACAAAATGTAGGGGTGGATGGCGGCTTATAAAAACAGTGTATGCGTATGCTATTGAAGTTAAGTTGGTATCAAATTAAACATGATTGTTATTGGAAAACTATATACAGAGAAAAATTGGTACACTACAAAAAATCATATAAATGTAAAAGTATACATTAACAGAAAACTGAGGGCAAAAATGTTTTAAGAATTACCAAGACAAAATAGCAAAATGGCAGAAGAAAATCTTGAATTATCAGTAGTAACTTAAAATGTAAATGGATTAAGCTCTCCAGTAAAAAGGCAGAGATTGGAAGAATGGATAAAATGCATGACCTAAATATATACTGTTTAAAAGAGACTCATATTAAATTCAAAGGTATAACTGAATTGAAAGTGAAAGGATGGAAAAAAATATACCATGAAATAATAACCAAGAGAGAGCTGGTAGCAATACTCATATCAAATAGACTTAAAATCAAAAACTGTTAAAAGGGACAAAGAAGGACACTATATACTGGAAAAGGGTTAATTCACAAAAAAAGACATAAATTAGAAATATATATGCACTTAACAGCAGGGCTCCAATATATGTGAAGCAAATATTGTCAGATTTTAAAGGAGAAATAGATGATTCTGTATAATAACAGAAGACTTCAATACACCACTTTCAAAAAATGAATAGACTGTCTATAGAGAAGATCAACAAGAAAATAGCAGACTTGAATGATACTATAAGCCAACAGAACAAACAGACATATATAGAACACTTCACCCAACAGTGGCAGGATAGGCACTCTTCTCTAGTGCACATGAATCATTCTCCAAGATAGGCTATATGTTAGATGACAACACAAGCCACAATAAATTTAAAAATAATGAAATCATACAATGCATCTTCTCTGACCAAAATGGAATGAAGCTAAAAATCAATAACAGAGGGATAAATGGAAAATTCACAAAAAATGTAGAAATTAAACAACCTATTCTTTAAAAAGTGGGTCAAAGAAGAAATCACAAGGAAAATTGGTAAATATTCTGAGGCAAAGGAAAATGAAAAGATAATATACCAAAAATTATAGGATGCAGCAAAAGTAGTGCTGAGAGGGATATATATAGCTCTAACTACTTACATTAAAAAAGAAGAAAGGGAAGCGGCTGTGGCTCAATCAGTAGGGCTCCTGTTTACCATATGGGAGGCCCTGTGTTCAGTTCCCGGGGCCTCCTGGTGAAGGCAAGCCCGCCCGCACGGCGTGGTTAGCTGACCCAGCGAGCACAAGCAGCAAGGGGGGGATAAATGAATAAATAAATAAAATCTTTAAAAAAAAAAAAGAAGAAAGATCTCAAATCAGAGAACTGATCTCACAACTGGAGGAATTAGAAAAAGAAGAAAAGACTAAACTCAAAGCAAACAGAAAGTATGAAATTACAAAGATTAGAGCAGAGATAAAAGAAAGAAAGAATAAAAAAGCAATAGAGAGAATCAAACCTAAAGTTGGTTCTTTTGAAAACATCAAAATCGGCAAAACTTTTGCTAACCTGTCAAAGGAAAAAAGAGAGGATGCAAATAACTAAAATCAGAAATAAAAGGGGGATATAAACACTGATCCCACAAAAGTAAAAAGGATTTTTTCTTAAATACAATTTTATAAAAGTGTATCATTCATACATGAACATAAATAATAAATGTATAGTAAAACTTGTGAATTTACAAAACAAAGATACATATCATCATACAAGGCTCCCATACATCTCTCCACCACCAGTTTGCATTATTGTGAAACATTTGTTACAAACTATGAAAAATCATCATCAGAATATTTATACTTATAGTAATATTTAGCCCATATCTTACATTTGGTGTATTTTTCCTCCAAACTACCCAATTATTAATATCGTATATTAATATTATATTTTTGCCAGTGTTCAGGGGAAAATATTTGTCCTGTTAACAATGGTCCATCATTCACCACTGGATTCCCTGTATTTTACAGTCCCATGCTTTGTACAACCCATTCAGTGTACATTCAGAAGCTTTCATTTTCATCACAGAGTTGCGCTGTCATCACCTCAGTCAATTTTAGGACATTTTCATTACTCCAAAAGAAAAATCCCATACCTCCTTCCCCCTTATTGTTGTCCCTTAGTATTGAAAAATATCTTCTTGCCACTGTTGCAAAATATTACAATGTTAATGTTAACTATATCCATTAGTTATATTAGTTGTAATTTTCCCATGTATCACCATAGTCAACACTTTGCAAAAGAAGAGCATTCTTATATTTATACTATTAACCACAATCTGTTTCCACTACCAAAATCACTGTATTATACATTCCAATCATTATGTTATACACAACCAAGATTATTTTCTAGTTTCCTTCCAGTTGACATTTACTTCCACATAATACACATTTCAGCCATAATCATATAATAAACCAGCAGTGTTAGTTATATTCATTATAATGCATTACTCTCAGCTTTATTTATTTCCACACTTTTACAGTTAACCTTATTAATAATACTACATATATTAAGTATCATGCCCCATTCTCAACCCACCTTCTATTTCCTAGTAACCTATACTCTAGAGTTTACCTCTGTGAGTTTACTCATCATATTTAGTTCATATTGAGACCATACAATATTTGTCCTTTTGTGTCTGGCTTATTTCACTCAACATAATATCCTCCAGGTTCATCCATGTTATCATGTGTATCCCAATGCCATTTCTTCTTACAGCTGAATAATATTCCATTGAGAGTACGTAACACAATTTTTTATCCATTCTTTGGTTGATGGACAATTGGGCTGGTTCTATATTTTAGCAATTGTGAATAATGCTGCTGTGAACATTGGTTCACAAATATCAGTTCGTGTCTTGCATTCTTCTGAATATATCCCTAATAATGGGATTGCTAGATCTTATGGCAGTTCTACATTCAGCTTCTTGAGGTACTGCCAAACTGTCTTCCACAGAGTCTGCACCATTCTACATTCCCACCAACAGTGAAGGGTGTTCCAATTACTCCACATTCTTTCCAGCACTTGTAGTTTTTTTTTTTTTCTTTCTTTTTTTAATAATGGCCATTCTATAGGGTTAAAATGATATCTCATTGTAGTTTTGATCTGCATTTTCCAAATACCTTGTGATATTGAACATTTTTTTCATGTGTTTTTTGGCCATTTGTATTTCCTCTTTGGAGAAATGTCTATTCAATTATTTTGCTCATTTTTAAATTGGGTTGCTTGTCTTTTTATTGTTGAGTTGTATGATCTCTTTATATAACATGGATATCAAACGTTTGTCAGACATGTGGTATCCAAATATTTTCTCTTATTGAATAGGTTGCCCTTTTACTTTCTTGACAAAGTCTTTTGAAGAACAAAAGGTTGAATTTTTAGGAGTTCCCATTTATCTATTTTTCTATTGTTGCTTCTGCTTTGGGTGTAAGGATTAAGAAACTACTGCCTAACACAAGGTCTTGAAGATAATTTCTTACATTTTCATCTAGGAGTTTTATGCTTGTTGCTTTTATATTTAGGTCCTTGATCTATTTTGAGTTAAGTCTTGTATAAGGTGTGTGATGGGGGTCCTCTTTTTTTTGGATATGGATATCCAGGTCTCCCAGCCCCATTTCTTGAATTGGCTGTTCTGGCTCAGCTAGGTGGATATTGCAGCATTGTCAAAAACCACTTGACTGTAGATGTGAGGGTCTATTTCTGAATTCTCAATTTGGTTCCATGGGTCAATCTGTCTATCTTTATGCCAGTACCATGCTGTTTTTACCACTGTAGTTAAGAAATATACATTAATGTCAGGAATTGAGAGTTCTCCAACTTCATTCTTCTTTTTTAAAAACATTTTTGGTTATTTGAGGCCCCTTACTCTTCCAAATAAATTTAATAGTTAGCTTTTCCATTACTGCAAAAAATACTTTTGGGATTTTTGTTGGGATTACATTGAATCTATAAATCAGTTTGGATAGAAATGACATCTTAATGACATCTAGTCTTCCATTAATGAATATCCTTCCATTTATTTAAGTCTTCTTCAGTTTCCTTTAGCAATATTTTGTATTTTTCTGAATAGAGGTACTTTATGCCCTCAGTTAAGTTTATTCCTAAATATTGGATATTTTTAGTCACTATTTTAAATGGTTTTATTTTAGTTTTCCTCCTCAGATTGCTCATCAGTTGTATATAGATTTTGCATATTAATATTGTATCCCACCACTTTGCTGAACTCAATCTATTAGTTCCTGTAGCTTTGTTGTAGATTCTTCAGGATTTTCTGATATAATATCATATCATCAATGAACAGCAAAAGTTTTAGTTCTTCTTTCCTATTTGGTTGCCTTTTATTTCTTTATCCAACCTAATTGCTCTAGCTGGAACTACTAGCACAATATTGAAGAACAGTTTTGATTGCATATTTGATTGTTCCTGATCTCAGTGGGAAAGCGTTCAGTCTTTCAATATTGAGTATAACGCTAGCTGTAGGTTTTTCACATATGCACTTTACCATATTGAGAGAGCGTCCTTCTATTCCTTAATTAGAAAAGAATGTTTTAAATAGAAAAGAATGTATTTCTAATTTTGTCAGATGTCTGTTCTGCATCAATGGAGAGGATCATGTGATTTTTCTTCTTCAATTTATTAATGTGGCTTTTTACACTAATTGTTTTCTTGTGTTGAAAAACCCTTGCACACCTGGGATAAAACCCACTTGATTGTGGTGTATAATTATTTTAATGTGCTGTTGGATTTGATTTGCAAGTATTTTGTTGAGGATTTTTGCATCTATATTCATTATATATATTGGTCTGTAATTTTCTTTTTTTATTTGGTTTTTGTATTAGGGCTATGTTAGCTTATTAGAATGAGTTTGGTAGTTTTCTTTCCAGTTCAATTTTTAAACAGCTTGAGCAAGACGGGTATTAGATGCTCTTTCAATGATTGGTAGAATTCACATGTGAAGCAATCTAGTCCTGGACTTTTCATCATTAGGAAGTTTTTGATAACTGTTTCAAACTATTTGCTTGTATTTTGTTGTTGAGGTCTTCTATTTCTTCTAGGGTCAATGTAAGTTGTTCATGTGTTTCTAGGAATTTGTTTATCTCATCTATATTCTCTAGGTTTTTGGCATAAGTTGTTCATAGTACCCTCTTATGGTATCTCTTATTTCTGTAGGATCAGTGGTAATGTCCCTCCTCTCATTTCTGATTTTATTTATTGGTGTCTTCTCTCTTTTTTTCTTTGTCAGCCTAGCTAAGGGTTTGTAAATTTTGTTGATTTTCTCAAAGAACCAACATTTGGTTCTGTTGATTCTCTCTATTGTTTTTGTTTTTGTTATTGTTGTTCTCAATTTCAACTATTTCTGTTCTGATCTTTATTATTTCTTTCCTTCAGCTTGGTTTGGGCTAAGTTTGATGCTCTTTTTCTAATTTCCCCAGGTCTGCAGTTAGGTATTTAATTTTAGCTCTTCTTTTTTAATGTAAGCATTGATGACCATAAATTTCCCTCTCAGTACTGCCTTTGCAGTATCTCATAGGATTTAATAAATTGAGTTCTCATGTTCGATCATTTCAAGATATTTATTGAATCCCCCTGCAATTCTTCTTTCTTCTTTGACCCACTGATTAAGAGTGTGTTGTTTAATCTCCATACATTTTTGAATTTTCCCTCTTTCCATCCATTATTGATTTCCAGCCTTACTCCACTATGATGAGAGCAAATGTTTTATATTATTTCAATCTTTTTAAATTTATCGAGACCTGTCTTGTGAAACAACTTATGGTCTAAGAAGGATCCATCAGCGTTATAATAAGAAACAAAAAACAGACAAAGACAAGAAAATTCTTCACCTCTCAATATTTCTCTGTTAACCCTGCTGTACATAGCTACTATTTCTAGCTACTCTTGCACAATTATTTATTTATTTACTGAGCAGTTTTATTGAGATATATTCACAAATCATACGATCTATCTAAAGTGTATAACCAATGGCTTTCAGTATAATCACAATGTTTGGCATTCATCATCACAAAAAATTCTAGAATTATTTTATTACTCCAAAAAGAAAAACTCCATAATCCTTGGTATGCCTTCCCTAGCCTGAAATAACCACTAATCAAATTTCTTTTTTTAAATTTATTTGTATTTACATTTTATAAAAATGGAATCATACAATATGTTACACAATATATTTAGTTCATAGTAATACAATCACACATTATTTGCCCTTTTGTGTGTGGCTTGCTTCACTCAATATAATGTCCTCCAGGTTAATCCATATTGTCATATGCTAAAATGAATCTCTAGTATTTCTGCCTCCCCTTTTCTTTTTATAATACCACCCATTTTTTAGAAGAGATCTCCTCCTCTTTGTGAGGTTCTACTAGGGCTGTTAATCACACGCTTGCCCAGAAAACTCAAATCACGCCAAACTGTTTCCTTCCCAGTTATTAAGCAAGAGACATTTTCTACTTCTTCATGGATTAAAAAATATAAATATGCTCTCTCAGAACTAACTACAGTCACAGTGCTTGGTACAGAGTAAAAAACCTGAGAGGATGGCACTATAGATGTAGTCAATATGGTTTTTTAACCCATTATCATAATTATTATAATATATAATTATAAAAGCAATTAGTACTATTACTTGCACTACCTTGAATTTGCATTGGACATCTATAAATTGGAATTAATCAAATCCAGAAAAATATAGCAGGCAATGAGTCTCAACCTCATTCTGGAGGCAACAGCAAGCTATTGATGGATTTGAAATCAGCAGAGATGAATAAGGTCAGAGCTATAATTGAGAGAGATTAATTTGTTGACAATGTAAAGGGGGGGATAGTGGGGAATGAACCTAGTGGCAAAAACTCTATTTTGAAGTTTAGTGTGGTAATCCAGCAGGAATTTGATAGGATAAGCTAACCCTATATTATGAGGCAACATCAAAAAAATGATGTGCAGCTAGATAAGCGAGTGAGTTATACCCATGAAAAAACTTTCAGATATTATAATCCTGACAGAAGCCAAAATTTTTAAGTTTGCCTATAAGCCATTGCACAATCTGCCCTCTGCTTATTATCTTGCCTAATTCTAAACTACCTTTTCCTTTACACTCTATGATTTAGCCACATTCAACCTATTTGAGTGAGAGGAAGTATGGATGTTGAAATTTATGTTGGCAAAGAGCAGAATTTCGAGTGATGAACAGATTCTCATCTGTTTAGAGTGTGTATAATGATCTGTAGTTACAGAGAACAAATAATTCTTAGTTTTATGTGCTGTGTTCCCATGTCCGCAGACATTGTAGTGACTTCAGGTAATGGCAGCTCATGGAATAGATGAGACAGTAAATTTGTGAACCAAGTGCCCAACTCCATCTAATGGAAAGATGGCTTCACTCTTAGGGATTGGCCATTGGTCCATCTGGTGATGAAGAATGGTCCCAGAAACTTTAGCCCCATAAATTATATTTTCATGACACTGACTTCTCCAAAAGAACAAAAGTGATTTTTTCCCCTGAACCTACAAGATCCCAGGTTGCTAAGAATCCCACCCTCCTTAAGCAACATCTGATTACAAAAATCAGAGTTTGGTTTTTAGATTTCAAGTAAGAGACCCTTCTTCCCAATAAGGATTATTCCAGTTGATAGAATTTTAAAATAGCCTGGAATTTCTTCACTTAACATAGTAAAATTACAGTAAATGATGTCTAAAAGATAATTGGAGCAGTTTTGAAATCAAAATGTATAGTGGCCCATATTGTACACTTGCACTCCTTCCACTCACTCTCCTGTGTTCCTATTGCTCCTTCTACAAAGCCAGCAGTGTCACTAAATCACAAGTGTCTCCTTACCTATTCCACAACCAATTTAATTGAAAATAGATAATAAAATAAGTTCACATGATTGTGTGCTCACTTCTTTTACTTTTTGGTCCTTTTAAAAATTATTAAAATAAGCAGAAAAGTTTGGACATATTTCTTGGCAGCAATCACTTGAACTGACTATTTTTCCAAGTGAAAGAATCAAGAGAGCCGGCAGATGCAGTTTTCTCCTTTTGTATGAACTACAATGCCTTATCTATATACATGAGGAATTGATCTCATCATAGTCAAAAAAATCCTCAGTTGAAAGCTAAGGAAAAATTATGATTCTATTTGTAGGGTTAGATAACATATCACTGCAAAGAAAATCTGTAAACTTAAGGTAAGGATGGCATTTTATTTATTTCTGAATCCCTAGTACTTAGTAAAATACATGGGCTGCATTGATTGTTCAGTACAAATTTATTGAATGACTTTTATATAATTTTTAGGCAACAATCTCATTATACATTATTTGCATTTTTCCAAGTTCCCATAATATGAATGGAATTTCTGCACCATTTATTTCAGTAGTACTGTGCTTATGAACAATGATACTCAATTCAGTTTTCTATTAAATTGGTGCCTCAAAATTCAGTTTGCTCCCAGCTGTGTAGTTATTACATTATAACTTTTAATCTCAGAATCCAGTTATCTTTGAATTCAATTTCTACTCTACAGTTTTCTAGTAAGAATAGAACAATTATATATTCTAAAAATTAAAAAGCATCGAAGGTGTCAAGAAGACATAAAATTTTAGAAATGAGCAGCAAAAATACTTACTGAAAATATAAAAAATAGCAAATATCTATTTTAGCAACCCCCATATTTAAAACAATATTATTTCTAATATGAAACAAAAGGAATTAATTAGATGGCCTTAAAAAACTGAAATAAAAAAGTAAAAAATACACATAAACTAAAAATTAATACTCCATATTGCATCTGTCTAGATTAAATATTAACTTAACCCTGAAGTGTTATAACTGTATAAAAGTATAATTCAAAATTATAATTATGACAAATTTCACATTGTTTGCATTCATGAAAATATTTTTGCATTCTATGATATTATTCCAATTAATACTGAAGAATGCAAGAAAAAATCAGACAGGCTCTACCAATTTCAGAGGATTAGCATTGTTCAAAATGTGTGATGTTGAGTTTTCTGTTTTCAAATTATAATGTTTAAAAAGAGATTAAGAACCTATTTTCATTCTTAATTATACTTGGTTCTGCTCCCAAACTGTTCAAAGATTTCCACCTTAATTAATCATCTCAGGAACTTCATGCAGTTAAATAACTGTCACAACTGGATCCAGTTTAGTTACATTTATTGATAGACTATACAATTAATGCTATTTTTAAAACCCTACAGAATTAGACTAAATTACAGCTTTATACGAGAGAAGGTCAATTTCTTGGAAGGCTGGTCTTTATATAGCAAAGGTAGTCATAATTCTGTAAACCCCAATAACATCATAGGAAAAGTAAATTGCTGTTCAGAAATCATGCAGAACAACAGGATCTATGGAGTTAGAGTAAAAAGGCTATTATTCAGATGTTTCATAGTTTGTGGTGCTTAGACATATTTGCTTAGATCAGTGGTTCTCAAGCATTTTATTCCCAGGATTCTTTTATACTTTAAAAATTGAGTATCACATAGAGCTTTTTAATGTAATTATATCTACTGATATTTATCACAATAGAAATTAACCTGGAGAAATGTTTATATATTTATATAATTAACTAAAAATAGAAACATTATATAATGGTATAACATATTTTCATAAAACTAACAATAATTTTCAAAGTTAAAATTAATGAGAGAGAGAGAGCATTGTTTTGCAAATCTCCAAAGACAAAGATAGATTTTTATATATGTTTCTGTATTCTTTCTCTTGTGATATTGTGCATGATTTAGTCACTGGAAAATCTCCAACCTATATTACAAAAGAACAGAAGTACAAGAGGAAATATAAATCTCAGTATGAATATGAAAATAATTTTGGCCTTCTGTACCAATGAAAGCTTCCAAGGAACCTAGGAGTATCCGGACCACACTGTAAGAACTAAGATAATTGGTTCCTAGCACGGACTACCATTGGAATCAATTGGAAGCTTTGAAGAGATATAGTACCCAAACCTCTCCTTCAAAGAATCTAATTTAATTGGTCTACAGAAGCACCCTGGCTTCAGTATTTTCCTAAGTCTTCCCACTGGTTCTAATATGCTGTCAGGTTAAGACCTATTGGCTTTAATAAATTGTGTAGTGAGACATGTCTTCATCTTTACTTACTGTTTTTCAATCTTTATACATTTAGATCGTCCTCACTTTCCTGTTTGGAATTTGGTATTGTTGATGCTAAAAATATATATTTCAGTTAATTAAAAAATTAAATATTATTGCTATAAACAAATAGATGAAATATCGTTGTAAAGACACAATTCCTCTCAGTGAATAGGAGAAACTGTAAGCTAGAATATTTAGAGGGATATGAACAGATGATTTGCCAAACAGTAAAATCAAATCTAAAGCTTTGTACATCATGTCCAGGAAAAATAGGTCAGACAAAAGTAACATTCTTTCTTGTGATTTAAATTATAAGGCTGTTTCCATGACAGGGAAATGATGTGTTGCTGATAAAGACAATCCGGTGCCAGTAGAATGACTTACAGCTGAGAGGGGGAAGAGATAATATCATATACACAAGGCTTTGCTGTCCATCAAGGCTAATATTTTCATAGATATATTCCAGTGTGCAAAGAATATACTGTCTGAATAATCATATATTAACAGAGCATAGAACACCTGTGTTTTCTTATTTTTTAAATATAAAATAATTAAATTCCAGGCTTTAAAATGTGTGAATAAAAACTGGAGGATTGTACATATGGTATTCTTGATTTCTGAAACTGAATTTTCTTTCTCCAATTTCTAAAATATAAGTTTGGTGACAATTATTTTCTGTTCTTTTATTCAGACCTGGCCCCTTTGGAAAAGCAATGTCACTGACTCAGAACTGTTATCAATTTTAAGTACATTAGATAAGTGGTTCTCAGTCAGGGGTGATTTTGTCTCCAGGGGGCATTTGGCATATAGTCTGAAGACATTTTTGGTTGTCACAATGGAAAAGAGGGGTGCTACTGGCATCTAGTGGGTAGAAGCCAGGAATGCTATCTATCCTACAATGCACAAGGCAGACCCCTACAGCAAAGAACCGATCTGGCCCCAAATGTCAATAGTGCCAAGATTGAGAAACTTGCATTAGCTAATATATAAACAATTCTTGTATAGTTACCAGTTCATTGTGGACTTTTTAAACCACTATATATTTGGGTTCAACAATACATATAAAACCCAGTTCTACTCATTTCTAAGTTAATGAGATGAATTTTAAAAAATATTGTTCATTTGCAAATGCACATAGATTAGCCAAGTATCAGTGAGCTAAAAGGGAACTTACTTAAATATAGTTATTCAAGCAAAACTCTTATTTTCATATGAATTTAATTCTCAAGTTTTATTTATTAATAAATTTCTCCCCCTTTTATGGTATAGCTGTATATGTGAAGGTTATTAACTATTTTCATAATAGTATAACATTAAACCATTCATAAAAGAACACCAGTGCTGAAGGTATTTGTTTTAATTCACTAACTCTTGAGATGAATTTGAATAGGGCTACCTACTACATAGAAGGAATAAATAGTACCTTATATATACTACAATTGGAGTGACACTGTCCAGGAATGCCTACACCAAAACTATTTCCCCTGCGGTTCTGTTCTAAAAGCTGTCATTCCACTATTTTTACCTAGTCTTTAAAGGACCAAGCCTCCAGAATTGCCTTATGACAAATACTCCTGGGAGAAGAAAAGTGTTTCTACTATCATTTTATGACTGATTAGACTGTCAAAAAATAACAATGTCCTGGGATAAGTGGGACTCTAGTAGGCTGGGTTCAGAAATGTGGGAATAGAGAATGACTGAAACCTCATCCCATATCCCTTATAGCTTGCTTTCTTCCATTTCAGATGTTGGGCGATTTTTCCCTTAAGAAGATAAGTTGTTTCCTATTCAAAGGATAAGAAAAAGTTCTATATAGGTTGGCTATTTTATGTAGGAAAAAAATCACAAAAATAAACTCATTTGGCATGAATCTACTTAAAATTGGTTAAAAGATATCACAGTACACTAGAAGTCTTCTTATACTGTATGTGTGGGACCAGCAATAGGTTGGTTGAAAGTGTCTGTTAAAATAGTGAATCATTAATATTTAATATGTATTTAAAGCTTTTGAAAGACTCAAAGCAGATAAAAACTAAAATTTGGTATATATTTTAAATATTTTGATTTCGTTTAAAACATTTAAATAGGTTTAACCACTGATCTTTCCTGCAGGCCACTTCTTTTCACTTGAACATGATTAAAGCTTAAAGCCTTTTTTTCTCACATAAACCATATTCCATTTATCACAAGACAATTGCCAGCTTTGTTTTTCTAAAACTGGAATGAGAATTTAAATACTACTTGAGAAGTAATTTAAGTGCAGTATTTTTTAGATGTTTCCCAGTTTCTATTAAACATTATTTATAGTTTAACCCACCCTTTGATTAATCAGTTATATATTTAATTTAGCTACTCACTATTAGTAATCCTTTCCAAAACATTCAAGATAGTTTTCAGAGAAAATAAGCTGTATTTTAAGAGCAATCCTAATTATTTTAAATTATAATACCAAGAGACAAAGAATAAATAGCTTTGGAGTCTTACACAACTGACTGGCAAGGTAAAAACTCACTGGTCATTGCAAAGTTAATAGATCTTAAGAAATGAAGAGCTTGTATTACCCTGGCAAAGGAGTTACATTGAAGGTCAAGTATGTCACCTGGGCACTAATTAGAATATAGAATGCTGAAGTGTGTAATTATTATTAAATTTTGTATACTATTTCTAAACAATTAAATTATATAATGTACAGTTTTAATAAGTTTTTCTTTTTCAAAAATGCCAGTGGTCTTACACATAATTTAGTTCAATTTTCTAACACCATTTCCCTAAATTTCATGACTTTAATTCATTTTGATATTAAATGTATTACATGTTGGATATTTACAATATCTGTAAACCAATTCCACAAAAGCAAACAAAATGGTGACAAATACTCTATTTACTAGAGGAAGCAGACAAAATTTAGGGCCAGACACAATTTTCAAGTATACCATGAGGGAGAAAACATGGTTTCCTTACATCTAGCCATGATTTCAGTCAGCATTCCCCCTAATATGGCTTTTAAAAAAGACTAAGAAAGAGGGCAAAACAATTTTGAGAAATGCATTATTTGAGATGAGAAGGAGCTTTATTCCTTATTTAAAGTTAAGATGGTATGGCTCAAGAGACTCACTTGTAGGGACTAGGAATGCCTTTTGGAAAGAATATCTCTTTGGATTGTTATTAAATGACAGAATCTGCTGGTTGGCCTTCATTCTGCCATTGGAATGAAGTGAAACCTGGTGAGAGAGTTGTTGGAGAAGTTGACAAGTTCTCTGGGACTTGGGAACATAAACATAGAGGGTGATACCTGTTCCTTGAATTGAGTTTCTTGAAGTGAGAAGGTGTTAGGGAATAGCTGACAGCAGCGGGGGAAAGAAAGGGCAGAAGTGTATTGTGCCTGTACCTGGGAAGAAGATGAGGCAATCAATCCTATGCCTCAAAGTCCTTGGAAAGTTCAGAAGACCTCAGCATTTCCCTGTGACTGCATCTGAAGACTCACAATGGTTAGATAATAAGACAGGAGTGGAAATGCCCATAAATTTGTCAAGCAAGGAAGTGCTCCTCTTAGAGAGAGGACTGATGTTTTGGATCATGCTTGGGATTAAAGGGAGTCTTGGTTCAGCTGGCCCTCTCTGAGACTGTCCTTATGCCAACCCACTAGAAAACTATGCAGATCTTATAAGTGGGACCACATTTTGGTATCAGACACCAGCAGCAAATAGATACAAGAAAGAGTAAGATCAAGAATACACTCCTATCTCTACAATAGGTATTAAGAGACTTAAGACGTCTGTTTCCTCATGCCCCTTCCTCTTCCAATCTCAGAGAAGCACCCAAATAGTTGGGACCAAGCTGAGGCATGAAAAAAGGATTGTAGATTTCGACTGGACTGTGAAGAAGTAGACTTTCAATAACTAAAACAACTTGGAAGTATATGACCTGCTTAGTTTGTTGTGCAGGGATTGGAAAGGATAATTTGATAGACCACAGTTAAAAGCTATAATTGTTGGAAAACAAAATCATTTTTAGATTATTTTCCCCACTGAGTTGAGAGTGCTCAATAAAACAATTACTGAAGCTAAGACTAAGAGAAGAGGGATGTATGAGTGGGGACAGATTTCTAAATGTTCAGTTTATTAGTGAATATTTTTGTGCTATGATAACTTAAATTTTCCTCTGCTCTAACTGTAGGTACTTTTCTAATAAACACGTGGATAATATGGTCCGCCTGGATATTTTGGATTCCTGTAGCCTTCATTTTTCTCTTATTGAACCAAATTGGAATAAACATACCCATTTACATTTCCACTAAATCATTAGATTAATTTAAAAATAACAGCTGTAAAGATTCTACCCTTTTGTAAATAACTGTGTGGTGTTGTACCGATTATTTAAAATTAATAAGTGTTCTGCAGTGAATGAACCCATGGTCAGTCTCAAATATGATTGTTTATGTTCTCGAAATCATTATTTGACTGTAAGAGACTGGTTTACAAATTTTCTCTAAATGGCACTTAAACTAGTAAAATTGACTGGTATTTTACAATTTCTTCGGGGTATATCCATTTTAAGCATGAAATTGTATGTTATTAATCATCAACTATTTATTGCAAAACTACTCTGGGCCAGGCACTGTTCTTAATAATTTTTTACCATCAAGGTGTTTATAATCTGGGGAGTGAACTAAGAAAATGAATCAATAGAATATAACTAAATAAATGTGATGAGAAACTTATGCTTAGAGAAAAAGCAGGGAGAAGAGACTTTAAATTCAACACTGGAATTTTAGGTTTCAAGGAAGAACCGATAATTTAGCTGAGTTTTGAGAAAGGAAAACAAATTAGATAAATCAGGTTGGATACAGATTTTCTCGGAAACAGCCTGACCCTAAGCTAGACCCAGTTTTTCATGTTGATGTTGTACTATAATAGAAACGTTTTTGCTATACTCTCTATAGTTGATGCATTCAAAAGAACATCAAATAATAATATACTTATCTGTAAAAATAACAATAGATATTGGAGACATGAGTAAGCTATGAAATGTATGTATTTATGAATAACACATATTAGGACTTAAATATTGTTTTGTCCTAGTGTGTCATGGCAAAAAATGAAAATAAAAAGGAAAGGGTTTTGTTAAGAAAGTATTTCATTACTTTACTTTCACATGAAATAAAACCCAATTTCTTTACATAAGACAAAAATGTCCTTAGATGGGATTAATATACGGCTGCCAGATTTAGCAAATGAAAATACTTTATAACTATATAGCATATAATATTTGAGACATAAACTAAAAAAGTATGTGCTGTTTATATGAAATTCAATTTTAATTGGTCATTATGTATTTTATGTGGTAGCACAAGATTAAAATACTCTCTCAAAAAGATACATATTTTGATTTTTTTCCATTCTTTGTAATAAACATTCTTTGAATGATAAACCTGTTTTAACTCTTTCCTTTCATAATCAGAAGCATACCTTTTAAGAAATAAGTCTTCTTAGTCTCCAACTTAGTCTTATATGCAACATTTAATCCAAATCAAGGGGATATTAAAATTATAAAGTTGTCTTAATCAATAAATATTGGTAAAACAAATAATTAAACTGAAATATTTTAAAAATTAAAATATATTTTTACATTTTATATATTTAAAGGTCCTTAGAGATTTGGAAGAAATGGTTAAAACAAATAATATTAAAATAATTTGTGACCTTTAAAATATAATTTTGTTTTTTAGAGACATGCATCTATGCTAGATCCCAGCAAATAACCTTTAAGCCTTCCAAGCTACTAAAATACTAGTACTGATGATTTTAATAATACGGAATTCTCTATCATCATTGCTAATGACCCCAATGGAGAAACAAGGGAGGGATTTTCATTATAGCTCTATTTCTCTTACTAGTATTAAAATAATCTACATTTCTTATATGTTCTAAAATCCTATTTATGAATAAATGCATAATATGTTATCTTATGATAGAATCATTCATGATTCACTATCATTCAGAGGGCATACAATACTAAAGTAAACTTTATTGGAAAATAATTAAAATTCATATTAAACTATCTCAAAAGGAAAATAGAATCATTTGAGCCTATCCCATATACATGTTTTTCAATTTCAAGTGTTTTCTGTAGAGTCTATCATATTTGTGAGTTAAAAAATATTGAAATTCTTCTTTTAAAAGGTGATATTAAGTGAATTAATAAAGCGTTGGCAAACAAAACCAAATCCTATCAGCTAAGCTTCCATATATATATATAAATGGAAAAAAATGATAGTAAATTCATATTTACTTTAAAACACTACTGCATTATATTAGAACCACATTGGGAAAGTATTCACTATAGTAGCAGGTCTTTTATTTAAGATTTTTGTTGTTGTTTCCTTGTTTGTCTGTTTTAAACTTAAAGAACCACCAATGGTAGTTTCCAAGAATGATTAAAGTAATTTTGGGGGGGCTTCCACTCTCTCCTTCAAGCTTCAAGAAACTCAAGTTTTATTTAAGCCATGCAGGCTATCCACCATTCATGACTCTCAGCAAACACTGTAGAGGATTGAAACTCTCAATCACAGCTTAATTTAGGGGCTAAAAAGGAAGGGACCATTCTTATTTTTCTAGTACATAAAAATTGAATATAAATAAAATTTTAGAACTCAAACTATTTGAGAATGAGTGAAATTATTAATTCATAAGATGAAATAAATCAAATTCCTATGATACATGATAAATAGACGTGGAAAATATCACTTGCCAAACATATGAGATGAAACAAAAACTACTACCATAGGAAGGTCCAAACATTTAAATGTTTCCATTATTAAATAAAATGTTTTGGGTTTAAGTAGGATAAGAAGTTAGAAAAAGGAAATAAAATAAAATTGTAGAAATTAAAATGTGAAAATTAATAAAACTAATAGAAGGAATTAATGAGTCATAAAGGAGAAATAATCTTGAGTTTATAACTGTAGTGAAGAGGTTTGTAAAAATCAATGATAAAGTAGTCAAAATCAGTTACTAATTGAATAAAAATGGAGTATTTAAATGAAATGAAAACATATATAAAGATTAAAAAATAACATAATGTATAACTCTATTCTAATATATTTTAGTGAAATATGTGTTAATAAAAACTTGATTCAGGAAATTAAATGCCTAAACAGAAATATCGCCAGAGATGAGTTAAGGCTGTTTTAAAAAATAATATCCATGAGTACCTGTGAAACAATGACCAGGACTTTTTATTTGGCTTGAAAATATTTTCAGTCTTCAAAGAACAATTTATTTCCATATTATAAAATAGATTTCAAGCTGAGAAAATGATTTATACATTCAAATTTATTTTAGGAAGCTAACAGAACACTAATCCCAGAAACCATGCACACAAAATAGAAAAGCAAATAACTTCCTTCACTAATAAATAGAGAAAAAAAATCCTAAATACCTTCTAGGGTATTTAATATGCAGCATTTTAAATCAATATATACCAAGATTAAGTAGCATTATTCTAGAAATATAAAGTGTTTTTTTTTTTTTTTTGCTATTAAAAAATCCATTAATTAAATTCAATAAGAATGATCACATGAAGAAAAAAATACCTTCTTTGACAGAGGGAAAGCTTATGGAATGCATTTGTACTTATCTAACATAATAAATAAAAAATATCTCAACCTAATATTCTAAGAGGCATTTGCAGGTAATTCCCGAGCATCATTGCCAACAAAATACTACAAATTAAGAATGGCCTTTTACTCACCTTAAATTTTATGGAAATTTTAGAAAAGGATACAAAAGTAATTGCTGAAAACACAGGGAAATGGCAAGAACTCTACCGCACTGAAAAGTGGGGAAAAAAATAGCAGGTGTGAAGGTTAATTTTGTTTATTTAATTATTTAATTTAATTTAACTAGACTATGGCATCCAGTTGCTAGGTCAAACACTAGCAACAAGTTGCTGTGAAGTTATTTTGTAAATGTGATTAGTATCTACAATAAGTTGGCTTTAAACAAAGGAGATGATGCTCATAACGTAGATAGGCCTCGATCAGTTATGCCATAAGAACAAAAACTAGTTTTCCTAGAGAAGAAGAAATTATGCCTTAAAACTACAGCACTAACTCCTCTTTGAGTTTACAGTAAACCAGCCTCCCCTATGGGTTTCAGAATCAAGACAACACTGTTACTAAAATTCCTATAGTATCAGCCTGTCCTGTCCTAAGGATTTCAGATATGCCAGTCCTCACAATCATGTCAGCCAATTCCTTAAAAGAAACTTTTACACCCATATATGCACATACATACACTCACATGCATACTGTTGCTTCTGATTCTCTGGAGAACCCTGAGTGATACAACAATCATAGAATTTGTCAATAAGTACTTGTAAAGTATTCAAAACCACTATTAATCAATAAATGCAAAAATAATCACAATGAAATAACTTTTCAAATAGGTTCCCATCATTTTGACAATAATTTCAAATCTGACAATAACTAACCATTGGCAGGAGATGCAATGATGTAAACTCTATAATTCTCATGGAAATGTAAATTGAACAAGCACTTTGAAGAGTTGAATGGCGACATATGAAAAAGCTTAACTGTCTTCCAATAGAGAAGATACAGTTCCTACTATTGCCTTAAGTAAGGGTATTTGTCTCTAACCTAAATATTCAGATATAAGTAGTTTAAAGCCATAATAGCAGCTCCTCTTGTAGTACTATCATACCTGGGGAAATGCCATCACCCCCATGGTCTAAGGTGAATCACCACCTCCCTATATCCATATTATATCAGTAAGAAAGAATAAAAGAGGAAATATCTAAAGAATTGCTTCCTTTGAAGTCATAACCTGCAAGTTTCACAAAATGTTTATACTTATACTCCATCAGCAAAATCTTAGTTACATGGCCACATCTAGCTGAAAGATAGGTATTTGCTTTTCCTGGGAACTCAAGGGTCTAGTTAACAATCAGGGTATCTATTTTTATAATAAGTGAAGAGACTAGATTTGAAGAAAGGATTTTAAGTCTCTGGAGTTACAGTATCCCTAAGAACTAGGATTTTTGCTTCTAGTTATATACTCTAGAAAGAACTCTTACATATGCATACCATTAGTAATGTACAAGGATATTAATTGCAGCATATTTTTCAAGGAAATGAAAATCTATAAACAATTTGCATGACGACAAGTAGTGGTTAAATAAATTGTGATATATCATGCAGCAGAATATTATATAACAGTAAAAATAACTAGAACATGAGTAGTAACATGAATGAAATTCAGAAACTGAATATTAAGTGGAATTCATGTTTTAAAATATAGAATGTCATAAACATCAGGTTAAAATTTATCTGATTTCAATACATCCCTATATATAAGCACCAACATGTGAGCACGCATTGAAATGTCAAACAAAAAATGCATAAAGGTGGACATATATGAGGAAGAGGGAAGGAAAGAGGAGACAACTAATGAGAAATATGCAGCAGATATTTTACTGTCTTCAACTATTTCATTTTTAAGCTAGTTCAAGTGTAGATGAATGTTTATTGTATTATTATTTTTTTTGCATATGATAAGAAATATATTGTTTTTATTTAAAAAAAATAAAAGATACCACTTAGATTTTTAGTTCTGGCCAGGCAAGAGTGAGTTGGCTAGTCTTCCCACCAGAAGTAAATGTAAAATGAGGACAAGATATTTATAAAACATTTCTTTGAAGATATTGGTGAGCAACAGATTTTTAAAAACACAGAAACCAAAAAGTCCTGAGGATATATGATACTTGAGCAAAAGAAAACAGAGAGAGATAAGCTCTATAAATATTCAAATCATGTCATACGTCCACAGTATTAGTGAACCGAGGAGACAGAGGTGAGATTATGGGGGCTGGCAAAGCTGAGGGGCATAATTCTGGAGGAGAATCACTGAACCTGAGCCAGTAAATCTGCATACAACATTACTTTAAGTATTGTCTGACTCCTAACCTGTGCAGGCATAGAGTAAGACTCCACAGAACCCAGAAATAGCAGTTGGGAGACTGAAAAGCTAAAGAGAGATTTCAGCAGCCATGAAGTACTGGGGAGACAGGGGCCTCGCCATGGTAGTGAGATATTGGTGAAGACTACAGGATTTCAGTTCAGTTTCAGGGATAAGGACCAAGAGGTAAAGAGAATGTTTTAGAAGTAGTAGTTTTGCCCTAGGAGTAAAGGTAAACATTTAAATGACCAGCCTTAAAAAAATTGAAATTATCCTTAAACAAAATTGCAATTGACCCACTGGTACTCTCTCTGTCTTACTGAAGAAAATTTAACATTCTTTGGAGGGAGATTATATCATTCTGAGCTTTTACAATTTTTCATCCACAAGTCGAGCATCTAGTCTAGAATTATGAGTTAGATTAAAATAATAATGAGTGGAATAACAGAAACACAGGAGGAAAGTAGTTATGTAATATTTATAAATATAATATATAATACATCATATTACATATTTGCAGTTTGAAACACAAGGGAATAAAACATGGAAAATACAAAGAAGAGCAAAGATATATACAGAACATGACAAGAGAGAAAGGAATAAAATAAATAATTGAAGAAATAATGGCTGAGAATTTTCCAAACTTTATTAAAGAAAGCTTGAAACCAGATTCAAGAAGTCCCAAACTATCAAATGCTAGCAAATTGGAAAGCAAATAGGAAACAATCACTTTTCTAATAGCAACAAATTCTAGGTGGAAATAGTGTGAGCAAAAATTAGAGGGCCTTTAAGACAAAAATTATGGCATCTTATAGTATATGCTATTATCCTGAAATGGGAAGGTTTAATATTTTTTAAATGTCAGTCTTTTCCAAATTAATGTTTTTTTATTGCAATAAGACACTACTCCAATGTTATGTTTTTATTTTATTTTACTTCTTTTAATTTTATATTGGGGGAGACATCTATACATATGGTGCTCCTCAGATAGAACCCCAAGCCATTTCCTAAGAATTAAGTTGATAGCATAGAGGAGCAAATTTAAGCATCCTCAGCTATAGATTCCAATACAACATACTCAAGGGATGAACAAAAAGTATTATTGATGAAAAGGAGGTTGTGAAAGGGAAGTATGTGGGCGGAATTGAGTCTTTGTTCAAATACATTCTCATTTTCTAATTTAAACAGAAGAAGAAGGAAACGTAAGAGGAGGAGGATGAAGAGCAGGAGAAAGAGGGGGAGAGAAGTAAGAGAAAAGGAAGGAAGAGAAAGAGAAACAGGAGAAGGAGAAGAAGAGGTAGAGAAAAGAAAAACTATTCCTGTATTACTTTATAATAGCATTTCACTAGACAGGTAATTAAAGCGTAAGTATAAAAATTCAAAATCTGGCTTGAGATTTTTGTATTAATTTTACGATTTTAAATAAACAATATATTTTGAGATGTTATAATACCCCATGTTATAATTTCTCTGCACTCAATCTTTATTTTGGCTGAATGCATATAATAGAATATTTTGAATAAAACACTTGTTTTCATTCATGTTAAATATCCATTAAGAAATGAAGGAATAATCAAAACAATTTATTATGGAATTTTAGAGGGCAGCATCATATTGTAATTTAGAATTTATTATTATTATTATTTATTATTTGTGGGTTTACAGACCAATAACGCATAAAATGCAGGATTCCCATATACCACCCTCCCACCAACACCGTGCATTGGTGTGGAACATTTGTTACAATGATGATAGAATTTTTTTGTAACTGTATTAGTTTTTTTTAGTAGTGATTATCTTTGTTATAATTATTAAAATAGTTTTATTAGCTATCATCCATACTTTACTTAGATGTAATTTTCCATATACCACCCCATTATTAATACCCTGTATCAGTGTCATACATTAGTTATAATTCAGGAAAGAATATTCCTATACTTGTACTATTAATGTTAACACTGACCCATATCCTAGAGTTTAACTTCATTTCAAAGAAATCATCACCTTTATCTTATGAAATAAAATAGGAAAAATATTCAATATGATATAGTATTAATATTTACTAATGAAATTGAATTATTTATATTACATTTATGTCTTTTTCAATATTGGCACATATTCACCAATATTATTAATTTATTATCTAATTCTCCATTTACATTTTAATTTAATATCCAGCAATTTTAATTTATTCTCTAATTCTCCATTTACATTTTATTTTAATATCCAGCAATTTAGTGCTTTCCATTTTAAATTTCTCTTAAATAATATAATATGGAAATATTAAAAATGCTTAATCATAAAGCTAAATTTATATGAAGTGTTCACTATATTAAAGAAATTAATCTCATATTTTAATATAAATACACTATTAATTTTCCCAAATTCTTTCATTTTAATATTAAATTATAGACTTTCTGTTTCAGATTGTATTATAGTTTGAACATTGTTATGCCTTGTGTGTATTGTTCTGTCATACAGTTTAGGAACCAGTGGTTGTATTCTTAATATATATTTAATCATTTCTATTTGAACTCCTTTAATATAGATGCTCAAGACAACTTACTAATATCCTCAGATAATGGAGTTTTTTGAAATTATTCAATTGGTACTCAGTAGGTAATATTTCCCTAACTAATTTTTGCTTTTTAAAATTTAGTGAATTTTATTTTCTCTTAATACTGTTGTACTAGCCAGTCAAAGGGGTGCTGATGCAAAATACCAGAAATCTGTTGGCTTTTATAAAGGTTATTTATTTGGGGTAGAATCTTACAAGTTACCAGGCCATAAAGCATAAGTTAATTCCCTCAACAAAGTCTGTTGCCACGTGTTGGAGCAAGATGGCTGCTGACTTCTGCCAGGTTTCATGTTTTCTGGGTTCCTTTCTTCCTGGGGATCCTTTCTCTTCAGCTCAGCTGCTCTGCTTTCTCCACAAGGCCAGTTGTAGAATATCAGGTGAACAGCTCTGTCTCTCTCCCTGAGGCCTCTGCCTGTGTTTAATGGAGACTTCTCTCCTTCCTCACATATCTGCTTCTCTGTGTGATCACTTCCTGGGCTCCAGGATCAAAACTCAAAACTCCCTTCTCTGCGGTGCCATCTCTGTGAGTCCCCACCCACCAAGGGGGCAGGGACTCAATATCTTACTGACATGGCCCAATCAAAGCCTTAGTCATTATTTAATCAATTAAAAGTGAAACCTCTAGAAATGATATTTAATCATTATCTGTTTTTGGAATTCATAAACAATACAAAACTGCTACAATCCACTCTCTGAATTCCAAAAAGACATTACAATATTAAAAAAAAAAAAAAAAAAAACACCTTAAATCAGTACAATGCTAAATACAGAATCACATGATAATCAGGTTAAAGAAATACAGTTTGTCTTGAGGCAAAGTCCTGTATGGCTGTAGAACTCTGAAACTTACAAAACCATTTACCCTTCCAATACACAAATGGACAAAGGATAAACATTTTAATTACTATAAGGAGAAATTGGGAGGGAAACATGAGTCACAGTTCTCTACAGTTCAGTAAACCTGCAGGGCATTCTCCATTCAATTTCAAAGTCTGACAGTCATTCTTAAGATGGTTTCTTTTCCCTGGGGCTTCATAAGGACCCAACCTTTTCACAGGCTTGCCCAATGGCCATTTTCTTGGTTCCACCCTCATCAAGCATTTGGTTGGAGGCTCCAGGCTCCAGACCTCACCCTCCAAGAACATTGGCATGATTGCCATCTTTACCCAATATTTGGGTTAGAGTCTTAATCCGCCTAGTACAGTGAAGTGAAGACAACATCCTCCCTAACCTTTGGCATATAGGCTCAATTCTCTCAGAGCAATGAGTTAACCACCTGGCCTTTCCTAATCCATGGGGGACAGGTCCACCCCTCTGAGACCTATGGGGTGGTGACCTTAAACTCCTTAATCCTTGGGGAATGTGTTCCAGCCTTTATAGACCCTGGGGTAGCAAAACTCTCTCCATACATCAGGTAGGAACATCCACCCTCTTCAACTGCCAGGGCAAACTCACCCTCTCTGTACACATGGCTGGGGTTCCTCTCTTGGCCCAAGGCAATGTCTTAACTCCAGATCTCAACTTCCATGGTTTTCCTCTTAAAGTTGTTTCTCCTTTAATCTCTCCTTTCCGTGTCCCTTTAGTCCAAGCTGACAGTGGTTTTGTTCATACAACTCTCTCAAAAAGTTTGTTGATTTTTCATGCAGGAAGCAAGGGTCCAAGCCATCATACAGTAAGACTTTGCACAAGTCTTTCCTAGATAACTGCATTTTCAATCATGATTTACAAGTTCCAAGTTTAGGTAAGTCCTCAAATGGAGCACTATCATCTGAGAGCTTGATTTCCAGAGACTTGCAATTTATGGAATCAGTTTCTGTTTTCTTTGTGCCTAACAATTCACTCCTTAGCTTATTTCCCTTGAGCAGCATTTTGCTATAAGCTGCAAGGAGAAGCCAAGCCACATTCTCAGAGTTTACTTTGGACAGTTCTGCAGCTAAATGTACAGGCTCACCCTTTTCAAACTAGCCTCCTGTGAGAGCTGTATGAACGAAACCATTCTCAGCCTGAACAGAAACACAGGGGCAGAAATACAGATTGAAGGAAAAACGTCTTCAAGGGCAAAACCATAAAACCTGAGGTCTGGACTTAAGACACTGTCTCAGGCCAAGTGAGGGACCCCCACCTATGTGTGCAGAAAGGGTGAGTTTATGCCTGACATTTGAAAGAGGTGGGTCTCCTACCCTATTGTTCAGGGACATTGCTGCCATCTCAGGCTTTAGAAGGGTGGGCATATTCCCTGGGGTTAGAGGAGACTTATATTGCCACCATACTGTTCTAAGGGTGTTGAGAAAATGCCCCGAAGATAGGGGAGTGTCTGGCCATATAAAGAATATATGTGGAGAGATGGAAAGATGGCATTGGATTAGGCAGACAAACCTCAGGTCTCTCACAAAAACAATGGAGAAAGAGTCAAAAGCTGTACAAGGTACCTGGTTTGGAGGTCAGCAGACCAGTAGAGCACTTCACAACTCCCAGAAGGGTGAGGGACAGAGAGATGAAGAATCTGAAGCAACAAACTGTTGTTGGAGAATGAAGCCTAGAGCTCGACAGCCACCCAGATGCTTCATGAGGGTGGAACTGAGATGGCCTTTGGGTAAGCCCTTGGAAGATGTGGGACTCCCACTCTGTGAGGCCCTGAGAAGAAGAAACCATCATTCTATAGATGACTCTCAGACTTTGAAACCTAATGGAGTATGCTCTAAAGGGTTTTATAACTGTATGGGACCCATTACCCCTGCTTTCTTCCAATTTCTCCCTGTGGCAATGGACGTGTTTATCCCATGACTGTCCCTCCTTTTTGTTTTGGAAGCAAATAACTTGTCTTCTAAGTTTCACAGGTCTAGAGCTGGAGGAGAAATTTGCCCCAAGACAGACTGCATGCCTATTACTGATTTTGATGAGATTTTCTACTTAGCATTGTTACTGAAATGGCCTAAGGCTTTTGAAATATTGTAATGGAATGAATGTATTTTGCATATGGAAAAAACATGTCTTTTTCAGATCCAGTGGGTAGAATTTGACAGTTTGGAACTTTTTGTGGATTCCAGAAAAGATCATGTTCTCAGAGATAATCCATTCCTGCAGTAGTGGGACACTTTGGTTGGATTGGACCATTTAGGGGGCCTTTGATTGCATTGCTTCAGTGAGGTGTGACTCAGAGTAGGTCTTGGTCCTCTTGCTAGAGTCCCTCATAAATGGAGCCCTTCATAAATAGAGGACTGAAAGCAGAGACACATGGAGAAAAAGCTGCAAAGATGGAGAGAAGGAACCCAGTAGCTCAGAGAGGAACCCAGGAGAAATGAATCTGCAGATGGAGCAGCCAAAAGCTGAAACAATGAGACTGGGAAGAGAAGTAGATGCCTCTGTGTGCCTTGCTATCGCAGACAAGAGTCCAGGATTGCCAGCAGCCAACCTTCAATGAGACAGCATCTCTGATGATGCTTTGATTTGGACATTTTCACAGCCTCAGAACTGTAAGCTTTTAACCTAACAAACTTCCACAGTAAGAGCCAAACCATTCCAAGTATATTACTCCCAGCAGCTTTTAGCAAACTAAAAACAATAGGTTTGATGCTTGAAATTACAATACCCATGTGGCATAAGATCTATAAGGAAAATAAACTAAAATTCAAAAACAGACCTAGGAAAGTGATAAAACTGGGTATGTAGGAGATAGAAAAAGGGAGAGTTAAAACATTGTAGGGAAAAATGCAAATAGTGCTGAAAACAAACTGTACAAGATTCTCAATAAAAATCCTTCTGAAAATTAGATTATAATACAATATCCTAAAATACACTAATAAAATATTTATCCTGAATAAGGATTGCAAATTTATCATATTATATGGCATTATATGATAAAATAGTCTGATATCTATGAAATGTTGGCAAACTATTAAAGATACTAAAAAGATACTAAAAAAAATCAAATCCATAATAGAAACAAGATACTATAAAAAATAAATAGAAAAGCTTGAAAAGTTACCAATTAACACTAACTAGAAACTTCCTAAAGAAAACAAAAATAAAAGTACATGAATGGAAAATCATAGACTTAAGAACCTAATGATGTTAATTTCCCCTAAGTTGATTTATAAATGTAATGTATTCCCAGTAGCCATATTAGCACTTATTTTTGTGCCAAAATTAATTAATTGATATGTACAGACATAGGGAAATATAGACAAGTAAATGTTAGAAAAACAATGTGAGTAAGCAAATGCTGTACCTGAAAGAGAAATATAGTGTAAGGACTCTAATACAGCACAGTATTGATTTACAAATAGGTAGGTAGACCAGTAAAAACAAAAAGAAAGCTCATAAATAGACCCCAATACATTTAAGAATTTAGTATTTGATGAAGTCAGCATCTAAATAATGTAGAATAAAGATGAAACATTTAATAGATAATGTTGGGCAACTGATTAGGCCAATGAAAAGTGATATCTCATTTTCACATCCAATGTCTTTTTTTTTGGTGGGAGTAGGGAAAATTAGTCTGAGTATTGACACCATGAACTTGCATTCATTTAGTTTGGGTATAGAATTCATATGACTCGTTATTTGAAAACACATTTTAAAATGAAACAACAAAACAATAACAAAAATCTCACACTATCCACAAACCAATTATTTCCTTGCCTCAATGGGAAATTTTTTTTATTTTTTTTTTATTTTACCGGGAGGTCCCGGGGGTCGAACCCAGGTCCCTCCATATGGGAGACAGACGCCCAACCAGTTGAGCCGTATCCACCCCCAATGGGAAATTTTTATAAAATGGAAAATCAGATTGTCATCATTCCAAGTTAATGGTCAATCTTAGATCTAATATATCAGATACAATGATATATTGCAACAAGGAATCAAGAGGTCTACACCAATATGATTAGTCTAGCCAAATTTTTTTAATGCACAAAACCTTTATAATTTACTTTCCATATGATAAGAAAAACAGGATGGAAGAGCAAGCTTGACATCATCAGAGAAAGTAACTAAACAATTATAAAAAGAAGGTTCCTTAGGACAAGCAGACCAATGTCTCTTAAATGAGTCAATGTATAAAGAAAAAGTAATGGATTTATTTTACCTAGAGATCTTATACAACATGCATTCTAGGATTGTACACTAGTTTAGATAAACCATATATAAAGAATATGTGTGGGGAGATGGAAAGATGGCATTGGATTAGGCAGACAAACCTCAGGTCTCTCACAAAAACAATGGAGAAAGAGTCAAAAGCTGTACAAGGTACCTGGTTTGGAGATCAGCAGACCAGTAGAGCACTTCACAACTCCCAGGAGGGTGAGAGACAGAGAGACGAAGAATCTGAAGCAACAAACTGTGAGTTACTAAACCTCCCAGCCACTGGGAAAGGCTCCCTTCCCCCAACCCCAAGATATTAAGGAGGGGTAAAACCCCTATATTGCAGCTGACTGGGAGGGAGCAGGCATCTTCCTCCCTGTTAGCTGTTACAAGGGAAATAGGAGGGGGGAGTCAGGGAGCTTTCCTCAGTAAATTTGGCCAACAGAGCCTGCTTTGAATCTTGGCTCCAGCCAAAAGAAAATCAAGATAGATACACCTCTGTAGAAAGGTGGACCAATGAGTGCCATCTGCTTGCGGGTCTTGAAATTGCATAGACAAGAACTGCTTTTAGGGCTCTCTTTACCCCACCCCTGAGAGAAAATCTGCACCCCATTAGTGTGTCCCTGGCACAATTTTGTAACTTAAGCTGGACAATTTTAAAGACTTAGGATAAGTTGAAACAAATATCAAAGAAGAGCTGTGAAAAAATATTAACAATAGGCAAGAAAGAGTAATTGGCCAGTAGAGTAAATTAGGCAACATATTCAGACACCTAGACATCAGCAAAAAATTACTAGACATACTAGGAGAAAGGAAGAGATGGTCCAGCCAAAGGAACAAATTAAATATCCTGAAGAGATACAGCACTTAAGATAATTAATCACTGATAATCACACAACTCTACAAAATCAATTTAAAGAATTTAAAGAAAATATGACTAAAGCGATAAAGGATATTAAGAAAACACTGGGTGAGCATAACGAACAATTTGAAAGTCTGCAAAGAAAAGTAATAGACCTTATGGTAATGAAAGACACAATGGATGAGATTAAAACTACATTGGGGCACATAAGAGCAGATTTGAATTGCTCAAAGACAGAATTTGTGATTTTGAAGATAGAACATCTGAACTGGAAAAGACAGGAGAACAGAAAGAGAAGAGAATGGAAAAAATGGAACAGGGTCTCAGGGAATTGAATGACAAGGTGAAACACAAAAACATATGCATTACTGGTGTCCAAGAAGGAGAAGAAAATGGAAAAAGGAGCAGAAAGAATATTTGAGGAAATAATGACCCAAAACTTCCCAACACTATGAAAGACATAAATATCAATATCCAACAAGGACAACACACCCCAAACAGAATAAATCCGAATAGATCTACTCCGAGACACCTGCTATACAAAATGACAAATATTAGAGATAAAGAGAAGATTCTGAAAGCAGCAAGAGAAAAGCAAAGCATCACATACAAAGGAAACTTGATAAGGTTAAATGCTTATCTCTCATCAAAAATCATGGAGGAGAGAAGAAAGTGGTATTATGTATTTAAGATATTGAAAAAGAAAAACTGCCAGTCAAGAATTCTGTATCTGGCAAAGCTGTCCTACAAAATTGAAGGGGACTACAGAGTCTTCACAGATAAATAAAAATTGATAGAACATGCTACCAAAAGACCAGAATTATAAGAGATACTGAATGGAATGCTGAAGCCTGAAAGGAGAAAAACACAGGGGAGCGACTTGGAGAAGACTGTAGAAATGAAGATTAGTACAAATGGTAAATTAAAGGGGGAAAAAATAAGCCATAGTATTATAAGACAACAGAAAGCCAAAGTCAAAATGGATGAAGTAAGTAATGCCTTTACAGTAATAACATTGAATGTTAATGGCTTGAACTCCCAATCAAAAGATATAAAATGTTATAACAGATAAAAAAATATATATATATATGAACCATCTACATGTTGTCTAGAAGAGACTCACTTTAGATGAAAGGACATAAACAGGTTGAAAGTGAAAGGTTGAAAAAATATATTCCATGCTAATAGTAACCAAAAATAAGCTGGAGTAGTGATACTAATATCAGAAAAAATAGATTTTTAAATGCAAGACTATTATAAGGGAAGAAGGTCATTATATATTAATAAAAGGGGAAATTCAGCAAGAAGAAATAACTACATTAAATATTTATGCACCTAACCCCAGTGCCCCAAGATACGTGAGGCATATACTGGCAAACTTAAAGGGAGAATTAGATATCTCTACAATAATAGTTGGAGACTTCAATATACCACTCTCAGTATCGGACAGAACATCTGGACAGAGGATAAATAAAGAAACAGGGATCTTGAAAAATATGATAAATGAATTAAACCTAACAGATATCTATAGAGTATTGTACCCCAAAACAGCAGGATATACATCTTTTTAAGTGCTCATGGATCCTTCTCCAAGATAGACCATATGTTGGGTCTCAAGACAAGTCTCAATAAATTTAAAAATATTGAAATTATATAAAACACTTTCTCTGATCATAATGGAATGAAACTAGAAATCAATAATGGATGGAAAAAGGGAAAATTCATAAAAATATGGAGATTAAACAACACACTATTGAATAATCAGTGGGTTAAAGAAGAAATTGTAAGAGAATTCAGCAAATATCTTGGGATGAATGAAAATGAAAACACAACTTATCAAAACCTGTGGGATACCACAAAGACAGTGTGGAGAGGGAAATTTTTAGCACTATATGCTTACTTTACAAAAGAAAAAAGAGCTAAAATTCATGGTCTAACTGCATATCTGGAAAAACTAGAAAAAGAACAGCAAACTATCCCAAACCAAGCTGAAGGAAAGAAGTAGTAAACATGAGAGCAGAAATAAATGAAATCGAGAACAAACAAGCAATAGAGAGAATCTACAAAGCCAAATGTAGAATGTTACAGTCACTCAGGAGGACTGTTCAGCAGTTTGAAGGAAATTGTATATAGACTTGCCATAGGACCTGGCTATATCACTACTAGGTGTCTTAGTCATGGTTCTCTAGGGAAACAGAATCAACAGGAGATATCTGTCAATAATATGAGATTCTATAAAAGTCTCTCATATGACTGTGGGGATGCACAAGTCCAGGTTCCTTAGGCAGGCTGCAAACCAGAGGCTCTGCTGCAAGTCCAATGAAAATCCTTGATGAGTTTCTGGGAGAAGTTGGCTGTCCAAAGACAACTTGGGAAATTCTCTCCGAATGTTGAAATCACTTCCCCTTTTAAGGTATTCAACTGATTGGATAAAAGCATCACTCATTGCTGATGGCAATCTCCTTGATTGATACAGATGTAATCAGCCATCCACCCAGTAAACTCATTGGTGACCAAAGTCCATAAATATTCTTGCATTACAATTAGCCCAGTGATTGCTGGACCAAACACCTGGACACAATTACCTGTCCAAGTTGACACATTAGCCTAACCACCACACTAGATATATATGCAGAAGAACTGAGAGCAGTGACAGGAATAGAAATCTGCACACCAATGTTCATAGCAGCATTATTCACAATAGCCAAAAGTTGGAAACAACCTAGGTGTCCATCAGCTGATGAATGGATAAACACATTGTGGCATATACACATGATAGAATATTATGCAGCGGTAAGAAGAAATGAAGTCATGAAATATATCACAACATGGATGAACCTGGAGGACTATTACATATTATATGATCCTATTTATATAAAATGTAAATATAAATCAATTTATAAAGATTAAATTAGACTAGTGGTTATATAAGCCAGAGGAAGGAATGCTAAGAGGTATGGAGTATTTCTTTTTGGAGTAATGAAATTGTTCTAAAATTTTTTAGATGAAATGTACAACATTGTGATTATACTAAAAGCCATTGATTATACATTTTGGATAGATCATATGATATGTGAATATATCTCAATAAAACTGCTTAATAAACAAATAAATAATAATTTAAAAAAGAATATGTTTGTATCTGTGTGTGAGTGTGTGAGTAAAGATAGAGAAAAATAAGCACTAATGTGTTAACAAAAGCTATCTCTGGGTAGTAGACTATGTATTTTTATATATGTATATTTTTTAATATATTTTTGTGTATGTTCTAATTTTCTACAATGTGTTGCTTCTACAATTATAAAATCTCATTTTAAATTACATTAAAAACAATATAATGTTCATCCCTTTAAAGAGTATAATAAAAATGCTCCATGAGTAAAAACCAAATGAAGTAAAATATTGAGCGAAATAAACTCTCAGATCAATAGCATATAGGCCAAAGGGGATTTAAGCTTCCTAAGCAATGGTGCACTGTACTTGGAATATACTTGCTCACAAGAACCAATTTTTCACATTATTACTCAAGTCGGTATTCATTGATATCACCTTGGTAGCTTGAAATCAGAGATGATGGCAATATTTACACCATGTAATATGGCAAATACTACAAAACAGGATTTTATCTTCTTATGTTTTGAAAGCTAGATTATCAGCATGTTTCTGATTCTCTAAGGTCCTTGAATTAAAAAGGGGGGAGGGGTGAACATGTAGATTTTCTCCAAACTTTAATTATGCATCTGAAATCTAAAGTAAATCCTAAAAAGACATTAGGTATATATCTTCTAAATAACTGGAAGAAAAAAAGGAAAAATAAGGAGAAATCAATCAATCCAAAGTAGATAAATGTGATTTATAATTAAGGAACACAGAAAATAAAGCACATTGTACTCAATAAAATGGTAGTTTCATTCCAGAAATCATAAGAAATGTAAATGGACTAAGTTGTCTAATTTTAAGGATAAAGTTTCCAGAACAGAAAAATAAACTAAAATTCCTATATATACTCATAAAAAACAGATTTATAATTGAAAGACTCAGAGAGATGGATAGATAACAGAAGCTAAAGCTTTATCAGTAAATAAGGGAGGTGGTGTGGCTCAGTGGTTGAGCGCCGGCTTCCCACATACTAGCTCCCAGGTTCAATCCCTGGTCCTGGTACCTCAAAAAACAAACAAAAAATGATAAATGACTATTATTTATTTAACAAATTAGAGTTGGTGTCCCTATATTTATATCACAGAAATAGTCATTAAAACATAAATATTCCCTAAGATTTAGAGGTTTATTACATAATGATGAAATGTTCATTTCATTGACAAAATATCACTGCTCTAATTTCCCTATATAATAACATATCCTCAAAAGTTGTAAAGAAAAAATGAACACAACTACAAGGAGTATTAATAAATCCATATCATATTGTAAACATTAACACATTTCTTTAAATAACTAATAGATCAAACAGACACGTAATCATTAATGACAGTCATAGATTTGTTAGATCAGCAAATAAAAACATCTAATTGCTACACACAAAAGATACTCTAAGAATGAATGTGAGATGAAAGAAAATCTGTGTTATTTGGGATTAAAAAGATCTACAAATTATGATTAAAAGGAAAGATCACCAGGAATATATAATAATAATAAATTTGTATACACATCATAAAAATTGAAAAATCACAAAAATAGTTTTTTAAAGTCACAAACACAGTGGGAGAATTTAGTATAATTCTCTCCATAATTGACATATCAAACAAACAAAAACCCAAGAGTCTCTATAATGTGAATGGCATAATTATGAAGTTAAATATAATGGCTATGTGTAGATAGATGCATACAACCAAAGCTTAGAGAATATCCTTTATTTTCAAATACCCAAAATACTATATATCCCAGAGAAAGAAAGAAGAGCTATGTACTGGTTCCTTCAAACCCCCCAAATTACCAGGTAGTTGAGGATTACGTGAAACAGAAGAAAATTTATCAATTACAAACAAAATAAATGAGTTTGACTGGAATACTCAGGAAAAAGAAAAAATCCTTAAAAACGTACAATCAAATTCTACTTATTTGTATTCAAGAGAGTTGAGAAGAAATTAAAATCACTACTTATAAACCACATTTATTTTTAAATTTGGAAAATTTGAAAATAAAATAATCAGTTAACAAAAATGAAAATTACAATCTATTATTTAGATTAAATTAATAGATAAATATATTAGAGAACAAGTCCCATATGAATAAGAAATGAGAGAAAAAGAACTTGAAATAATAGGAAAATTCAGTATATGGGAAAGGAAAACGGTGCAAAAGAGAAGTAAATATGCATAGTAAATTTGTTTTAGAAAGGAAATATGGTATGTCAGTACTCATCAATATTTATTATTATCTTTTATAAGTTCTATTATAAAGGTGACAAAAACTGAAATTGCAATTCCTTGTTGAATCTGAGGAAATTGAAACTTATAAATGCCTTGAAATTTTGAAATTTCATCAACTATTTTGTATTCATTAAAAAGGAAAGTTTTTTTTTTTTCATTTATCATGATTCTATTGATTTTAAATAAAAAGTATATGTTAGGCTTATGTTTTGTGGATATAGTGTAAAATAAAACACAGTGAATAGATAAATTTTATTTCAAATCTACTTATGATAATTTATCTATGATGTTTATATTTAAACATGTAAAATTTGGAAAAAATATTTCACATGAAAGTATGACCTCTAGCTCATATGTACATTACTTTGTGGATATTACATCAGGGACTTCAGCTATTAGATTACTAATGACTTTACAGTCTTTTTTGTAATAAATTTAATTGGTTTACATGGAATATTGATTGATTTTTATTTCATATTATCCAGACGTTTCATTGGAAACATTAAAAATTTTCTTACTTTGCTCTTTATCTAATCTTTTTAAATCAGTTTTCCACCCACTTCTGGTTAAAAAATATATTTCTAATGGTACATTTCCAATGGCAAAATTTAATTTCTAGTGCAGGTATAAATCACAAATGTAAAGGATCATCTAATGCTCTCTGCTTTATTTTTAGGACAGGACTCCCAGTCCTACATCTGACCTTGGGATGCTAATAGGCACAGTCTAGAAAATATGTTTCAAAGTAATATATGAAGTTGCCAACCCTGACACTTTTTCCCCCCTCTATTAAATTCTTAGCATTTATTTCCTGAAGCCACAAGAAAAATGTTATGTCTTCCAGGTAAAAGAGAAATACAGAGAGGGTAATTATACTGTTAATTTTAAGGGTATAATTTTAGGCCCCAAGGTGGATACTTTTTATTGGAATTATCCAGGTTGGCAGGATAGAGAAAGGCACAGAAAACACAAGTGTGACATACTTTAGCTTGGTTCTGAATTCATGTCTTCTGCCCTCTCAGAGAGTGCTTTATGTTTTGAGGATTAATTCCTTGCATACCAGGTATTCTGTCTCTGTAAAAGGATATTTTTGCGCTGTTCTTTAGCATGCATGCAATTGCATTATGTTAGGTGTACCATGGGGAACAATGCATGATTAAAAGCATTTGTGGTTCATGGTTAAATACAGAAATCATTATAATTAAATTAAAGGAAATACACAGTGATGCCTGAGTTTTCCCTTGACAGTCACATGTAAATTAAGAGCTAAATTTTCAAAAGGTATTAAGTTGACTTTCTCTGATTTATAAAAAAATGAAATCATAAGTCAGACTCCCTTAATCCTCAGCTGTACTAAAAAGAGTATAACATCTACATACTATGGTGGGTGATACTTTTGCTTGAGTCAAGTCCATCTTGGGTTGAAACTTTGAAAATGTGTTTCTGCAGGCAAATCTTGCTCTGGCCATGAAAACTTGGTCCTAGAGGTACAACTGGACCTTTGAAAATGCCACTGTTAATGATTACATCAATCCTAGTTTAAGAAAGGAAAGTAGCTGGTGCAGGAAATCTAAGTGATGGAATAGTCATATAACAAAATACTTTCAATATATCTTCTGTTATGTAATATTACCCATGACATACCCATCATTACTATAGTCAAAGGCTGTAATTTAAGAGATATATTAATTATTATAAGTCACCTCCAGCACTCTTATGGCTGGTGGAGTGATGCCTTTATAAAATGATGACACTGATATTCCGTGTTGCTCAGAGGCTACAGAGATGAGAATTTTTGCAGTAGGGAAGGATGCTCTGAATTGAATTTCCTTTTAGTGCCATTCTTAAATTCCTTGACAAAAAAACTACTGGAGATGAAATGTTCAACTTCCCTCTTGCTTCCCTCCTCCCTCCTTTCAGCTCTATTCTGGGAAGAGAAAAATTAAGAACACACTGTGGTTAACAAGCCCAGTGGCATGGGTTGGGAGAACTGATGTGGGTTTTGGCTTTTCACCTGGATTCCCTCTTCAGCTCATCTGAGGTATTCAGCTGCCTCATCCGTGGTCTTCTATCGACCCTCCCATTCTGTGATTCAGTACATAACAACTTTAGGTAAATTAAGGCAGTTCAGAGCCTGCCCTTTGTTTTCATCATCTCCTAGCTTACAAGCTGCAATGTTGTGGAGACAGGTAGTGAGTTGTTAGAACAAATTAATGGATTTCCTCATACGTTTGAAAAGGCCATTTTTGGTAGTCTGTTGTTTAATTTTTCTTCAACTGAAATTGGGAACAATGTATTCAGAATAAAACCTGGTTATTTTCAACTTCATTTTTCTTTCCAATACTTAGACATATTGCCTAGAATTATAATAATTGTTCTCATATCCCATATCTCAGGTTTGTCAAAAATGGGAGTCAAAATAATTCTTTCCAACCAGCAGCAACAGAATGACATCAGTGCTGCTATAAACATCTTCAGAAATTATTTGAAATGATCCCAACTGGATGAGAAGGGAAATAAAGAAGAGCTTATGGGAAGAATGTTCCCTTGGTATTCCATGGAGCAAGTATCGGGGGTGGAACAAAAGTGATGGGAAATGTCTTTAACTTTCTTTTATCAGGTCCTTTCTATTTAGTTGTACTTTGATTTTTCTAGAACCACTATTATCTTCTGGGTGCTCCTGAAAGTTTTCAAATATTGAAAACAGATAAATAGATTTGGACATAAGAATTCAGTTATATTATATGACACCAGGCTAGAGGTTTTAAAAAAGGCAGATGAAGACTAGATTTTGGTCAGATTCTACCTGATTCATCATTAATAGCAATTTTTTTGGTTGTCAAAATTGCTAGTTTAGTTTGTTAAACTAATTAAAAAATTATTAAATCATCAAAAGAGAATCTTTACTATTTCAAAAGTATATTGAAAAATTGTAGATTCATTTTTAAGGTGTACATTTTATACTGAAGTCTATAAGCCAATATTGGAGATTCACAGATATCTCAGCAATCATTTGTATGTCCCCAAGTGATCTTTGCATAGAGATATCATTGCTCTAACTGAACTTTTGTTTTTCTTTTTACAATTTCCCTTCCCTTTCCACCCAAACCCTCCACTGCTGGTAACCTATAATATGCTTTCTCTCTCTGCAAATTTTCTATATTTAGTCATCTCTTATAAATGATATACAATTTTGTCTTTATGTGCCTTGCTATTTCACTGATAATTTTTTTCAAGGTTTTTGCATGTTGCAGCATGTTTGAAATCTTCACGTTTATGGCTGAATAATATTCCATTTTGTGGATGTACTACATTTTGTTTTACCCACATATTTGTTGAAGGATATTTGGCATTTGACTCTTGTGGATAATGCTGCTTTTTTTTTTTTTTTTTTTTTTTTTTTAAAAGATTTCATTTATTTATTCATTTATCCCCCCCTTGCTGCTTGTGCTCGCTGGGTCAGCTAACCACGCTGTGCGGGCGGGCTTGCCTTCACCAGGAGGCCCCAGGAACCAAAACCGGGGCCTCCCATATGGTAAACGGGAGCCCTACTGATTGAGCCACAGCCGCTTCCCGATAATGCTGCTTTAAACATTGGTGTGCAAGTATCTGTGACCTTGTTTTTACTCTTTTTACCTAGAGTAGGATTGCTAGGTCAAATGGTAATGATATTACTTTATACAGAGGCTGTACCATTTTACTTTCTCATCATTATATTCCAATTTTTCTGTTTGCTCTCCAACACTTGCTATTTTCTATTTTTTAATAAATAATATACATCCTGGTGGGCATGAGGTGGTATTTCATTGAGAGTTTTAATTTGCATTTGCCTTGTGCAAAATATGTTGAGCCTCTTTTCATGTGCTTATTGTCCATTTGCATGTCTTCCTTAGGAAAATGTCTATTCAAGTCCTTTGCCCATTTAATTTGGTTGTTGGAATTTTTGTAAGGATTATTTCTATATACTGGATAGTAAACCCTTATCTGATATATAGTTTGAAACTATTCTCTCCCATTTTGTAGATTTTTTCCTCTGGATAATTTCCTTCAATGCACAAGTTTTTAATTTTGATGAAATCAAATGTATCTATTGTTAATTTTGTTGCTTATGCTTTTGTAGTCATATCTAAGAATTAACTGCCAAATGCCAGGTCATGAAGATTTGCTCCTATGTTATAGTCTAAGTGTTGTGGTTTCTGCCCTTAAATTTACAGTCTTGATCCATTTTGAGTTGATTTTTGTGTATTGTGTAAGGTAAGGACTGACTTCATTCTTCTGAATGTGGATATCCATTTTATCCATTTTGCACAACACCGTGTGTTGAAGAGAATATTCTTTCCCCAATGCATACCTACCACCCTTGCCAAAAATCAATTGGCCATAGATGTGCAGGTCTATCTCTGGGATTTCAGTTCTGTTTCACTGGTCTATTTGTTTATCTGTGTGCCAGTATTATATTTTTTTGATTACCATCACTTGGTAATACAATTTTAAATAAGTATATGTGAGTTCCCCGAATCTGTTCTTCTTAAAGATTGTTTTGACTATTCAGGGCCCCTTGAAGTTCCATATAATTTTGAGGATTAGATTTTCCATTTCTGCAAAAAGGACTGCTGGAATTCAAGAGAGGTTGCATTGAATTTATATATTTCTTTGGGGAATATTGACATATTAGCAATGGTGACTCCTCCAATCCAAGAGCATTTGATGTCTGGCCATTTATATAAATCTTCTTTAGTGATCTAAAATTCAGCCATGTTTTATAGTTTTCAATATACAAATCTTTTGTATCCTTAGTTAAATTTATTCCTAGATATTTCATTATTTCATTATTTTCCAATTCTGGAAATAGAATTGTTTTCTTAATTTCTTATTTTGATTGTTCATTACTAATTATAAGGATACAATTTTTGTGTATGTTGATCTTGTTTCCTGCCATTTTACTGTATTCTCTTATTAGCTCTAATAGGTTTCTTACGATTTCTTTGTTTTATCTTTATATAAAATCATGTCATCTGAAAATAGAGATAGCTTTTCATCTTCCTTTCTGATTTGGATACCTTTTATTTCTTTTCTTTTTCTTGCCTAATTGCTCATACAAGAGCTTCTTGTACAATACTGAATAGCAGTGATAAAAACAGGCATACTTGCCTTACTTCTGATCCTAGGGTGAAAACTTTAAGTCTTTCATCATAATAATATTAGCTGGGGGCTTTTCATAAATGGCCTTTATCATGCTGAAAAGAATAAGTCTATTTCAACTTTTCTAAGTGCTTTTCATGAAGAAAGGGTACTGTATTTTGTCAAAGGCCTTTTACATATCTATTAAGATAATGCAGTTCTTTCCTTCATTCTATTTATATAGTGTATTATATTGTTTGATTTTGTATATTGAGGCACCTATATGCTTGTATATTGAGCATACCTGGATTGAATTCCATTTGATCATGTTGCATATTCTTTAAAATATGCCATCGGATTTGGTTTTCTAATATTTTGTTTAGGAGTTTTGCATCTGTATTCATAATGGATACTGCACCATAAATTTCTTTTCTTGTAATATCTCTACTAGTCTTTGGTATCACAGTAGTGCTAGCCTCATAGAATGAACCAGGAAGTATTCCCATCTCTTGATCTCTTTGGAGGCGTTTGAGATGGATTGATATTAATTCTTTATATATTTGGTAGAATTCACTAGTGAAGCCATTTGGCTATAGACTTTTTTTGTGGAAAGTTTTTGATTGTTGATTCAATCTTTGTACTTTTTATAGATTTGTTGAGGTTTGATATTTCTTCTTGAGTCGATTTGTATATTTAATATATTTCTAGGATTTTTTCCCCTATGTCTTCTATATTATCTAGTGTGTTTGCATATTTTTGTTCAGAGTATTCTACTAAACTTTTTAAAATTTCTATAAAGCCTATAGCAATATCACCATTTTCCTTTCTGATATTAGCTATTGTCATCTTTTCTCTTTTCTTTGTCAGTCAAGCTAAAGGTTTGTCAATTATATTGATGTTTTTCAAAGAACCAACTCTGTTTTCTTTAGTCTGTAAAATGCCTTTCTATTTTAAAAAATGCTTTTCTATTCTCTATTTCATTTATGTCATCTCTAATCTTAACTATGTCCTTTTCTTTTGTTAACTTGGGTTTTAGCTTGGTCTAATTTTGCTAGTACCTCAAGATGTAAAGTTAATTTGAGATGTATTAATTTGAGATCTTCCTTCTTTTTATATAGGCATATATAAAATTAAATAAAATATTTAAACTAAAATATTTAAGTTTATTCAGACTTCTCTTGTACTCTAACATATGGCTTATCCTAGAGAATGATCTGTGAGCAATTAAAAAGAATGAGTATTTCACTGTTGTTAGGTGAAGTGTTCTACATATATCAGATCTGGTTGGTTCATAGTATTGTTCAGATCCTCTACTTCCTTATTGATATTCTGTTTAGATAATCTATCCAGTGTTGAAAGAGGTGTGCTGAAATCTCCAACTATTATTTAAACTGTCTTTCTGCTTTCAATAATGTCTATATTTGCTTCATATACTTTAGCACTCTGCTGTCAGATAGCATGTATGTTTATAATTGTTAAATTGTCCAGTTGAATTGACACTTTTATCTATATATGTAATGTCCTTCATCTCTTTTAACAAAGTCTATTTTGGCCTTAAAGTCTATTTTGACTGATACTAATATAGCCACTCCCCACTCTCCTTTTATTATTATTTGTACGAAATATTTTTTCTCATCCTTTCACCTTCAACATTTTCGGATTTATGGATCTAAGATAGGTCTCTTGTAAACAGCCTATATTTGGGTCATGTTTCTTTATTTATTCTGCCAATTTCTGTATTTTGACTGGAGAGTTTAATACATTTACATTTAAGGAAATTACTGCTAAGATAAAATATATCTCTGCCATTTTAATTGTTTTTGGTTTCTACCTTTTTTGTCCCTCCTTTCCTCTGTTACTGCCTTCATTTTCTTTAGATGATCTCTTATAATAAGCCATTTTTAATCATTTATCTTTTCCTTTTGGGTAGATATTTAAATATTTTCATTATGTCTACTTTGGTAATTATATTTAGCATACTATAGCTATTAATATTTAATTTTTGTCTTTTCCAACTGTACTTCATACCTACATATACACAGTACCTGTATCCTTCTATCTCTCCCTTTTATGTTGTTCATGTCACAAATTACACGTTTAGGAATTTTGTGGGGAGTAACAAAGAGTCCCATTTGTTTTTTAGGAATTTGTATTTTCAGCATTATAAGATGTAAAAGCATTACAAATAATAAATGAATAATATTGGAATATATATTTACGTATAATTTTATTTACATCAGAGATTTTAGTTTTTCATTCAGCATCAAGATTCTGTATAGTATTTTTTCCTTTCAACAAAGAGGACTTCTGAAAGACAGATATAGTTGTAGTGAATTCCTTCAGTTTTTGTTTATCCATACATGTCTTAATTTCGCCCTTACTTTTGAAGGACAACTTTGCCAAGTATATTATTCTTTTACTTTTTTTTTTTTTTTCTGGTATTTAAGTGATTTATTAGGATTTTATTACTCAATACTTGAGAAGTATACGAAATAATACAGAATACCAAGGGTTTTGTTGATAACTTACAGTAACTCTACCATCAGATTTTGCTTTAATTATTGTAATGTTAATTGCTTTTCCTCCATTCTTGATTATTGTAAGAAAAATCTAACCCTCATCCCCTTTCTGCACATGGCAAAAAAGATCCAATATAACCTATAATTAAATCATATTCATCCTCATGACTCCTTTCCAGTATTATTACATTTTTTTGTATAGGTAATTATAATATGAAAACAGAGCTTCATTTTCTCCAGGAAATACAATTTGGCATCATATTCTAATGTCTTCAGCCATCATGCATTTATACTTTGATTTTTTTTTTCCCAATAAGCCATCCTATTTTTTAAAATATATTTTTTACTTTTTTCTGAATGATACTTAGATTATATAAAATGTTACATAAGAAAATATAAAGGATTCTGATATACCCCACTCCCCACAACTCCCACTTTTCCACACATTAACAACTTCTTTCATTAGTGTGGTACATTCATTGCAATTAATGAATACATTTTGGAGCATTGCCACTAAGGATGGATTATAGTTTACATTGTAGTTTACACTCTCTCTCACTCAATTCTGTTATGGCAGGATATATAATGGCCTGTATCTGTCATTGCAATGTCATTCAGAACAATTCCAAGAGCCGAAATTGCCCCCATATTACACTTCTTTTCCTTCTCCCTGCCTTCAGCATCTCCAGTGGCCACTGTCTCCACATTAATGATATAATTTCTTCCATTGGTAGAATCACAATAAGTCTAAATAGAATACCAGTAAGTCCACTCTGGTCCATATTTTATTCCTCAGTCCTAAGGATTCTGCGATGGTCATGCCCACTTCACCTCTAATTGAGAGGGTACTTTGATCTCATATAGCTAATGGATGGGACTCACTTGCTTGTAGTTGTAGACTCTCTCAGTTCCTTGGTATGGTGGTTGTCCATCCTTACCTCCTTGTTAGTTGTCCTGGGTGAGTCCAATGAACTGGAGAGTAGGTGTTGCAACTCCACTGAGGCTCAGGGCCCAGCTGACACATGGACAACCCAAAGGTTCAAGTCTCTTGGGCATACACCTACCAACTCCAGCACCAACTATAGATTCAAATAGAAGGGGCAGAAGAGCATGTGTAGAGAAGTCACATCTGAGTCCAACTCTGTCACACTCAGAAGCACAAACTCTAAAGTAGGGCCCACTGGCAAGGTACCAAACTGCAGAGCTATCTGCCATGACCATAAGACCTGGGTGTCTCCAGAGCCCTCAAGAGCCACACTGCTTGGGATGGTATCTACTTTGGCAGTCTATTTGATCCTGCTGAGACATGCATAAGCATTACCTCTGGGATGACCTCCTGACTCACTTTGAAGTCTTGTAGCCATATACACTCATTAGTTTTTACTTTTCCCCCCTTTTATTCAAGTTCTTTTTCCAGTTGTATTGCTAGTTGGTGCTTGGTAGTAATCCCTTGGTGCCAGGGAGGCTTATCCCTGGGAGTTATGTCCCACACTGGAGGGATGGTAATGCATGTATATGCCGAGTTTGGTTTAGAAAGAGGCCACATACATTTGAGCAACATGGAGGCTCTCAGGACATAACTCTTAGGCACCCTACAGCACTAGGCTAAGTTGCAATTTCAAAAGCAAAGGTTCATAAGCACAGTCATCAATATCAAGGGCCCATCAATGGACCACCCTTCTTCACTAGTCATTGCCCCTGTACTTGGGGGATTGTTGCTGTTGCATTAGAGAATATGGCAGAGCTTACCAGGATAGGAATTGAATACTTTTTCAGTTATTGTGTGAATCTCTACCTACTGTGACAATGCCCCATGAATATCTGTACTATTGGGTTGGGTAGTGCACGTTTGACAGGTAGGTAATGTGGGGACGTTGGACTGGACAATCCAAGTTTATTATTCATATATAACAGGTTTATTTTCTTTCAGCACTTTAAATATGCCCTCCACACTCTTCTGGCCTCTGTGGTTTCTGCTGAGAAATCAGATGTTAATCTTACTAAGGACCCCTTGTATGTAATACATTGCCTTTCTCTTGATGTTTTTAGTATTCTGTCTTTGTTCTTGGCATTGGACAGCTTGATCATAAAATGTATTAGTATAGATCTGTTTGGGTTTATCCTGCTTGACATTTGTTTAGCAACTTGAATGTATATATTTGAATCTTTCATCAGATTTGGGAAGTTTTCTGTCATTATTTCTTCAAATATTTTTCTGGCCCTTTATCTCTCTCATATTTTTCAGGCAATCCTATGAAGCATATATTGGTAAACCTAATGATGGTTTTGTTATTTTCTTTTTGTTCATTTTTCTTTCACTCCTCAACCTGGACAATTTCAATTAATTTATCTTTAATATTGTTGATCCTTTCTTCTGCCTCCTCTAATCTGCTCTTGAACCCCTCTATTTAATTCTTCATTTTCATTATTGTACTTTTAAGTTCCAGAATTTCCATTTGGTTCTTATAATTTCTATCTCATTATTGATTTTATCATTTTATTCTCTTATTGCTTTCCTAATTTCCTTTAGTTTATTTGTCCATGTTTTTCTTTGGTTCATTCATCCTATTTATGAGAGGTGTTCTAAGATTTTTGATTAGTAATTTCAGAGACTGTGCTTCCTCTGGCATATTTTCTGTCACATTCTTTAAAAAAAAAAACTGGACCAAACTATCCTGTCTCCTTGTATGTTTTGCAATTTTTTATTGAGAACCAGTCAATCTGAGTAATATGCTATGGTCTCTCTAGAAATCTAGTTCTACCAGTCTTCAGTCTACCAGACTAAAAGCAAATAAAATACCAACTACAAAAAAAGGAAAGACAGAAAAATAAATAAATAAATAAATAAATAATTGCAGTGCCTCTCTAAGACTCTTTTTATGGGCTGGGCAGAAGCCAGAAGATGCTGCTTTTGAGACTGAAACATAGGCCAGAGATCCTTCTCATTCCTCAGTGATCTGCTAGACCCAAAACTATAAAACCGAGAAAGAAAAAGTCAACTAAAAAAAAAGAAAGAAAAAGAAAAAAGAGGTGAACTGGATCTTTTTATCCCTACAGATGCTGGTATAAGGTTAAAAGTTGTTGCTTCTGAGAGAAACTGAACCTAGTGTTTGTGCTGAGCCCTCGGGAATCTGCCAGACTAAACAACACAAGAAAGAGAAATAAGAAACACAACCAGTGAAAATATGCATTGGGTCTCTTAGTCCTGGTAGATGTTTGTGTGAGGCCAGAAGCTGCTACTGCAGCAAGGGCTGAAATCAAGGCCAGATTCTATGCTGTGCCTCAGGGATCAACCAGACCTGGAAACACTCACACAGAAGCAAAAACAACAACAATAAAAAAGAAAGATCACAACAAGTCTATAGTAAAACAACTCTAAGTTTTTCCACTGATAGAATAATAGTAAGTTTATAGTAGAATAATAATAAGTCTACTCTAGTCTATTGTCCATTCCCCAATCCTGAGGATTCTACAATGGTGATGCCCTCTCTACCTCAAACTGAGAGAGGGCTTAGGTCCCATGGGGCAGATGGATGGGACAAACTTGCTTGCAGTTGCAGACTCTCTCTGTTCCTTGAGATAGTCGTTGTCAGTTACCTTCTCCTTGTTAGTTGTCCTGGGTGAGTCCAATGAACTGGAGAGTAGGTGTTGCAAGTCTGTTGAGATTCAGGGCCCAACTGGCACATGGACAGTCCAAAGATTTAAGTCTCTTGGACATATACCTATAAACTCTAGTACTAATTATAGGTTCAAACAGAGGAGCAGCAGAGCCATGTGTAGGGAAAACACAGAAGAACTTTTATCATGGATGTGGATGCAGTGGCCACTGGAGATTCTGAGGGGAGGGGGAGGGAAAAATATGTGTAATTTGGGGGCATTTTTAGGACTTGGGAATTATCCTGAATGACATTTCAATGACAATACAGGCCATTATATATCATGTAATAACTTGCAAAAATGTGTGGGAGAGAGTCTAAACTACAATGCAAACTATAATCATTGCTTAGTGGAAATGCTCCAAGATGTATTCATGAATTGTGACAAATATACCACACTAATGAAGGATGTTGCTGATATGGGAGGGCTAGAGAGCAGGGCCTATGGGAATCCCCTATATTTTTGCGTAACATTTATATAATTTAAGTTTCTTTAAAAATAAATAAATATATATATATATTAGAAAGAAAGAAAGATGGAAGGGAGGGAGGGAGAGAGGGAGGAAGGGAAGAAGGAAGGAAGGAGAAAGGAAGGAAGGAAGGGAAGGAGGGAGGGAGGGAGGGAGGGAGGGAGGGAGGAAGGAAAGAAGGGAGACACTAGCTCTTTATGGTGAGGTGGATTGGTGGGAGGCTGGAAGTGCTGCTGCCCAGAAGGCTAAAACTGAGGCCAGCTTCTGTGCTGGTCCCTTAAGGATCCCCTATACGACCTTGATCCTAAAACCCAACTTTTAGCAGAGTAAATTTCCTCTGCCAGTCCTTGCCCCAGCCAGCCCCTCTGTAATTTGGACTGCATTGCCCTAGCTGCAACAATTTCTGCAGCTGGTTTGCATGGCTGAGCAATGGGAGTTGGTCACTGGTTTGTGCATTTAGTTACAAAAGCTAAACTCTCAGCAGCCTGCTGCTTCCTCTGGCATGCTTATAGTTGTGCTAAAAGCCCATTCTGGTTGCAGTGCCATTTTTCACCTGCACCCCTCTTTATTTAATCTTTGCTCTTTTACCAACCACATTTGATACATGACTCCGTGAACACATGAATAGCAAACCTATACTGGACCTAGAACTATCAGTCTGTATTTATATGTATGAAATTTGGTCATATGTATATATATATATATATATATATATATATATATATATACTTTAAAAAATAAAAATAATGTATGTAAAAACACTTTTTCAATTATGAAGATTTATCAAATCTCGAATGAGTTCTGGTTTTACATAGATTTATTAATATAAATACTATAAATTGATTAAAATATAAATCATTTAAATATAATTTTTTCTATTGCTGTGTTATTCATAACTCTGCAATGGAGGCAAATATTTTAAAAATCCTCTTTTGAAACAAGTTAATAACATAAAGATAATGTTATCTCCTTTTAATTTACATATGAAGGAAGAAAGATATTTTATAAATCTGATCTTGACAACCGATTTTGATAAATCAGTGAAAACTGCATCATCAATTCACTATGCACACTAAATATAGAATTTGCTAGTCATTAATTTCTAAACACTTTCGATTGCTTTATGATCATGAAGTTAAACTCTTAGAAACCTATTGTCATTTACAAGAGCAGCTTGAATAATATTATTTCAAGTGACTAAAATTTGTATCTGTTTGTTGGTAAGCTTTTAAATGAATTTTAATACGTTTATTATAGAATCACTTACCAAATGAGATATTATAATAACAAATTTCATTTTAATAATTTAAGTATGGACTTTACCTGTTTTTCTCACCATATAATTGTTACTTTTCTTGTATCACTTAAACTTTATATCAATTCCCTAAAGTATTTTGGTCTCTCCACTCTCTGTATTCTTTTTTTTTGTGTGTGAAAAATCAGCTTTGTTCATTGGAAAAAAGTTTTGAGGAAAATGACATGAAGAAAAATTTTATATTTTTACTATATTATCAACTTAGTTAAAAGTAATATCTGTTGAAATGTCAGGAGTTAGACAAAAATCAGTTATTTTAGTTCTTTTCTTTACTAAAACTTATCAGGAAGGGAATAAGAACAAAGACCAATAAAACAGCTGAGGGCAAAAATAAGTAAATACATCAATATATTTGATTAATTCAAGTTTCACAAAGGTTTAGAGATTAAAAATTAAAGCTTGAACTTTGAGAATAAACACAAATATTTCTTTCTATCATCTAGTGAGTAAAATGCTATGTCACCGTGTCAGAATTGACAACCTGCAGGTCTGAGCCAGCAGGGTTTGAAACAAAATAAACACTATAGAAACCACAAACTTATAAAGAAATGAATCTTGACATGTGTGTTGTCACAGTTTGGGGTATATATAGAAGAGATCACATTTATTGAGGGCTGGTAAAATTGGCCTTTCAAGGCTTGGGTTCTAGTTTCCTAGCTTACTTAATTTTTAATGCATTTACAATCTGTACTTGCAATACTCCCCTCTTACAAATCATATTGAAGGAATAGGTGTAGACAAAGTAATTTTAGGTGTTTTTACAAAAGATAAAAACAAAACAAGATCAGACAATATTATCATCTCTTTGAGGATAATTTTAAAATCACCTTGAAATTCAAATAATATTCAAAGCCCATTTCAAAGTTAATCCTTCAAAGTTTCCTTTTGCGCTGAGAGACTGATGCACCTGGCATCTGTGTAACGTTAGTATAATTTCCTAAACTATAGTCCAGACTTGAGGATTTGGTCATAAAAATAATAAAATTCCATCCACATTTAGCTCTTATATTTCTTAACTTCTCCCAATCATCCAGACCCAGTGTCAACCCATCTCCACTGCTTACCATTTCTGTACCTTACCTGTAATTCCTTCTATCAGATACCAGAACTTCATGTATTTTACCACTTAAATTCAGCCCAAGCAAGAGGGTATAGTCTAGTAGAGTAACTTGGTTACCAAAACTCAGAGAGTTGAAATTAAAATTTTACTTATAAAATTTCTTTTATAAGTGGCTATTTCCTAAGCAACTATATTTTTCAGCATTAAGCCTTCTGAATCATCTTCAACAATTCTGGCCCTACTGATTAAATATCTTCATCTACTAAGGCAGATTATTTTATGTAAACTATACCTTTTAAAAGTCTTCTTACCAGTCTTAACTTGCTCGATTATTTTTAATTTTTTTAAAAAAATCACTTATTATTTATTAGAAAACTTATAGGTTTACAGAAAAATCCTCCTAAAAATATAGAATTTCCATATTACCACTGTCATAGTTAGGGTTCTCCAGAGTGAAGATAGATATACATGCAAATATTAAGAAATTTTTATAGAAAAGGAAACAAGCATATTTGCTTAAGTACACATGCAAACATATTCATTTAAAAACAAGGAAAAATATTCATAACCACTACAGTACTCATTTCTGCAACTGTACTGATTGTACTCATATTTATAACTTTGTTACATTACTAATCCCATAGTTCCATTACCTCAGCAAGCACATCATCTGGTTGTGTTTCTTTGCTGGCTGGAGTGACTCAACTTCATTCCTGAAGGTTCTGGGCCATTACAAGTCCTGCCTGGATTGGGTTATTGCAAATTTCCATTGACTTTCTTTTTTTAAACAAATCAATTTTATTGGTGAATATTAATAATTCATCTAAAGTGTTCAATCAATGGTATTTGTACAATGGTATAATGAATGAATAATGCATTCATTACTTCAGTCATTATTTGAGCTTTTTCATTATTTCAAAAATAATAATAACAAACAAAAAAGACAAACAAATAAACAACAAAATAGAGCATGATGGTAATAAGAGACACCCTAGGGGATCTCCTGTTTTCCAGGCAAATCTTCTTTACCTCTATTGTGTTGTAAAAGTTCTATTTTACCCTTGATAATCAGATCAATCTCCACAGCTAGTACCATAATTCCCTTCTTTGCCTATTGATTCAGAGACATGAGAAGCCCAAAGTGACTAGGAGGCAGTCTTAACTTCCACTTCAATGGAATCATTGTTGTGTCTCCTGGTGGAAGTGCTGCTCCTTGGAACTAAGACCTTCAAACCAGTAGAGCTTAAGGTAATGGGGACAGGGAGCAAATTATATCTAGTCTATCACTAGGCGTAATAGTGAGTGGTGCATCTTCTATTTCCACATCTAGATTCCTAAACCTGTGAATCCTGGGTAGGGGGCTAATAGCAGTATAGAGTGGATGCTAATTTAGAGCATATACAGCCTCCTAGAGAACATTGCTCCAGCTCTGCAAGATATTGCCACCTAGTTGGCACTGTAATTGAGTCTTGAAAAGGCCATTCCACTGTTCTATCAATCCAGCTGACTCAGGATGATGGGGAACAATTTGTATGAGCATGTGAGCATTTGCTGTGAAGTGGGTTCCTTGATCTGAAGCAATTCTGTATGGAATATCAAGATTGTGGATAAGGCATTCTGTAAGTCCATGGGTGGTAGTTTATGCAGAAGCATTGTGTGCAGGGACAGCAAATCCAATATTCGGCATATATGTCCATTCCAGGAAGAAAAAAAAATGCTGTCCCTTTGATGATGGAAGTGATCTAATGTAATAAACCTGCTACAATGTAGCAGGCTGATTACCTCAGGAAGTGATGCCATTTAGGGGGCTGAGTATTGGTCTCTATGCTGGCAGACTGAACAATCAGCATTGCCTATACCTAGATGGGTATTGGTGAGTAGAAGTCCTTGTTGTTAAGTGCATACATATCTCCATTCCTATCACATAGCTGTATTGTCCATCAGTCTACTAGACCATGAAAGGAGTGGATGGGGAAGGAGGCTGATTGGTATCTACATATTAGATCATCCTATCCACTGGACTAATAAAATTCTCCTCTGCTGAAGTCACTTGCTGGTAAATATTCACATGGGATACAAATATCTTCTTGGCTGTTGCTCATTCAGAAAGTTCTATCCATATACCTCTTTCACAGAACTCATTGTCATCAATTTTCCAATCATGTTCCTTCCAAGTCCCTTACTGTCTAGAAAAATCATTGGCTACAGCCCATAAATCAGTACATCTGGCCATTTCTCATTCCTAGCAAAATGAACAATCATGCACACTACTCAAAGTTCTGCCCACTGGAGGATTTTCCTTCACCACTATCCTTCAGGGATATCCCTTGAAGGGTTTGTAGTGCTGCAGCTGTTCACTTCTGGGTGGTACCTATATATTGTGCAGAACAATCTGTATACCAGGTCCTAGTTTTCTCTTTTTCTCTTCTTCAATCAACTGATCATAGGAAACTCTCCAAGAGACCATACAGTTCAGCTAGGAAGGAGAAGGTAATTTGGCAGCAGTGGATATTGTGGGCATTTGGACCATTTCTTCATGTAACTTACTTGTGCTTACTGGGCCTTCTTGAACCTGACTTCACATATACCACTTTCTTTTGATGATGGAGTGCTGTTTTGCATACCTGACTATATGACTTGGTGGATCAGACAACAACCAATTCACGGTAGGCAATTCAGGTCTCATGGTAACTTGGTCATCCATGGTTAAGCTTTCAGTCTCTACTAAGGACGAACAGCAGACCAAAAACTATTCCTCAAAATGAGAATAGTTAACTGCAGAGGATGGCAGGGTTTTGCTCCAAAATCCTAAGGATCTACATTGTGATTTTCCTATAGGGGCCTCCCAAAGGATGCAAGTAGTATCTTTATTTGTCCATAAAACTTCCAGCATCATTAGATATGTTGGAACACATGGCACAAGTGGCATATCAGTTTGTATGGCAGCCTGATCTGTTTCAGAGCCTCCTCTTGTTCTTGGCCTATCTTAAAAATAGCAGCTTTTCAGGTCACTTGGTAAATGGGCCAGAGTAGCACACACAAATAGGGAATATATTGCCTCTGAAATCCAAAGAGGCCAACTAAGAATTTATACCTCTATTTTGGTTGTAAGTGGGGCCAAATACAATAGCTTATGCTTTGCCTTAGAAGAGATATCTTGACATGGCCCACACCATTGGACACCTAGTAATTACACCGAAATGGAAGGCCCCTGAATTTTTGTTGTTTTCCATCATGTGACACAAATGCTTTACCAATAAGCTTGGAATTGTTGCTAGTTCTTGAACATTCAGTCCAATCATCATAATGTCATTAATGGACCACTGTGATGTATTTAGAAAGGAAAGGCAATCAAGGTCCCTGTGGAGTAGGTTATTACATAGGGCTGGAAAGTTGATATATCAATGAAGTAGGATGGTGAAGGTGTATTGATGGCCTTGTAGCTGAAAGAAGTTGTTTCTGGTGGACTTTACTAACGAGTATCAAGATAAAATATATTTGCCAGATTAATAGCTGCATACAAGGTGCCAGGGGATGTATTGATTTGCTCTAGTAATGATACCACATATGGATAAAAAACAGCTATGGATGGAGTTGCCACCCATTTAAGGTTGCAATAATCTACTGTCATCGTCCAAGAGCTATCTGTTTTCTGCACAGCCCAAATAAGAGAGTTAAATGTGGATGTGGTGGGAATAAGAACCCTGCATCCTTCAAGTCTTTGATGGTGGCACTAATTGCTGCAATCCCTAAAGGAATGTTTTTAGCTTACTATTTTGCTAAGTTGAGACAGCTCTAGTGGCTTCTGTTTGGCCTTTCCTACCACAATAGCCCTCACTTCACAGATCAGGGAACAAATGTAGGGAATTTGCCAGTTGTTGACTATGTCTATTCCAATTTTGCATTCCAGATCTGGGACATAACCTCAGAATGGGTTCAGGTCTCACTGGACTCATTGTAGAATGGACCTGAGCTAAAATTCCATTGATCACCTAATTTTTATAAGCCCTTCTCTGGCTGGCGGACAACAGTGACATTTTGGGTATCCTGAAATTAGTATCAGTTCAGAGCCAATGTCTAATAATCCCTGAAATGTCTGATCATTTCCTTTTCCCCAGTGCATAGTCACCCTGATAAAACAGTATAGCTCCTTCTGGGGGATGCTGGCAGGTGATTAACAATATAAATATTTAGCAGGTAGCAGGATCTTTCCCCAAGGGGACCTCACTTTCCCTTCATTCAAAGGGTTCTGGGTCTGTAAACTGACTCAAGTCTGGTAATTGATGGAGGGGCTGTGACTCTGATTTTTTTATTCAAGTTGAACCTTTGTTTACTTGATCTAGATCTCTTCTGTTTATACAGATATAGTAAAAATTTAGTAGAGTGCCCATCTATTTTACTTCTAGGTACCCCAAGATCAATGAGTCAATGTCATGAGTCAGACTATTCTGTTACTGCTTTGACCTCATTGTACACTCTATAGTCTAGTTCACCTTATCTTTGGTGACTAATGCTGTGATTTGGCTCCCAACAACAGGGGATCTAATCATCCCTATTTATTTAAGGATCAAGTTCAGTGGCAGCAGTTTCCACAGTAATATCTGATCTTCAGAGAAGAGCAACCACAGAGCTCAGGTAGAACTGGAGCCTCTGGAAATTCCTAGGATAGAGATGCAGATCTTACGTGGTAAACCTACTCTTTCATTAATATCTCTGTAAGCTTTTGGATCTCCTCAACTATATTATATCAGGAAAGTTCTGGCATTTCAACCTCAGGTAATGAAGGTCACCTTTTAGCCCAGGCCACCACTTGGACAAACTGATAAAGTCCTTTCGAATCCCCTGAGTAGAACACTGAATACCAGATCTCTGTTTAGTTGGCCAAAATAAAAACATTCTGCTAGATCCATCTTAATGTTCCTTCCACCATTATCCCACAACTTAATAATACATTACCACACATTGCCCTGAATTCTATCAATAGAAATTGGAAAATTCATGCAGTTTTTTGGAATGTGACTCACCTTCTCATCAGATACTTTGTACCTCACCTTTTGGGACCTTTTGTAACTTCAGTCTAGTTATATGTGAGAAGAACACAGTAATAGTTTTGAGTGGGTTATGGGAGGAATTAGCAGTGTTTTGCAAGCCAACTACCTCAGTGCATTACATTACAGTTTAATCTGGTGAAACAGGTCAAGCTCTTCAATGGAAGGGTGAGGGCTATTTTCTAAGGAGAGGAAGTTATAGGTTTATCTCACACAGCAGTGTTACTCCCTTTAGACTGAGATGGGATGGCTGATTCCTCAAGGCAGATTGGAGGTCAGGTGGTTGACTCATCATGGCGGAATGGAGGTCCTATGGCTGACTTCTCAGGGCAAACCATTACAGGTTAATCTGACAAAAAAGACCCCCATCATCATCATGCTTCTCCTGCCATACATAGCTGTTGTTCTGCTTCCATCTCTCTAGTTTATTTGTATTTATATTTTGGAAAAACAGTCATATATGCAATGTCACCCATATTTGTGTTTTACACGAGGTTTTTCTATATTTTACAGTCCCATGTTACAGTTTTTAACTTTCCTTCTAGTAATATACATGACCTTAGACTTTTCTTTTCAACCACTGTCATACTCGTATAATAGCTCTGCTAGTTAAAAACACCACCATATGTTTTCACTATTTCTATTCATTTCCAAAGATTTACAAACAACCTTTTAACCAATTCTGTACAGATTAACCCTCAGTTTTCCATTCTTTAGTTTTTGGTGACTTATATTCTAATTATTAACTCCATGTGTTTACACAGTACATTTAGTTCATAATAGCACAATCATACAGTGTCTTTTTGTGTCTGGCTTGCTTCACTCAACATAATGTCCCCCAGGCTCATTCATGTTGCCATGTGCTTCACGAGCTCATTTCTTCTTACCACTGCATAATATTCCATTGTACATATACACCACAATTTGTTTATCTGTTCATCACTTGATGGTCACCTGGGTTGTTTCCAACTTTTGGCAATCATGAATAATGCCACTATGAACATTGGTGTACAGATGTCTGTTCTTGTCTTTGCTCTCAGTTCTTCTGGGTATATAACTAGTAATGGCATTGCTGCGTCCAATGGCAAGGTGGAGATATTTTTTCATCTCTATTACTAGTTCACACCATGGACTATCAGTGCCATCTTAATCACTGGAAATATAGTAATTAATGGCATTTAATCTAATCAGATTAGAGAAATAATTCCAAAAGCCCCAGAAACCCAGGAATCTCATCATTAAGGTTTTGCTTCTCAAGAACCACCCCTAGTACCAAAATCTGCATTAGTAAGTGTTGTCCAGACAAGTAGATCTGAAAAAAAAAAGTATATATAAAAATATATATATATATTTATAAATAGGACATTTTGAAATTATTATTATTTAAGGTGTGGCCAACTAAATCAGTGTTTGTGTCAGTCTGTGTTCCTGGAGGGAGAAGCAAGAATTCAGCAGAAGCTGGAAGAGGAAAACCACAAAGAAGGAGATATCTCTTCAGGTTTTACTATGTGATGGGAAGCAGAGTTGCAAGCCAAGAAACCCCAAGGATTTCAGAAAGCCAACATCAAAATGCTACAGACTTCAGGAAGAAAGCATGGCCTTCCTATTGCCTTCATTTTGGACTTCTAACCTCCAAAACAATGAAACAGTAAATTCCTGTTGTTAAGCCAACTAGTGTGTGGTATTTGTCATAGAAGCTCTGACAAACTAAGTCAATTGTATTGTTTTGAAAATTTTTAATTCAATAAAAATAAAACATTATTTTGAATTTTATAAATTACTATGCTTTTCTCTAACTTTGTGTATTTTTTGGGGGGATGGGTACCAAGGGCCAGAGATTGAACCCAGGACCTCAAAATGTGGGAAACGGCATTCAACCACTGAGCCATATCAGCTACCCTGAGTGATTTTTTTCATTTGTTTTGCTTGTTGTTTGTTTTTTTTAGGAGGTACCAGAAACCAAACCCATGACCTCCCATGTGGGAAGCGAGTGCTCAATCATTTGAGACACATCTGCTCCCCACTTTTTTTTTTAATAAATCCCCCGCTCTTGAGACAGCTCCTTTGTCTGTCTACTCATTGTATGCTTGCTGTGTCTGTTTGTTGTATCTGCTCTTTGTTTCTGCTCATTTTCTCTGCTCATTGTGTCTGCTCATCTTCTTTAGAAGGCACCAGGAACTGTACCTGAGATCTCCCATATGGAAGGTGGGTGCCCAACTGTTTGAGCCACATCCACTCCCCATTCTCCCCACTTTAAAGTACTTTTAAGACTAAATACTTGGTTTATATTATTATGGTGTTATTAGTTCTGAAAACATAAATGACATGTCTAAAATAAGTAATAAAAATGAACATTTTTTTCTCTGTCTTTTGGTTCTCTCTCCCTTATTCACTCTTTTGTCTTTCTAGTTAAGTCATTTCTTTCACTCAAATTATTTTTAATAAGACTCACTGTACATGTAAGATCATCTCAAGACTAAGTAGAAAGTAAAAATAAACAAACCATGGCAAATTAAAGCATATCAAAAGATAAAACTGTTTGACTTTAGAAAATATTTTTCTCTTTCATTTGGCAGCGTTTGTTTACATTACCAGATTTCTGACTGTCAGCAAGATGGCACAGAGAGAAAAAGAATGTATGAGAAGAGAAAAGAAGGGATAAAGATATTAATAGGACAAAAATAAAATGTCTCTTCCTCTTCGGCTTAATGTGTGCTGCCATTAGTCTGATATAATTTAGGAATCAGACATAAGGTATAGAGATTGTAAACTTGTTCTTAAAGTATCTCCCCATGCCCTAAGATGCCCTGGCATCATTTCTTCAGTGAAGACTAAATATGTGCCAGATGTGAACTTTAAAAACAAAACCACTTTTAAACTCCTCAAGTGCTTTAGAACTATCTGAACGATTTCTTAAAGTTCACCCTTGGATAACTCAAATTGACTTAATGGAGTTTTATTAACCTTTCCAAATCTTGTACTTTAAAGATGAGAATAAGCATGAGAAATTTTGGCCTATCGGTAATATTTCAAGAAAAGCACAGATGTTGAAAAGTAGAGGCTGTAAAAATGTGGATATGTGTGTGATTTCCCTTTCAAGGATAGCTATATATTAATTTCCAGGGATATAATTATTGATTAATTAGATCTGCATTTATAATATTAAACATTTTCATTTTTACATAAACATTTTATGTGTTGTTCTTATTTTTGAGCCTTCATATAAAATTGGCAATGCTTCAATGTTCTGACTGCCATTGCAATTGTATCTGAGATTTAGCTATAATAGAATAATTATTAAGATTAATACTATTCAGTTAAGATATCTGAATAACACATATTTGATGAGATGATTTCTCATATTTTTATGCAGATATCTAAAATAATTTATAACTTACAGAAATTTAATTAACTCAAAAATTCATGAAAAATGTAATAATTTTACTATTTCTCATTCATTTGGAAATATACATTACACAATTCCATGAAAAAAGTTATAATCTTACTATTTTTCATTTATCTGGAAATACACAATTAAATTTTATTTAAATCAGGCAAAAATATTGCACACCCACTATTTGTTAAAACTAAGTATAGAAAATGGAAGATAGTAATGTCACCATAGATACTTTATTTATTTCATTTTGGCTGACAATCAAATTCTGCAAGTTTGGAGCTTATTTTTAAGAGTATTTTTTTCTTTCAATGCATTTAAGATAAAATATATATATAATATAATAAAAAATGTATGAAACACTTAATATTGTCTGTTGTGGGTAAGGAACCAGGAATTAAGATGACCCAAGTAAATGATAAACAACAAAAACAAAAGCAAATCTGGTGTTTATGTGACCAATACCTATAGCTAATAAGGAAATGAAATATACAGTCAAATGAAAACACATATTGTTTTTGTTTTCACTAAATTAATGGAATATTCTTAACATAGTCATATCTTCATATTCTTCTGTGTAACTGAAGAAAATGCAGTAAATCTGGAATATCTATCTATTATTGTTAACTTCATGTGAGAAATTGGCTAGGTTATAAAGTCCATTTGTTTGGTCAAGCAAAATTAGGTTGATTGTTACTGAGAGGATATTTCATGCATTTAAATAATCAGTAAGTTGATTGCGTCTATTGCTGATTATATCTACAATCAACTAAGGAGTCTGCCTTCAACAATGAGAGAATGCCATCCAATCAGTTGAATGCCTTAAAGGGAAAACTGACGATTTCAGCAGTCAGAAGGAAGAATTTCCATCTCTTCTCCATGCAGCCAGCGTCTCTTGGGGAATTCATTGAAAACCCTCATCAAAGTTTCCCTACAGAATTCAGACTTGCCCATCCTGAGAGTCATGTGAGAGAACACCTATAATAAATAATATTTGCATTATATATCTCCTATTGGTTCCGTTTCCTGGAGAAAACTAATATACTAATTTATAATTTGCCTAATATTGATTAAAAATTTAATCAATTTTAACCTGGAAGAACCTGGAGGAATCTGTAAGAGAAGAGAGAAGCCAGGTAAGGCTGCCATGTGCACTGCCATGTGGCAGAAAAGTCAAGGGCCAAGGGCCACCAGTAGCCAGCCCCCGAAGGCCACAGACTTCTGGAAATAAGTATCACCTTGATGACACCTTGAACTGTGAATTTTCATAGCCTCAAAACCGTAAGTCAATAAATTCCCTTCATGTAAGGCAGCTCATTGTATGGTATTTGCTTTAACAATGAGGAAACTAAAACAATTACCTACCTCTAACACTTCAAAAACATCAAAGTTGACCGCCTTGTTTTCAGACTATTTATTCTCGAACCATCTTGTAAGCATTCCCTTTAATGGAATTTTCTTAATTAAGGATCAGCATTTATTAAATCATTAAATAATATTTACTGAATAGAGTACCTATTATTTATATTTTACTTAACCTATTTTACTTATCCAGTGATATGCCTTACTGGCCCGTGAGACTCAATTTGGATGTCTCTTTCCAATTCCCTGTCTGGTTATATCAGATTGGGTGCTTGAAATTGTCTGGATTAAGAAAATTTACGCTGTAGAAATTAGCAAAAGTTACAAATCATGTTTTTTCCCCCTTTTCCACCAGCTTAAAACTCTTCATCAACTAGTCCTACCACAATCATATTCAATGGTGAAGAAAATTTAGTATCTTGGGGTATTGCATAAATTCTTTATTTTTCATTTCCTGGGAAACCACATCTCTTACAACTCTGCAGTTTGACCTTCTTGTTTTTGTCACACTGGTTTGCTTACTTTAGATTCTCAAACCATAGTCCCTTCTAACATTATGCTTATACCATACTTGCCTGAGTCCAAAAAAGCTCAAAATTTAAATATACACAGGCGACACCTATTATTCATTATTCATATATGTCTTCCAAAAATTTGATAAATTGAAGATAAAAATAGTGTTATACATTTTTTCCTTTCGCATTCTGAAATACATTAACCATTTGGGGGTATTTGTAAATATTTTTGCTAAACTAATGCACTTAATCAAATTATGACAAACTTTAATATTTTAATCAAATTGGAATATAATAAGCTTTTCACTTTCTATCTAAATCCTATTGTGCATGACAATGTAATAGAAAAATACAAGATTTAGTGCTTAAACTGAAATGACTTTGAATCCCTGATCTTTCACAAACTAATATAAATGTTAAAGATAAAACAGCTCTAGTTTCTCCTTTATAAAAGAGAAATACTATTATACATCTCATGGGATGATTGTGAAGAACAAATGGGAGAATATATGCAAACTTCCTATGTGCTACAATGTTATCTGGCACAAGATGACTTTAAATTGTTTTTGTTATTTTTTCTATTTCTCTAACAATCAATGGTAAAGTATATTGACCTTCCAACTAATATGAAAGATGCAGTTAGAAAATTACCAGGATTTTGAAGACTTTTAAAAGAATCCATATAAACATTTTCTTATCAATGGCATTTCACCTTCACATTCAAAACTCTTTCACCGTTCAACTTTTGGTTTTGTTAATAATGATCCTGCCTGTTTTCAATCTCGAATTTCCCCATCTTGCATAAACATGAAAGATATCACTTCCAGTAAACCAACTCAAGAGATAGAAGAAGTGGGAATAGCCTGTCATGATTGTGAACATGGAAAACTGGAAGTGATAATTAGCAAATGTCATGGTCCAGATATACGTGTGTATTTCTAAGGACATGTGCAAACAAGAAATCTTCCATAAAATGCATTGAATTCAACCTTATGTTATGATCAGTTCTTCAAAACCACTGTCATATTTTAGACTTAGATTAGCATTGCCATCAACTCTTAATAATTCAAAGCACTTTCACAATAAATATCTTAGTTTTTTTTTTACAACCTCTGTGCAAATAACATCATTCTTATATGAGAAAATAAATTTGGTGCATCAGAGTTTCAGGGATGGAACTAGAAAAGAACTGAAGTTTCTCATCTCCCATGGTTTGCCTTGATATTTGTTTCAAGAATTCAAGTTTCAAATGAATAAACGATCTCTATTTTTCCCACATATCCAATTTTGATTTGTATAAAGAGCCCATTCAAATTTTCATAAACATACTCACATCAATTGCTAATGGATATTCTCTGTATACCCTTGGCACAATGACAAATTAATTTTCACAGAGGCAAGCAAATACCTAAGCTTGTCATACAAACATCCAAGTTTCTAATCAGTTGGTTCTTTGGGGCTGGGACATATTAGAGAAACATTTTATCTTGCATACCAGATGCTGTCGCCTACAGAAATATGACAGCATTATTTCTTAAACTCAAAAGACAGGTCAAGATCCCCAAATACCATCCTGGCTCTATATTACATTTAGTAAATGTTTTCCTTTTAACCATAGAACCTAAATTAGTAATCAATCTCTTAAGTGATTACATTGGAATGCTGTCACCTGATATAGATGATAGGTTATAACTAAGTGAAGGAAAGGGGAAAATGCATTTACAATATTTCTATTCATCTGAGCTGCATCCTCTGGCCAAGGGAGCATTTGTTTATTTGTCCCTGTTCATTCCTTATGCTTATTTTGATAAAAACACAATACAGTGGGTTTGGTTTAAATGATACAGTTAAATGACAAAGAGCCTATTTGGGAAACAATTACTATTATGTGTTAATCATTTAAATGTCTCACATTAGGATTGTGAGCCTGAAAATTCTGAGTCCCCTAAGGTTAAATCCAAACTTGCCTAAAATTCAGATGAAAGGGTTTCTCCTGGGAAAGTTCTGACTATATACAGAATTTTTCCAAGATGTCTGAATATTGGGAAACATTTTAGAAGTGAGGAATAGAAATTTCCTTTTATTTGTGCAATAATTTCCTTTGTATAGTTAATTTATTTCCCTGTGTTCTTTCAGATAACTAAAAAAAAAAAAAAAAAGATAGATATTAGTAGTAAGCTCAGTAACAGATAATTTTGGTTTTCCATACAAAAGCAAATATTTAGGGGATACAAAATGTCCCAAAATATGAGAGAAAAAAATGTTTTCAATGAAATTATTTAGTGAGGAAGAAAAATAATTATTTCCCAAATAGAAAACATTATATCACAAACTTGAATAAATTAAGAAATGTTTTGGATTACAGATGAAGATGTTGCTATCAATAAAATTAGGAGAGTTGCATGCATATATACATACTGGAGTTTTCAGAAATGCAAATATGAGTTTACTTGATATTGACTTGTCCAATCTTTTGAGATTCCAAGTGTAATTTTCATTTGATAAGTTGGTGCTAGAGAAAACAGATTGCAACTTTTATAAAAAAAGATTGACACACAAAATTTGTGAAGATATATGTCTGAACAACTCTCCCCTCACCTCAGTGTAGGGTAAAGAAAAGGTGTTTGTGTTTGAAAATCGGTCATTCATTCATTCTACCATGTTTACTGAGCCCCTACTATATTCCAGTCACTGCACTGCACCAAGTGCTAGGGCAATGTAGTTATGAACAAATGATGCTTCTATCCACCTGGAACTTGAATTCTGTTGGGAGAGGTATGGAAAATTAAGAAATAAAGTAAATATATATTATGTGAGAGTCATCAGTGCTATTGAGTAAAATGAGATAGGTTAACAGGACATTCTGTGCAAGGTTGCTAATTTAAATAGTGTGATCAGGGAAGGTAATACTGAAAAGAAGTCATTTAAGGAGACATAATTAATAAGAGAGTGAGCCTTGTGGATATCTGGGGGAGCACACCAGACAAAAGAACTCTAAACAGAACATGAAATGGGTGAATGCCTGATATGTTTAATAAACAAGAAGAATAACTGTAGTTTCAAGGGGGAGAACAAGGAAGAAAGTGGTAGGAAATGAGTTCAGAGATGTAGCCAGGGTTCAGAACATATAGCTTTTACATTCCATTGTAAAGCGGAAATTATACTAATGATACTGGGTGTCTTATGGTGAAATTTATTCCAGTCCAAAACAACAACTAAAAAGAGAGTTGTAAGCAAAGATCAAGGCACCCTTTTGAAGCACATTATTAAATGCCTATAACCCTAGATGTGAGAACTTCCACTAACTTTGATGGGTATGGAGTGGCCAATATTAGCACTTAGACCTGCCCTGTGGTAGAGATAATGTGAATAGTGGTAGCGGAACTTCTTGTTGGTATCACTGAGGTATTGTGGGGCAGCAGGTAAAAGAGAAAATATGTCCCTACCTGGATACAGAAGAATAAAGAATCTCAGTGGTTCACTGAACTGGTCTCTAAAGTCAAAGGCAATGTTTTTGAGTCTTTGACCATTTCTTTAAAAGTGGTATGATAGAGGACAGAAGGGACTCACTAATTTCATCACTATTGTAAATGCCAATAAAATTTACTTCTCAACTATTTGGGGACTGAATTTTTTAAAAAATTAATTCCTAGTAGTTATTTTTCATGGAGCGCTCACTTCAATATAAAAACTTATTAGATCAGATATGGCTAGGTTGAAAGGCACAATGTCCATGATAGAGATGAAGTTACAAGATCCCAAGCCCTACATTAGAAGCAGAGTGGGCATCACCATCCCCAAATCCTCAAGATTGGGAAATGAACAATGGACTAAAGTAGACTTATTATTATTCTAGCAATGGAATAACTCTTACCATTGATATAAAGGCGGTGGCCACCAGCGGTTCTGAGGGATGGGAGAGGGAAGAATAGGTATAATATGGAGGCAATTTCTGGACATTGGAGTTGTCCTGCATGACACTACAGTGACCAATACAGGCCATTGTATATTTTGTTATAACCTACAAAATTGTGCAGGACAGAGTGTAAACTATAATTTAAACTGTAGTCATAGTTAGTAGCAAAGCTTCAATATGTGTTCATCAATTGTACCAAATGACTCGTAAAGATGGCCATGGTTAAGTCAAAAAGCACAGCAATTTTTGACTTTCAACAGTCTCCTATTTCCCTGGTCTGTTTTCAGATAATTGTCTTCTCAGTTCCTCTGCCACTATGCCTCCATATCTCTCTCTTTACCTTAACATTGCATCTTTCTCATGTTCTCCTACTTAATTTTGATTTTATTGCAATTCAGTTTGGGTCCAATTCCTGGTGCTTGACAGTTTTGGTGTAGGCTTCCTATTCCTTTCATGAATGTGATAATCATTATCAAAGAAAGCTCTTTCAAGATTTTGGCAGTAGCAATTTGTCTTTTCAAATATGAATTAAGAATATTTATGCAATTCAGTCACTTTTCTAAAACTATGTCCAATTAGTTGACATCCAGTAAGTATGGATCTTGTTATGGATCGAAGAAATATACCAATATGAATTCAAAAAGAGAAAATATGTTATGCCTTAAGTATCTTTCATAAATGAGTCATTCAAAAGCACACACAGTCCCCCGCCATAACATTTTTATAATGTCATTGCATTAGTCAGGACTCTCTAGGCAAACAAATCAACAGGATATATCTGTATAGTATGAGATTTTATAAAATTCTCTCATGTGACTATGGGGATGCACAAGTCCAGGTTCTGCAGGCAGGCTACAAACCAGGGGCTCTGATAAAGGGCCAATGAAGGTCCTTGATGAGCTCCCCGGAGATGTTGGCTATCCAAAGCTGAGCTAAGAAATTCTCTCTGAATGCTGAAATCACTTCCCCTTTTAAGCCATTCAACTGATTGGATAAAAGGTTACTCATTGCTGACAGCAATCTCCCTGGTTAAATGTAGATGTAATCAGCCATCTATGCAGTAAACTCACTGATGACTAAAGTTCATATATATCCTTGTATTACAATTAGCCTAGTGCTTGCTTGACCAAACAAGTGGGCACAATTTCCTGGCTGAGTTGATACATTAGCCTAACCATCACAATCACTAACTCCTAACATCTGCCTCAGAACAAAAAAATTTCAAAATTGTCATTATTTTATTTTTAAAGAAGAATATCTCTTACAATTTCAGACATCAATAAAATGTCCTCAAAAATGTTTACATTCTTCCCTTCATTTATTTATCAGTGCAAACGTGATTAAAAATAAGATTTAAATTAAAAAAAAATAAGCTTCATTTGCTAAAACCTTTCAAAAATTTATTTCATTCATTTTGTTTGTTGAAAAGTAAAAGAAGAGTAAGCACTGCCCAGCTTTTGGGAGAATAGCACTACTGTAAGAGCAGGGCTACTGCATTAAGTTGAACTACATGGTTCAACCATCTTTGACATACAAAAGTTATAATTTCATAACAATTCAAGCAAAATAGGAAACAGAAGTGACATGATAATATTAATTTCTTACTTTTCAATCTGCAATATGAGATAGAATAAAAAATACCTTAATTAACTTCTAATCTGGTGATTTTCAGGCATATTTTACAGTCAGAACTGTAAAACCTTTCAAAAGAATCTTCCTCTATAACCAATTTTTAAAATGAGTGAAAAACCACAGAAGAAAAACCTTAGAGCCTTAACCACCAGGATTTCCTTCTTTTCTCTATGAGATAATGCTTGAGATTTTCAAAAGAAAACAATGTGAAAACAATTTCTCTGGTCAATAAAACCCATTTACAAGCAAGCAAGAGAGTCCCATCCATCTGTCCCATAGGATCAGAGCCCCCTCTCAGTTAGAGGTGGAGTGGGCATCACCATCCCAGAATCCTCAGGATTGGGGAATGAACTATGGACTAAAGTAGACTTACTGGTATTCTACTAAGACTTGTGATTCAGCAATGGAAGAACTTTTATTATTGATTTGGAGGCAGTGGCCACTGGAGATTCTGATGGCAGGGAGAGGGAAAAACAGCTGAACTATAGGGGCAATTTCAGGACTTGGGAATTGTCCTGAATGACATTACAACGACAGATACAGGGCATTACATATCTTGCCATAACCTACAAAGTTGTGCGGGAGAGAGTCTGAACTTCAATGTAAACAATAATCCATGCTTAGTGGCAATGCTCCAAAATGATTTCATCAATTGCAACGAATGTACCACACTAATGAAGGACTTTGTTAATGTGGGAAATTGTGGGAGGTATAAGGAGCGGGGCATATGGGAATTCCCTATATTTTTATGTAACATTTATGTAACCTAAATATCTTTTTTTTTTTTAATTAAAAATACATTAAAAAAAGAAACATTTACAAATAAGAAGCCTGAGGTTAAGAGGAGGAAGCTGATTAGAGCAAATTTATAAAACATGTCAGTATCAGATTAATGATTAAAATACAAGTCTTACGATTTGTGCACTAAACAGATAGACCTGTAATAAATTTTTAAAAATTTTTCAAAAATAAATATCTTGAAAGTATTCAGAACATCTTAGGTTGCTTACATAATTATATCTTGGGATGTCAGGATACAAAAATATCCTTGAAAGTCCATGTAACCTGTAATGATTTGCAAAGTGTATTCTCATGTTGCCATTTGTCATAGTATTCGAGCCCAACAAGTGTTTATGTTTTTTTGTTTAAGCTGGAAGTGATCACACAGTTGATGGTTTGGAAGATGTGTTATGATTATAAATAACGTCATTTCATGTAGAAATGCAGTTAATTACTGCAGTAGCGGGTAACAAAAGTTTTTTTTTTTTTTTAAATAAATTGGCTTATACACTAGGAATTACCACCCAAGACATTGGTATCTCGAGAACAGTTAGATTAGAATAAGACATCAACACGTTTTCCAATGTATTCCCTCAGGAATAAGCCGTTTAAAAGAGGGCATGAGTATCATCCACATTTGATCTGTGCATTGCATCAATTAACTTGGAAGAGAAAATTATAACCTAGCTCTAAAGAACTTAAAAGAAAAAGAAATTGACTTGGCTTCTAATCAAAGTTTTTGTCCCCTGAACTCATATATCCATAGTAGAATATATTAATATTCTGCGTGTAAAAATTGTAAAATGTAAATATTTTATAGGGTTTTTGTAGATCTAACAAACTCAAAACTTGGGAGTCACCTTCATTACTTTCTTTCCCTCACTTCAAATCTCTTTCTCTCCTCAGATGGATTGCAAGATTTAGACTTTGGTTGAGATTGTAGACTGCATGCTCAAGCTATATTCACAAGCCCATTTTCCCTGTAATAAATTTTCTATTATAATACTTCTATTTTTCGTTAAAATGCTTTAAAGTTAGAGTTAGGAAGGAGACTAGCTGCACTACAGAAATGCCAGTATAGTAATGTGATTTTTCATATAGTCTTGTGTTTAAAATCTGTTTCTCCCACTAGAATGTAACTCTACAAGGACTGAGTGTATAGTTCACTAACAACTCGTAGCCTTGTACAAGGGAGTTTCTAAAATATTTGGTAAATGAATGTTTTCAGGAAAATGTACTATAAATATTTTTAGCATCCTGGACATATGGCCGACTCTTTTCTCTCTTAATCATATCAAAGAGTGCCTCATCTAAGAAGATTTTGTGATCATCCAAGCAAACAACTCTTAAGAGAATTCAAATGTAAGCACCTTAAATTTGAAATCCTTCATATCTCTTCACTGCAAAGTCCCTTGAAGACATTAATGCCCTCTGTGGCTGTCCTTTTTTGACCCACCCCCATTTTTCCCAATAGCCCACTGTAAAGTTTATTGCTAAAACTTCTGCAACTCCCACAATAGCTTCTGATGCCAACTGCAAATATCACAGTAACTCAATCCATTTCAGTTCTGATTCTTGACTACCCTGAGTTAGGTCAGACTCCAGAGGATAAAGGCAATCATCTACAAGATTTCCCTTCAGGCATCAGTTACAATTTCAGAGAACCAGACTACTTGCAGTTCTGACCAACTGGCTACAAGTTCAGGTGTTCCTACCACTGCCTTGCGTTTGGTAATTCACTGTAATGATTCAATAACTCATTGAAAGCACTATACTTCCAATTACAACTTTATTAGAATATAATGATAAATATAAAAGGAACACTAAAGAAGAGACTCATAGGGTAAGGCTTGGGAAGGTTTCAAATGCAAGCTTCTGTGTCCTAGTGTCCACTTTACCACCTGGTGTCAGAATATGTGACCCTTCCAGAACAGAAGTGTATTTTATCAATCCGGGAAGCTTATCAGGGCTTCAAGTGTCATGAGTCTATATGGGGTCTCCTTACATAGACAGGATTGATAGAATCAATGTCCACGTGGTGGAATTCAATTGACAGTCCCCCTGCACTCCCAGTAATCAGGGAGTAGGTTGATGAGACATGACTTAGAGCCCCAGACCCTACCCTAAGACTGGACTTTCCCTGTCATCTCTTAGCATATGAATGATCAGGTGTGGTTCTGGACCCACCATGAAAATCAAAAGGCATTCCTATCACAGGAAATTCCAAAGATTCAGATGGTCCATCCCCAGGAGCTGGTGACTTGGACTAGCCAAGTTTTTCATTATATTTAACCTTGCTCCCCCTCTAGATCCTCTTGGTTCTTGGTACCTGGTTATTTTCAGTTTGCTTTAATATGGCTCAAGCCTGATCAATTTATGCTACCTCTGCTTGGTGTGAGAATATGCAAAGGCTCTGCTGCCTTCCCTACTTGCTCTACTTAGGGCTCTAGCCTCAAGATTCCCGAAGGAAAGGGAGATATTAACTACTCCCAAAGACTAGGACAATACTCTCAAATTCTATGTGGGGAAAACAATAGTTTATTTTTTCTCTTCCTTTGTTTTTATTTTCTATTTGTCACAGATCATACCTATGCAAAATACAATAAAAATAAATTACTAAAAAAATGAAAGGGGAAAAAAAGTAACCAAAGAAATATCCTTGTATTGACTTCTGTATTCAATCTATCCCTATCTGCTGTTTTAAATGAAATACACACACACACACAAATCTGATCTCTCAAAAATATGTAGTGGGAAAAGGGAAGAATATTTTAATAGACTTTTCATATAATTTTGGATATTCTGCTTTAATACTACACCAGAACTCAACTAGGGATAGTTTCTTAAAGCTGAATTGCAATTTGAAATCTGAACTCTGATGACGACACTTCATATTCTTTTACATTAAAATTCCTTGGTCTATCTTGTACTTTGAATGTACTCTTTTCCTATGCATGGTTTTATAATGCCATCCATTGGTCACTTGGAAAATATTAATTCAATGAGATCTTCCAAATGTTGATACATTCCATCATATAATATAAAAAAATCACATTCAATAATACTAGCATTCATATCATCAGAAAAATCTTGAAGTATTGGGAAGCTGTATCATAGTGTCAGATATAAGTTTTCCAAAATTTTAATTTTTCCTTAAAATATTGAATGTAATTATTGCTAATCAATAAATTAATTTTTTTTCCTTGAATAACAGGGCAGTTTGTTCATTTACAAGGAACTCAAATGATCATAGTTTATCTCTTTACTGGTCATATGTTCTTTCAAGTATAAAAGTGTCTCTTGATAAAAGTGGATAGATCAATGATTGCAAAGTAATTATAATATTCTGTACATCAAAATATAAACTAAACAAGTTATGACAAATAGTTGCAATATAGACAACTGCAAAAATTTTAATATTCTTATCTAGTGTAATTTTTTAAAAATCATGAAGAAAAATCAACAGTTGATGGGAAGTGCTTTTTACATGCATAAAAATGCAAATTCCCAATAAACATGTAAAATAATCGAGGCCACTAGTAAACAAAAAATGTAAAAGTGAAAATACAAAGCAACTTTTGGAAAATATAAATCTATGCATATAAGTATTTACGTATACACACAGACATATAGCTAAAGCTAATGTGCATGTTTGTGACTACTTTGAAAAAATTTGACTGAAGCATTTTTGTGGGATTAAAAATGGTGAGATTCTTCCAAAGGCAAATTCAAAATAAATATAAGACTTTAAAACTCTCTATTCATTTAATTTGACCCATTAATTATTGAGAAAAAAATAAATATAATAAAACTATGACATTACTACATATGTTCAAAATTAGCATGATAGAATATTATGCATTCATTAGAAATCTAATTTTTCAATAGGTAAAATATTGCTAAAGTGCTCATTTTACTTGTATAAATGTGTGGACAAAGTACATTATTAAATATCACCTAATCAGAGAAACCCACTGATATATTTACTAGTCACCCATAACTAGTCTTGTTACCTTTCATTTATTTTAACTTTCTTTGTGACAAAAAGTATATGATTCTTTGCTTATTTTAAATATTTTAATTTAAATTCCAAGAAAAGGACTGCTTTGTGTTGTTTACTCCTCTGTCCCCAGCAGACATACAGGACATGGTACAAAGGAGAATTCAACAAGTAGTTGTCATATTAGGAGTAAATATAAACAAATAGGAGATAAACTTGGGAGTGAAATCAGAAGTAGATTTTATCATTGTGTAGTTTTCTGTTTTTTTTGCAAATTATCCGTTAAGACAATCTTTCATATTGTAATCACAATATTATATACGTGAGAAAGGATAATAGTATTGAAAATTCACCAGGTATCTAAGGTTTTTATAAATTTATTGTTAAATTGTAAATTCTTTTATCACTCAGTATGAGTCATGTCTAATCCCATAACAACTGTGTTTCAAGCCTCTGTGTGTTTACTCAATTTCTAATATATTTTACTTTGCTTTTTTTATTTATTTGTTTATTTATTTTTACAAGAGACAGTTACTGTACCATAGGGACTAGGTTCTCTATATCTCTGGAATGGCCCTCCTGAGGAGGCTTTCTAGAATGTCAATTTATCATTGATTTCTAAGTCTGTTCTACTGTATTATGGTGACCTAAAGTACTGTTCCTTTTTACTGTACTTTACCCTAAGGAGTTTTCATTTTGCTTAGCTGTAAAATCCTAGGTGGAACTGAGGACCACTATTATTTCTCTAAATCACTGTGACATAAAGAATGAAATGTTACAAAAATTAATAATGAATTCTTGTTTTAATTGTCTGGTCAAGAGGAAAAGTTTTCAGACTCCTTTATTGCTTTGTCATTATGGTTTCTTAGTTAACCTCAAGATTATTGTGTAACTCTCATAAAGATAAGATTTTATCTTTAATTAAGTCTTTGACACAAGAAGCACAGAAAGAAATGTCTGAAGTTTATACCTTGTGCCATCTGCCATTTTGGCATTCAGATTTTATGATCTTGCTTCCTTTAGAAAAGTGTTAGCCTTTTTTTTTTTTTTTCCTGCATGGGAACTCAGATTGTCTTGAATATTAAACTGTGTGTGGGGGAGAAGATCAAAATACTAGAAGCAGTCTCTATTATTCCTTGCAGATTTTCCAGGGTTATAAAGCAGTATCACCCTGCCTGTTTCCAAAAGGAAGGTCCTTGAGTTCTGGGTTGAGTAGGCAAAGAAACTTTTGAAATGGTCATCACTTCTAGCCAGTTGCTTTAGTGTAGGTTTTTCAACCTCTACCCTATTGGCATTTTTGTCCAGATAATTCTTGTTTTGGGAGAGTGGTGAGTGGGTTATCTTATCCAGTGTAAAATGTTTAGGAGCATCCTTGACCTCTACCCACTAGATGCTAGTAGCAACCTCCCAACTAGTGTGATGACCAAAGATGACTCTAGACTTTGCAAAATTATACGTGGATACCAAAATCTTCTGCCTGCAACTGAGAACCACTGCCTCATTTATGAATTAAAATGAAGCACACAAAAAAGCAAATCAAAACCACTTCATAGTCACTAGGATCTTCAAATTAAGAGCAAAATGAATTACAGGAAGTGCCAGTATTGTCTCTTGGCCAACAACATTCCTCAAAGGGTGGGGCCAATAAATAAGAGTGCCTAAAATCCTGATTTTTAAACATTAATGTGCATACAAATTATCTCAGTGTTGATTTAAGAAGAGTCCTGTGCTCCCATCACCAAGAAATTCTTATTCACTTAGTTTTCAATGGAGCCCATAAAGTAGTGTACTTTTACAAAGGCAGAATCTTAGTACCATCCCCAGATATTCCTATTCATAGATCTCTCCTAAAAAATAAAAAAATAAAAAGATTGTCAGGAAGATTCTGATGTAACATGTAGGTAACAGTTTTTGATACAATGGCCTAGGACTTGCAGTCAAGAGTTTAGGAAATGCATTGATGAAAGCAGCTTGCTAAAATAAAGCAATCATTGGAACTAGAGACTTACAGGCAGAAGGAGTAAATGTATAGAACGGTTAAACAATTGGAGAAAATTTGACGAAGTCTCAAGATAAAAATAAGTACAGTTAAAATAAATCAGGGATAGCATGGCAGGTTCAGAGAGGAAATGCCCTTCTCTAGTGGGTGGGAAGTCATTTCTTTTCCCTGTAATCAAATAGGTCTTTATAGATAGGTTTTTGCCTATATTCCTCTGAAATCAAATCCTCACCTAGAGCTCTGAGGTAATTTAGAAATACAAGGCATGTACAAACAATGAACAATATATTTTTTTTGGGGGGGGGGGAATTGTGGTTATTACTTCAAATGGTAGTTTTAAATAAGGTTCCCTTGATCTCATTTAAAGTACCAGATGCAGAATTGGCTTTTATTCAAAACATTAGCTAGAAGTCATATCTAGTAGTTGCAATGGATTTTAATGTTGAAAAGAGGTAACTGAGTATAGCATTTGCTAAGTCAGTTATTTTTTTTCCATGGGACATGAAAAGAAACCTGTGGAGGTTTTATATAGATTTTGCCTGGTCATTATCAGAAAAGAACTTACTTACTGGTCTGGAAGTGTTCAATGCTCCTTCTCAAACCTCAGTGACACAATCTCATCAGTTCTTTGCAGTGATTACCAGGCATAATCATTTCTGTCAGCAGAATGTAGAATTCTTCTAAAAGAAACATTACCTGAACTGTTTATTTCATGCTTCTCGTTAAAAAAAAATAGACTGAAATTTTAACAAATACAATTAGTCAGCCAAAGGGATACTGATGCAAAATACCAGAAATCTGTTGTCTTTCATAAAGGGTATTTATTTGAAGTAGAAGCTTACACTCACAAGGCCATACAGAATAAGTTACTTTCCTCAGCAAAGTCTGTTGCCTTGTGTTGGAGCAAGATGGCTGCCAGTCTCTGTGAGGGTTCAGCCTTCCTCTTCTTCCTAAGGCTCTGTGGTCCCAGCTTCTTCTGATCTCAGCTGTTGGCTAGCTTAAGGCCTGTCTTTCTCCTTGGGGCATGTTTCTTTCCAGGTTTTCCCAGCTGTTCAGGGCTCTGGTCTCTTCAGCTGCAAACTCTCAGGTGAATGGCTCCTCTCTTTCCTCAGGGCTCCGGCACCCAAACCCAAACTCTCTGTGTTCTCCTCATTTGATTTAGTTCCCTGTCTTTGATTGAGCATCCCTTTATATAGCCCATGGTGGGGGGTGGGGGGGCAAGGAGGGGACTCAAACCAGATCACCCTAATGATGTAGTCAAATAAAAGCCCTAATCTAGATTTAATAAAGTAAAAGTGAAACCTCTGACTCGAATACAATCTAATACACCCAGAGGAACAGACTGGTTAACAAACATAATCCAATATCTGTTTTTGGAATTCATAAACAATACCAAACTGCCACAACAACTAAGGATATACTGAAGTTAGTTTTGTTATTTTTTTAAAGATACTGGACGAAAAGAATAGCAACTTTTCAAATCCTTGAACTTGTTCCAGATCCAATAGGTTCATTAAAATGTAGACCCCATGATGGCAGGGCTGCTTTTAATCAGTTATGTTCATTGAGTTATTCTCTGAAGTTAAAACACTATCTGACACCTAGAAGATATAGACTGAATATTTGTTAAATGAACAAATAAATAGAAATTAATTGTGTTGTCATTGAAATGAAAGAACAAGTCTAGCATTTCTTCAAACATTTCTGAGTAGACATAACTTATGTGAATGTACTGCACTTCTAAAGCCAATCCCTACATTTGTGCCTACCCACTTCTTATCTACCCAAAGCACAGATTGTTCCCCCTTTCCCTCATAAACTATTTTCCCTCTCCAGTTTTAAGTAAGCTAGCATCATCCACCTAGCATACATATAGAATCTTTTGCATTCTAAAAAATTTAAAAAGCCATTATAAAGGCATGTGTGTGTGTGTGTGTGTGGGGGAAGTTCCCAGGCCTCAGCACATTTTCCAAGTATATACCCATTTTACTTTTTCTTTTTACAGCTAAACTCCTCAATTAGTATTGTCTAGTCTTTCTGCTTCAATTCCTCTCCAACTCTTTCTTCTCAAACCTTCTGCAACCAGGTATTCACCTTCACTTGCCCAGTGAAAGTACTTGTATTAAGGTTAGCAGAAATCTCTGTTTCTAAATGCAATCTTTAAATCTCACTCCTCATCTTACTTCATCTATCAGAAGAATTTGACAAAACTGACTATTCTCATCTCCTTCAAAAATTCTTCATTTGATTGCAGTATACAAAATTATAACACCTTTCCACTGGCAGTTTCTTTTCAACCATCTTTTCTTAGTTCTCCTCATCACCTCAGCCTTTTAAAGTTGGGATCTTGCAGTCCTCGGTCTTTGGACTGCGTTTCTTCTTTATTTGCATTCAGTCTTAAAATTTCATCTCTTTTCCCAGCTTTCAATACACTTCACTAATCTCATCCACATTTTTATCTATTACAAAGAGTTTCCCCATGAATTCCAGGATACACATCTGCAGTGCTTACAATGTGTCTGCCTACATTCAGCTAAACTTTCAGATTCACAAACCTTACAATAGACCTCGCTTGGCACCACCCTACAAAAGTGGGTAAAGTATAGCAACAGCAGCCTGTCATCAGTTAGTGTCAGAGGATCCTTATCTGCTGAATTCTTAGTAGCAGTCCTTGTTGCAGTCCACACAACAAAGATGCAAGGAAACAGAAGTCATTCCAAGAGGGTGCAGGATCTACCCAGGTTAAACATCTCATATACTACAGGAGCACTATTTAATTTTTAAAACCAGAAAATTTACTGCACAACTAATCAGTGAAATCTTTAAAATGAACTGGATGCTGCAAGAGCTGCCCTCTTGGATTTAGGTGTTTCTTCACGGAATCCATGCCTGAATCTACGGTATACAAACTTAGGAGGCTCATTCGAACAATACTGCTGGTATTTCATCTTTTAGCCTTGGCACTCCACTGATGCTTTCTCTTGCACTTGGCAGGGTAGCCACATTTGCCACAGGTAGACTTCTGAAGATGGTAGGCCTTAGAGCCACAGCTGTGGCACAAGGTGTGTGTCTTATTGTGACACATTCCAAATGATGATGTTCCTCTTTGTTTCCGCAGCTGAGATAAAAAATCAGAAGCATTATTTTTTATAACAATTCTATAGACATAGCCTCCAGGATCTCTAAAACGGACATGCCTAACTATCAGACTCACTACACTCAGGGAAGCAGGAAGCTATGTCTTCCTTTAAAGTATTTATAGTTGTCTCAGTCCAGATGGCAGTACATATAGCCTTCTTGGTTATTTCGACTATAAGCAACATTGCTCTGTGCTAAAACATATTTTTTTCTAACCCACCAGATTCATACTTAGAGTGAAAAACTGTTAAGCTAATTGAGTTTGCAAAGGGCACCTAAGGATGGATGAGGTATATCAAAATGTGGGATTTAAAAAAAGGGTACTTGCAGGATTATAAGAGTTGAGTGTAGTCATAGTATGGACTTCGTAGTGATTTGTCACTTTTTGTAAACTAGGGAGTTCCTTGGACAGTCAATGATCTTACCTTTAGAACATATGAGTTCATGCAGAATTACTGTTAGTTCAATTTGTTGGAACATATTAGTCTAAACAAACTGGTGTTAAAAAGAGTTTGAGCATATGGAGTCTGTGATAAACATCATGGCTTTAGTATGATGCCTTTATCTGATTTTGTGCCAGATGGTAGTCCGTTTTGAAATATAGTTTCCCTTTCAATTTTCAATTCCTCTTCCTATCTGTCAGAATATTATAACTTCATGAGTAGTAAAAACATTAACATATTATCCTTTTAAAGTTCCCAGGATAACAGAAGTAGAGTACTAAACAAAGGTCAAGTTTACTTTCCAAGCAGGAAAAGTTACGTAAACGCTTTGCCAACAATCTCTAACTGCCTACTTTACAACTCCTCAGGGAGGTAGATCAAGGTTAAATTGAACATTTCCAAATTTAACATTCCACCCTCCACTAGAAAGCAATCAGACTAACAAACAACAGCCAAACACGACAAAGCATAAAACAATCTTCCACATCACATGATGACAAATCCATGATTTCAGTTTTATAGGTTAAAAACATAAAGCGTCCTTTGTCTTCTCCCTTTCTCTCACAACTAATATATCCAGTTGAATAGCACATTCTGCTAGCTTTACCTTAAAAATAAATCAGTATTCAGTCACTTTTCCTGATTTCTATCTTGCCTGGATATTTGCAACATTGTTGTAACTGATTTCCTGCACCAATCTTTCCACTTTAGTCTGTTGTGAACATGAAAGCCACAGTGATTCTTTTAAACTATTCTTCTTTCACACTTCTCGGAAGCTTCCAATGGCTTTCCATCTCATACAGAGTAAAAGGCAAAGTCCTTAAAATGCTTTAGTAATCCCTAGGGAAACTTGTCCCCATAACCTCTTTAATCTTAGCTCTTACATTTCTGCCATCCCTAGTTAGGCTTCAGCCATATTGTCCTCCTTGCTTCACTGGAATATACTAGGCATATTCCTGCCTCAGGGTTCTTATGCCTGCTGTACTTTCTACTGGAAAGCCCTTCCAGCTATACGTTTGGCCTGCTGCTTCACCTCCTTTATGGTACCTTTAAGGCATTGCTCAAATGTTTCCTCTTCCCCACTCCCTGAGCTCCTCCCCTCTCCTCTCAAAGTTCTTCTTCCTTCTTAGTACTTATAGTATCAGCTATAATTTATACTTTACTTATTCATTTTGTTTATTGGCTTTTTTCCTCATTTGATTTAATCTCCATGAGGACAGAAATTTTCTTCCTCGTGCATTCACCTTGTATAAACAGGACCCAGAAAACTGCCTAGAACACATTAAGCACTCAATAAATATTTATTGAACAAATTTGTTGAAACTAAAACTGTGTATATTGGTGTTTATAGTGTAATGGAAAGATAATAATAGACTAAGGAGATTTGTAGCTTTAAAATTCAGGTTGGTTAAAAAACATATTAATTTATCTCTTTTGGCTGATCTGCAATACATTGTTTACTGAGTGTTTTATATACATAAATATACACATAACAATAATCAGTGTAACTAGGTATTCCACAATATTAGAACCACAGTCTCCATCACTATTATATGTGACTTGTCAAGGGAGAAAAGACAACATCTTGGTTCAAAGGAAGACAATTTCTTACTAGAGTCCATGGAAGTTCTGATTTTTCTCGGTCTCCAATGCAGATAGAATCCTTACGTTATAATAAACTGTGTAGTGTGTATGTGTGTGAGTATGTGTGTGTGCATGTGCACCTGCAGATGCATTCAAGAGGACAAATATGGGATGAAATTGTTGATGTAACTAGTAGAAGGAAAAAGAGAAAAAAAGTTAATAGGCAAGCAAGTTATAATTTTGGCAGTGATGGTTATTGAAATAATAGGGATGCATAATGCTGCTAAAAAGAGAACTAGGTACTCTTTGATCTGAGGTTTGATACCTTCATAATAGATTTTTAATAAGTAATGTTTTCAGCCTGACATAGAGTATTCCTTGTTGAAGGCAGAATTTTATCAAGAAGGGTCAGAGATGAAGCCTACATATCCATGTGGTCTGTGAAGGTAATTTTTCTGGGCAAGCAAAGTACTTGACTTCCAGTCTAAAACTAGGTTTCCCCTTCATACCAGATTAATAGTGGTGCATTTAAGGACTTCCATAGAAGCAATGACATAGTGTAAGTTTGGGCTCCATTATTCTCTGGATATAGATCTTAATGAGCTATTGCTGCCAGAGAACATGATACATCTGACAATACAGCTAAGACTTGGATACATTGTATATACTATTTCATGGGCATTTTTCTTTGATACATAAACCTGGCCTTAGGCCATGTCTGTGCAATAGAATTCTACCTGACTGAACAATTCACTTGATATGATTTGTTGTGACCTGTCTATACAATTCTTGAGCAGTGGATATCTTAATGAGCCACAGCAAATTGGATGGGGCAATTCATAGCTGCTGTCACATACTGTAACCACGACCTCAATTAAAGTTATAGATTGCTTCTAAGCATTGTTCCTTGGTAGTGCCTCAAAGTATAGCTTAGAATGCTCTTATTAATCCCTTCATAGAATTGAGACAATACATAGATATTTCTTCACTGAAGGTATTACTTTACCTACTGGGATACTGCATAATTTGATTGACAGTAATTGCTAGCATATGCTTCCAATTATCTAATTAGTAATTGCTATGACATATGCTACCAATTATATAAAACCAGCACTGATTTAGAGTCTCCATTCAAAACTGTCACTGAATCTCAGAATGTTATATCATGTTTGCTTTGAAAAAATGCTTCTTAAATTGTCATGCCTAGGCTATGTTTTGCATGAGGTAATAATGAAAGTATCTCTTAAGATATTATGCTTTTTGGTTAACATGAAATTAATGAAAATTATGATTGAAAATAAAAGAGATTCAATGAAACAAATATTAAAATAAACTCTAAACCTATCTCAACATCAAGTTAACATTCCGTAACACTAGGTTTCTGGCCCAGCTCTTTTAATTATGGACAGGATTATGGAGATATTAGGATTCCATTTTTTCTTTTCTAACTCCATGTATTGAATATATATTAATTGAGGACAATTGCTTGTAAATTATTAGCTATCAAGATGATAGAAAAATAAAAGATAACTTTGTCTCTAACATAGCTGATATCAATATCACAAGTATTAGGTTAGAAATCATGATGCAATATTTGAAGAAAAAGAAGTACTTAACTCTACAGGCATTAGACAGAGAGAGCTTTAGCACTAAGAAGAAATATACAAATAAATGGAATATGGTACATTTCAATTTGTTCTTGAAGAATAGATAAGTTTTCTTCTGATAGGGCAAGGTGAAACTTGCCTCATAGAGAGGGAATAGCAGGAGCAAGGCTGATAGAGTTACATTAAGTAATGGTAGCATACATGCCCATCTAATATATCAACATGCCATTAAAACAATGAAATTTCAATAGTCTGCAAATAAAATGCTTATTGTTCTTAGGCTTTCTCCTCTTTATTTCAACTGTGTCTCGGGAAAAATATCAAAGCTACACAATTGATATTTCAAAGCAATATCCACTTCAATGTCTTATACAAATGCCTAAAGTTGCCAGAAATCTTCCTTGGAAAAAGTGATATCAATTCATTATTTCTCAGGGATTTTTTTGGTTTGTTTCTTTTTTTTTTTTTTTTACTTTGTTTTCTGTGTTTTGGCATTGCTCATTGTATTAGTCAACCAAAGGGGTGCTGATGCAAAATACCAGAAATCTGTTGGCTTTTATAAAGGATATTTATTTGGAGTAGAAGCTTACAGTTACTAGGCCATAAAGCATTAGTTAAATCCCTCAACCAAAGTCTGTTGCCACGTGTTGGAGCAAGATGGCTGCTGATGTCTGCAAGGGTTCAGGCTTCCTCTTCCCCTTAAGGTTCCATGCTCCCTGTTTCTTCCAATATCAGCTGTAGGCTGGGATAAGTCTCGTCTCTCTCCTGGGGCTTGTTTCTCTCTGGACTTAGCTGCTCTGCTCCCTCCACAAGGCCAGCTATAAACTCTTTCCCGGGCCTCTGCCATGTCTAATAGAGCCTTCTCTCTTTCCTCACATATCTGCTTCTCTGTGTATTTGCTTCCTGGGCCCCAGCTCAAAACTCCACCTTCAAAACTCAAAACTCTACTCTCTGCTCTGAGGTGTGGTTTTCTATGTGAGTGCCTGCCCACCAAAGGGGTGGGGAATCAATGTCTTACTGATGTGCCCCAATCAAAGCCCTAGTCATAATTTAATCAGTAAAAGTGAAACCTCTGAATTCAATACAATCTAATATGTCCAGAAGAACAGACCAGTTTACAAACATAATCCAATATCTATTTTTGGAATTCATAAGTAATACTAAACTACTACACTTATATAATCCCATTAAAGTATCATAACTGTTTTATATGATTTTCTCAACAGGGCATTCCAGTTCATATTTTATGTGCCTTCCTAATTTATGCAGATTTTCATTTATAGAATGATTTTATACTGATCACCTAATGCATGGCAGCTTCTTTGCTATACACTAGAAGGAGTCTGGCTCTGTGGACCATAGATTTTATAACTTTAGCCATGCTATCTTCTTACAGAAGAGATTAAATTGGACTATCTTTGCCTAGTTCAGTATTTACCAATACTGTTCACATATTGAATCAGAATATCATGGAATTCTAACAAGCTTTTAAATTTTTTACAAGTGAACTGGGTATTATTATAAGCACATTTAAGAAACATGCCTATTGTACCAAGTTCATTTATTATACTATATAAATTTATCACTCACTAGTAATATTCATTTTTTTCAAAATAATCTCAAACCACTTCCAAGTGGTAACACATTTATATGCAAACATCATTCAATCCAACTACTATGGACCCTACTCTTTCTCTTATATCAAATTGCAAAATAGTCTTCATAAGCCATACTAAGTAATCTCTTTCTTACAGTCTTCCTCAACTAATTAATATGGCCCCACTGGGCTTGTGCAAATTTTAAACTTTTATATACAATTGGGTATGTTATTATATCTTTGATATTGTATAAAGTACCCCAAGTCAGTATTGGTAGATGAATTTTTTAAATTTGTGCATTGCTTCAGGTAAAGCTAAAACTAATAATGCTAAAGGTCTTGGGCAGATGGGAATGATAGCATTGAATAATAATCAACTGGAACTGTAACAACTGAGGGTCATATGATAGGTAATGAATACTAAAATGGCACTCTAGACTCCTAGATCAGGGCCAATTTTTAAAAAAACTATAAAATAGCCCAAGAGGGTGAGGCAGTAGATTGAAATAGCACCTTAGTATACAAGAAATGTATAAAATACAAGGCAGGAGAAAAATCAAAGGAAACACTCTAATTACTCTATGAAAATGAGGCACAATTTCAAGTATGCTGTAAAGGAGATAATAGCAAGAAGCTGTATGTACAACAGAAAAAAACTGTATTCTTAAACTTAATCCATTCCTGTGGGTGTGAACCCATTGTAAGTAGGACAATTTGATGAGGTTACTTCAGTTAAGGTGAGACATTCCTCAATCAGGATGGGCCTTAATCCTATTACTAAAGTCCTTTTTAAGCAGAATGAAATTCATACAGAGAGAGAGAAAGCCACAGAGGGAATCACCAGAGGCGGAATATCAACAGAATCCAGAAGAAAAGGGAGAGGCCAGGAAAGACCACCACAGGCATTATCACGTGACAGAGGAGCCCAGGACCACAATCCGCCAGCAGCCAGATGCACAATGCCACAGTATTTGATAAACCCTTGCTTTGATGATGCCTTGATTTGGACTTTTTCCTAAACTCAAGAGAGTGATCCATTAAATTTCCATTGTTTAAACTGACCCATTGCATATTTGCTTGAGCAGCCAAGGAAACTAAAACAAAGCTAAAGGACATGTACAATCAGAGCTGTTGTAGTATATTTTTTATCTATTAGCAAATGTACTGCAAGCTCTTTAAGATGAAATCATTAAATAGTAAAAAATAAGAAACAGACAAATCTATCCTAGCAACTGAAAACAAAAATCCTCATATGGATACAAGGGGGCAGAGGAGCATGTCTGCAATGCCATTACTAGAAACATACCTTTAAATAGTAGGAAAGAAACTACATATTTATATTTATCAAAATAAATGCAAACTAAAAATTAATTTCTACTCATTACAGTAACTAATATGACTGATTTAAGTTCAGGAATGTTCTGTAGAAAATTATTTGAACTTCAAATATTTTCATTTTTATTTCAAGGTGCTAGCTACATACTAATACCTTTGATCAAGTTATCATGTGTTCAAACTATAACTTAGATTTTTTTACTGAAGTATAAACAAAAGGCACCATGCACTATTTGAATTTTTTTGTTCAACATTAGTTGATTAGCATTTCATTGTAGCTTCATCTCTGAAACAAAATAGATGTTTGTTAAAGTATGCCTAAAACATAAAGCCTCAAACAATGTAAGGGATTATTGTTTCAATTATTATAAAACTGTTTTCAAAGGTTAAGTTGTCTTTGGGTGTAAACATTCTATATAATGACAACAAAGTTATTTTACTTTTTCTAAACACAAGGAGAAGCCTATGCTGGAAAACTCTGAAAAACAGCAGAAGATAAAGCAGAAAATAATAAATTAGGCCCTCTAACATCTGTATCCTGATTGCAACTTCTTCTGATTTCTTGCCTAGAAATTGAAAGGATCTAAAATAAGCACAACCTTGAAGTCAGCATTATTTCTTGCATAAGAAATAAGTCATCTCCAGTTGGCAAAGTGGTACAAACAAGTATAGTAGCTCTAAATCATGTATTCAGTAAAGAGAAACAAATCTGGGGTGCATGAATATACACTCTCTATTTGGAGAAACACAAATTAAGTGGATAGATTAAAAAATTGATAATGTATCTTACATATTTAATGGATATATTTTTCATGTGAAAATCCAAAGAAAGTATAATTCCTTTTTGCCTCTTTTTATATAGTATCTTTCACTGGTTGTAATCATATATATTATGTAGTTTTTCCCCTTTATGCATTATGTTTCATGTTATGAAAGTGTATTGACTGGGCAGTATCGAAATGAATCAGAATAAAATTAATTAGGACAATTTATATTTGTGAAAAATTACTCATTCCCAAAGTAAATGAGGCAGCAAAAGAGAAAAAATGTGATGGTGGTGATGTATTGATGAGTCTATATTGACAATAAATGATAAAATATAACCAAGTATTTTTTAACTAATGTGATTTATGCTAATTGGTTCATATAGTTTTTTCATTAATGGCTTCTACAAATTGAAAAACAAGATTAGGTAAACATTTATAAAAATAATTTCATTAAACAATTTATTCTGCAGTGGGTTTTTAGGTTTTAGCAATGTGTGTTTTGTATGTACGTGTGTATATGTGTTTTAAGGAGAAAATGGGAGTAAGAGGAGAAACACAGAACTATATACTATTAGTAATGGCTGAAATTTTTTTAAACCAAATTTTAACTCATTTTACTTTGTACATAAGGAAAACTACCTAAATATATTAAGTGACTTGCTTAATGTCACAAAGGCTGTTTGTAAGTGCTTGCACTCAGTTTGGTATTACTTAATGGTTTGCAGAAATTACAGAAATTTGTCAAAGCTAATCTGGAAAATGGCATTTCTGAAAAGACTGCTTTGAACAAAAGAAGTCACTTGGATAATGCCCTCCCTATCCTGTAAGTGCAATAAAATTGTCATAAAATGACCTGAGAAATGATCACAAATCAAAAGCAGATCTGGCACTACTATAGTTTGGATAATCAATGTAATTTATTTACTTGCTGAATCAAAACACAACCAATATGCAATAATGAGGTCGAGGATACAACACATTCAAAGGTGGAGGATTCCAGAGTCTCCAAGTCCATTGGCCTGAGGTCAAACACAAGATAGCCAGGTGTGACAGCTTGATATTATTTATGAATTCCAAAAAGAGATGTTGATTATGTTTGTAAACTGCTGTGTTCCTCTGAGCATGATACCCTTTTGTTTGATTTAAATTCAAAGGCTTTACGTTTACTTGATTAAATCAAAATTAGGGCTTTGATTCCACCATACAATTAGCCAGAGCAGGGTTGAGGCCCTGCATCCTTGGTGAGCTGATAAAACAGACTCTCACACAGAAGTAGATACACAGGGAAGATACACAGAGGACCAGAGACAGCTCTGTAGACATGGCAGAGGTCCCCGGAAGAGAGATGAGTCATTCGCCTGACAGTGTACAGCTGACCTTTTGAAGAGAACCGAGCAGCTGACCCCAGAAAGAAATGAGCCCTGGGAATAAAGATGATGCTTATGCCAGCCTACAGGTGAGATCAGAAGAAGCTGGAACCAAGGAGCCTTACAGGGAAGAGGAAAGCTGAACCCTGGCAGATGTCGCCTGCCATCTTGCTTCAACACATAGCATCCCTTTTTGGTAAGGAAGTAACCTTGAGTTGGACTCTTTAGGGCCTTGTAACTCTAAGTTTTTACCCAAAATAAATACCCTTTATAATAGCGAAGAGATTTCCGGTACTTTGCATCAGCACCCCCTTGGCTAATATACCAGGTATCTTTAAAAAGAAGTCTCAGGAGCCTGTCTGATGTAGTATCAGTGAGTCCAAAGCCAAAGACAAGAGACATTGATTGCTTTGTGTCAAGGTCGACAACAAGTTTCACAGCACAGCCCAGACTTTGAATCAGAGCTATTGGATATCAGTCTGCTTCTACTTGATGCTCATGGTAGTGGCATATGCCCTAGGCTTTTATGCCTCAAAAGTCTGTAAATATTCTTCTCAAGGGAGTGTCCCTCTGGCACGAATATCTGGTTATCACTTGTTACAAAAACATGTTTTTCTCAATTATTTACATTCTAATTGTGGTAACATGTTTACAATATTTTTGGGAATTAAGATCACTAATAAGTCAAAACACAACACTCTCCCCTCATTTAATAGGATATTGGGAGGCAGAGCCCATTCACTAAGCACAGGACACTTGGGAAGGAAAGAAATGATGATTTTTTTAACATTACCTTATCTTTGTAATAAATACCTCTTTTCTTTTGGACTGTCAATTAATATACAATAGCTTTGTTTAGAATGATTCAATTCACAATAGTCATGATGAAATAACCATTCTCAAGACTCCTCCCTGGCCCACCTGATTTAATAAAACACAGAACGTGTTTTATTAAATTTGTCATGTTAACTGTTTCAAGTTGTCTTGATAAAAAGTATCTGGTAAATTAGGAAATACCATTCTTGGAAATCATGTGAGTCACTTGTTAGTAATTCTTTATGCATCTGCTTTCCACAAAGAGGAGATGGGTCTAAATGGAGTTTTCCCTCCTTAGGAGTTTGCCACTACTGCTTTATTTTATTCTTTTTGGCATTTTAAATTCTTTTTCATTATTAATTTTTATTTACTTACATTAAAATTAACTTTTTGTGGTTTACAGTTTTATCAACTTGACTTATGCATAGAGTATGTATCTTCCACCATACTCATGATATAGAATGGTTCCATCACATTAAATATTCCCATGTACATCTGATTATTAGTTAATTGCTGCCCTTCCTCTTACCCTTGGCAACAACTAATGTTTTGCCATCCCTATAATTTTGTTTTATCAGAATGTCATAACTTGGTTATATATAAAGCTGCTATAAACATTTAAGTACAGTTTTTTGTATGAATATAAGTTTTCATTTATCATAGGTAAGTAGACTGCAATGGGATTACTGGGTGGCATGGTAAGTATATGCTTAATTTTGTAAGAAATTGGAAAACTGTGTTCCAAGGTGGCTGTACCATTTGCATTCTCATTAGGAAAGTATGACAGTTCCAGTTACTCTGTGTCCTTGCAAGTACTTGGTATAGTCAGTTTTGTTTTGGTTTTAGTCATTTAAATAAATTTATATTGATATTACATTGTGGTAGTTAATTATATTTTTGCATTTCCTTAAAAAGTTATAATGTTCAGCATTGTTTTAAGGGAGATTGAAGTTCTTTCCATCTCTCTATATTCCCAGCATATATCAGAATTCTTAATGCAAAACATGGTAGTAAATTTTATCTGAGGGCAAGATGAGGGCTTATAAAACCATTAGATCATTAAATTAAACTTGAGAAGTATTTGAGATGATAATATAGTCAATATGCAAAAGGATATGCTTTGTCATTATACAGCATTTGAGTATCCTTTTGACACACTGAGTCTTAAGTTATAATGGTTTATTTAAAGAATTAAGACTCCAGCTATGGTAAAAGGTGCATGTGGATGTTACACTCTGGTAAGGATATAGAAAATCACAAGACAGAATATTGCTTCCACCCAAACAATGAGAACAAGTCAAATAACCTACCAAATCAGAGTTGGTTTTCTGAGGAAGAAAAGAAAAATAAATAAATTTAATTCCAGAAAATGATAGCCTTTTCCAGGGGAGAAGAGACACATGGCATAATGATCAGAAAGGAAGCAATTAAAAATTATTTAGAGATAACATGGTTTGTGTATAGAATTATTAGGAGTAATAAGTTATCTGTGCCAAGTAGCAGGAAACAAAGCCAGCATGGAAAATTATTTGCATTTTACATACTAGAGGCCAACATATAAAAATATATCAAATGACTGTGAATAATATAACAAAATATGCTCAAGATCTGTGTATTAATATTGCTGAGAATAATTAAAGTTTATCTAAATAAATGGTGGAATAGGCCATGAATGTAAATTGGAAGACTCAATATTGTTAAAATAGCCATTCTCCAGATTTCTTTATAGATTCAATGTAATCCTAATAAAAATATTAGAAGACTTTTTGAAGAAATTTACTAGCTTAAGTAAAAATGTTTAGGGAAATTCAAAAGATTTAAAATAGCTAAAATAATCTTGAAAAGGGAAAAAAGTTGGAAGACACACTTTAATTTTAAAACTTCCTATAAATTTATAGTAATCAAGGAAGTTTGTTATTTGTGTTAGAACAGATCAAAGGATATATGAACAGAATATGTTGTAAAGGTAGATCTAAACGTATATTGTCAACGAAATTTTGACTAAATTGCCAAGGTAATTTACTAAGGAAATAGATCCTTGACACTCTAGCTTGCACAATATGTAAAAGCTTATTTCTAAAAAATATATATATCAATTATTTCTCCTGAGCACATGGTTCTTCTATTTTTGCTCCTTTTTTTCAATGTCTCTTTATCTTTATCTCTCCAACTTTCACTTTACAACAGGCTCTGATCCCTGTATCAGCTGACTTCCTGATGAGTTTGGCTAATGGGAGGCACTTGTAAGAGACTGGAAGGCGGGGAGGAAAACAGGAGAAACCAGAGAATTTCTGACCTTCCCTCTCTGCCTTTCCCAACAATTACATCATCCCTGAGGCTCCGGATCCCATAAGTGAATTCCAACATACTTACAGTTTCTATAGTGTGAATCTGGACTCCGTAGGTTCTGGTAACTTCACCTGCCCCTTCTCAGTTTCTTCAGCCTTGTGATGGCAGGCTCTCAGGGTTGCTTCACTACACATTTGGCTTATTCTTTTTTCAAGTATAATCACTTCCATTAATTAAAATCCCTATGTTTTCTCTTTAAATTCTACTGATATTATGTATATTTTACTCTATTAGAATCCTAGCCATTATTCAAATTCAACTTAAATGTTTTCCTATTTTTAAATGATCAGCTCTCCTTCATACTTTGTTCTTCTGTTTATACTCAACATAGTTTTGTATTGATGTTAGTTTTGTGCAAGCTTGGCTATTTTAAATGGCTCTTTGTAGAGAATATGTCTCATTTATCTTCATATCTCCCAAATACAAAAATGATGTTGAAGATGTAATGTCTCTTCTATAGTGCATTCTCAAATGTAGTTCATAACTGACAAATGGTTATTTCAACAATATAAAGTAAATATCCAGGATGTGCTCTGGCAGTTTGATATTATTTATGAACCCCAAAAAGAAAAGGATTATGTTTGTAAGATAATCTATTCCTCTGGGTGTGATACCCTTTGATTATATTAGATTCAGCTGATGTGTCTTGATTAAATTACTTGTTAAGATTAGGCTATGCTCTGAGCACATCAGTAGGGCATGACTCTGGGTTTAGTCCGTGCTCCCTTGGTGTGCTGATATAAATGGACACTTACTCAAGAAGACATACAGAAGAAGATGCAGGAAGACAGAGAACTCCATAGACATGGAAGAGGAGAGAACTTGGTCATTTTAGCCCTGCCATGTGACAGAAAGGAGAAGGCTCAAACAGATGAAGCCCTGGGGAAAGGTGAACCATTCGCCTGATAGTTTGCAGCTGAAGAGACCAGAGCCCTGAGCAGCTGAGAAGGCCTGGAAAGAAACAAGCCCTATGCCAGATGGATATAGGAAGCCCTGAGAGACAAGTCTTTCAGCTGAGATAGAAAGATGCTGGGTCCTCAGAGCCTTAAAAGCAGGGATTCTTATCAAGGGGCCCATGAATTTGAATTGATATGCAAAAAAAAAAAAGTTATTCTTGTGGGGACGCGTTGAAGCAGGTGTGATATAATTATTAAATAATATACACTATAGTGCAGACTTAGTAAGGGGTCCATGGTTTTCACCCTGACTGGCAAAGGGGGTCCATAGAACAAAAAAGGTTAAAAAATTCTGCTTAAGAGGAAGAAGCAAGGAAAGACCAGGCAGCGATTGCCCACCATTTTGCTTCAAAACAAGGCAACAGATTTTGAAGAGAAAGCAGCCTTGAATTGGACTCTTTGGGGCCAATACCCTTTATAAAAGCCAACAGATTTCTGGTACTTTGCATCAGCAGCCCATTGGCTGATTAATACAGTGTGCTTATGTCCAAGACCAGAAAAACATGATATGGTGGTAAATCTGGGATTTCCTGAGAACAGAGTCAATGATAAACTGTATTCTGGCAAGTTGTTCATTAATATATTAGTATGGCAGTTTGATATAGTTATGAATTCCAAATATAGATATTGGATTATGCTTGTAAACTGGTCTGTACCTCTGGATGTGATTAAGTTAATGATTAGGGCTTTGACTGGGCCATGTAAGCAGGACATTGTGTCCCCGCCTCTTTGTGGGCAGGGACTCAGAGATAAAACTACATGACAGAGCAGAGGAGTGAGTTGGAGTTTTGATGTTGGAGTTCTGATGCTGAGTTTTAATGCTGGAGCCTGGGGAAGTAAGCACACAGAGGAGCTTGGTCATGAAGGAGAGAAGGCCCCGGGAAAAGAGAGCCATTCGCCTGACAGTTCACAGCTGGCCTTGTGGAGGAGCCAGAGGAGCTGAGACTGGAGAGAAATGGAACCCTGGGAAGAGAGGAACCCAAGAAGCCTGAACCCTGGCAAATATCGGCAGCTGTCTTGCTCCAACACGTGGCCATAGACTTTGGTGAGGGAAGTAGCTTATGCTTTATGGCCTGGTAACTGTAAGCTTTTGCCCCAGATAAGTACCCTTTATGAAAACCAACCGATTTTTGGTATTTTCCATCAGCACCCCTTTAGCTGACTAACACAATTAGTGTAATTTGGAATATAAATTTAACTTAGATACTCCTGGTTTATGCCTGTTTCCCCTGTCTAATTTTTAACAGTGCCTCCTTTCATTCTCAAAAGTATCTCCCTTTGGACAAAACTGTACATTATGCTCATTATAAGACAGTGCTAAATCCAAGAAAAAAGTAAAATTTAATTGCCATAAAATATTTTAAAAAATTATAAGCCCCAAATTCAAATTCAAGAAGTGAAGAGTGGTGATTCCTGTTTGTTGATATCTTTTGAAGATTTTGAGGCATTAAAAATCCTTTAGTAAATTGACCTGAGAGAGATAAACTTCTATTATAAGCAGTTCTTATAAAGAATATCTCCCCATGACAGTAAAGAGGAATTGTGCATGTCACTGAATAGCACATTCTAGATGGCTTACACTGAGATGGAATTTTGGGAAAACATTAAATAAGAGAAATGGGAAGTATAGAACATGAAAAAGTATTTTACCCTATAAAGCAGAGGGTAAAATATGTTGAGACAGAGGTTAGGTAAAGAATTGAAAGTACCTACTTCTAAGAGTATCATAATTATCATATTCAGCCACTCTTCTTTAAGATGCAATCATATATTTAATATACTGATAAATTTATAAATTACTTTCATTTTTTTTTAACTGGAAAGCAAATGAAGGCTCACACTTATTTACAGAGCATTAATCCTTAACCACTTCTGGGAATGAGATCAATTTCAGTTATTCAACAAACACTGAATGCCTATAAAAAGTTTCAAATAATAACAGATGCTTGATATAAAGTATTCAGTAAAATAGGTATCAAATTCATTAGCTTCTTTCTAGTACAGATCTCTGTCCTCTGTGGGATTTAAATTCCTGCTGGGAGGAATATACCAGAAATGGGTTGGCTTTCATAATAGGAATTTATTAGATTAAAATCTTATGGTCCTAAGGTTGTGAAAATATCCAAATCAGGTCATCATCAGAGATACTGTCTCATTGGAAGTCGGCTGCTGGCAATCCTGGACTCCTCTCTCAGATGGCGAGACACATGGAGGCATCTGCTTCTCTTCCTGGTCTCATTGCTTCATCTGCTGACTGATTTCTCCTGGTTTCCTCTCTGAGCACCCTGGGTTCCTTCTCACTGTCTTTGGGGCTTTGTCTCCGTGTGTCTGTTGCCTTCAGTCCTCTCTTTATAAAGGACTCCAACAAGCAGACCAGGACCCACCCTGGATCACACCTCTCTGAAGCAAGCCCATCAAAGGCCCCCAACTGAATCCAATACATTCAAAGAGTCCCACACTCACAGGAGTGGATTAGCTTCAAGAACATGATCTTTTCTGGGATCCACAAAAAACTTCGAATTGTCACATTTCATGTATAAAATAGTCATTGAGACAATAAACAATCAAAAGATGTGAATATAAATTTATAGAATATAAAACTTCCTCTGATATTTCCTTTTAGTGTTAAACCTCCATATAGCATGCCTTTAATTTGCCATTTGGATTTAGGCATAAGAATAATTGATTGAGAATAATTTCTCAAGTTGGTACTACTTATATATGGACCATATTTATTATATTGTTCTTTATTATGACCTTGAGTTTACAGAAAGAAGGAAAGGAGAAAAATCACTTAGAAATATCCTGGCTGTACTAAAAATTCAGATAAGAGGTAAAATCAATGAAAGCTAGAAAAGAATGCAATGATAAAAGATTTCCCAGGCTTCTACGTTTTAAAAAAGAGAGGATGAGCTGTGACAACAATAGCAAAACATCTGCCTTGGCCCTCTTAGGTTTTATTGTGTCCCAAAAAAGCAAAGTCCCATTTAAAATAAAATTTGATGGAAATAAGATGTCCCAAAGTCAAAAAGAATATATCTAGGCTTAAATAGTGACAATGAGGTGGTTGTTTGGGGAAGTACAGTGAAGAAAGAAGCTAATGAATTTGATACTAGTTAATTTCAATTTTCTTTGTCTTAATTTTTTTCTTCTATTTAAACACAGTTTTGCAACTTCTAGCTTACCAGCAAATTTCAGAATTTCTTCAGGGCAAAACCTCTGAATTTGATTTGCTCAATGATATTCAAAGAAAAACTTAAGGAATTTGATCTAAAATCTACCTTCCATTACATTCTGATAATGAAGTTTATTCAGATCTGCAAAAACAGAATAACATGAAATTAGATCCTGTACTTTGACAACTCTGAGCTTTTTATTGCCAGGTTAAAATTGGAAAGAGTTAGCTCTTCAGTACCAGATAAAAAGTGAATCTCCATGGATTATAACTCAATTTGTAGAGTCAATTTCTCCATTCTGATAGTTCCACACCTTTGAATCTATCCACCTCCATAAAATGGTCCCTGACCATTTGAGCCCACAGTCCCTTCACTCTCTTGTGAAATCTAATAGAATTTATCATATGTATGGTGGTTGGAATATGGTCTAAACTTTGTGTCTACCTTTTTGTAATCGATGTTATTTAATATATGACAAATTAAATTCAGGCAGGGTACCATCCATCATTTATATTTCTTTGGAACATCTTTTTACCTATCTTTTTAGTTTACCAAAGTGCTTCCTATGCAAAGTACCAGAAATATTTTGACTTTTACAAAGGGAATTTATTCAGGGTAAAAGCTTATAGTTATGAGGCTGTGAAATATAAAAATCAAGGCACCTTCAGAGGTGTGTACTCAGCAAAGTCAGCTACTCTTGATCCTGTTGTCCAGCCATATAGCAAATCAAGATGGCCTCCAATCTATGCTAAAGTCTCTGCCTTTCCCTGGGCTTCTTGGTTTTCCTGCAGACCTGTCTTTACATGGCCAGGTCAAATATGGCAGAGCTCTCTTTTCCTATGTTTCTCCATTTATATCAGATCCAGCAAAAAGGCAGAGACTCAACTTGAGTCATGCCTCACTGACGACTGAAAGAGCCTCACACCCATAGGAATGGATTAGTTCAATATAGATGACACTCAGACTGTGAAATCTAATGGAGTATGTCCTGCAGGTTTTTTTTCTCCTCAGGTCCTCATGGGGACCCATCCCTTCCACTGGCTTGCTCAACAGCAATTTTCTCAGTTCCACCCCCATTAAGCATCTGGGTGGCAGCTGAGATGTAGACCTCACCTTCCAAGAACACTGGGGTGACAGCCACACCTTCTCCAAACTCTGTGCTATGCACTCCACCTTGCCTGGAGCCTAGGGGACCAAACTCTCCTGAACTCAGTTTTCCTGCAGTCTTCTTTCTTTACATGGCTGGATTAAATATGGTAGAGCTCTCTTTTCCAGTGTGTCTCCATTTATATCAGACCCAGCAAGAGGGCAGAGATTCAACCTAAGTCACACCTCAATGATGTAATCCAATTGAAAGGGTCTCACACCAACATGAATGGATTAGTTAATAAACATAATCTTTCTCTTTTTGAGATTCATAAAAGAATTTCAAATTGTCACTCCTATTAAACAGATAGATCAATTTTGACCCAATTTTTGAATGGAACATTCTCGGTGCAACTTGGTTTGGTTTTGATCTTCAAGTATGTTATATATATAATCTCTGCTATACAGTTTTTAATAACTTGAAGTAAAAACTCATCCACTCTGGTCAGGCTCCAACTCCTCTAGTATGATTAACCCAGGAAAAAAGCAGAAATTTGGTTGCAGTGAAGTGTAGCCACACCCAGGCTGCAGCTGCAAGCTATTAGATTATTTTTTCTTCTGGACAATCTTTCCACTAGTTGTGGCATAGTAGAATACTGATGAAGAAACAGTCAGTCCTTATTTCTTTGCCTTTCACAAAATTTTTTAAAAATTTAGTTGATGTTTGAATGTGTTATATTTATGGCAATGAATGTTAGATATTCCTTAGTAAATATATGAAAGGTTCTAAGTATGGGTGGCTTTCAAAGGAAATATGGCCTGTACATACATACACTGACTCATTTTTTTCCTTTTTTACCAACTGAGCAACCACTAAAATCTAGATTTACTGAACAGTATTGCATCTTCCACACACTTTTATAGTAGTGGACACAGTAGAAACAATCCACTATAAAATAGATTTGTAAATGAGAGTGGCCTATGAAAGAGATTATTCTCTTAAGAATATTAAGATAGCTACTGTTTTGCACATTACTTATCCTAGACTGAAAAATCACAGCCCTGCAATTTTTTATATATCTATTTTCTTATAAGAGAAGTTATGAGTTTACAAAACAATCATGCATGACATGCAGAATTCCCATACATCACTCATCCACCAACACCTTCCATTGTTGTACAGCCCTGCAAGTTTAATCTCAAAAGAGAAATTAACACACAGGACCAGCCCTATGAAAGATGCTAAAGAGAATTCTACAGGTTGAAATGAAAGGACACTAGACAATAGACTGAAGTCATATGAAGAAACAAGGATCTCCTATAAGGATAAGGACATGGGAAAATACAAATGCCAGTACTGCGGGATTTTTTGTTAGTAACTCTGCATTTTACTCCCTATAGGATCTAAAAAGTAAATGCATAAAATGTAATAACAAATACATAGTTTGGGACTTATGATGTATAACCACACAATTTGTATGTATGAACTACATACAGGTGGAAGGATGGAAGGGTATAGGAACACAGTTTGGGCATACCATTGAAGTTAAATTGCTATGTAAGCAAGCAAGAGTGTTACAGATTTGGGTTGTTAAATCTAAGCCACATGGTAACTATAAAGAAAATATTGGAGAATATGCAAGCTTACTGAGACAGAAATTAGAATACAGTTTGCTGGGTGTGGGAGTGGGGAGGACAGTGGGAATGGGGAGTTAATGCATAATAGCTGTAGAGGTTTTGTTTAGGGAGATGGCAAAGTTTTAGTAATGAAAATTGGTGAAAGTACAACAGTGTAAATATGAGTAATTCCATTGAATGGTATGCTTGGGATTGGTGGAGATGGGAAATTTTATGTTGTATATATGTTTCCACAATTTTAAAAAAAGAATGAGCAACAAAAGAGATAAGGGCAATTAAATGCAATACATAATCCTGGACAAGATATAATAATGGAGGAGAAAAGGTGCAAAAGTACATTTTGGGGATATATTCAAAAATTGGAATAGAAGCTGTAAGCTTTATATCAAAGTTAAATTTCTTGAGCTTGGTAAATATTTAAGATAGATACATAAGTGATTATCCTTGTTCTTAGGAAATGTACATGGCAGTATTAAGGATTCAAAGAGCATGATGTATTGAATCTACACTCAAGTGTTCAGGAAATGGGTTGACAAATACATAGACAGACAGGCAGATAGATAGATGGATTGATAGACTGATGGATAGAAATCTAGAGTAATACAGGAAATGTGGCAAAGTATTAAAACTGGTGGATCTGGCTATCTGTGGGGATAGAAGTATGTTGGAGTTCTTTGTATAGGGTTTGTATTATTTTTGTAACTGCTCTGTAAGATTGAAAGTATTTCAAAATTATTTTTTAAGAGTCTTTAACAAAACCAACAAGATAACACTCTAAATATTTATATAAAGATGTAATAATTAAGGTGGAAAGTTTCTGGAATTCATTTGTTGTTTGTTCATTGTGGATTATAAGTAACAATTCCATGGTTCTCTTTGATTCTGAATTCCGTATATAGAAAGGGTCTTTACCAAACACAGGACTTGAGTGATGAAAACAAATATTTACCTTGAGGAGTCACATTATTGCTATTAAGAATCTGTGTATCAGTGTGGTATTGATGAAATTTCCTGGACTTTGGACCTAATCAGAGCTTAACTTCACTTCTGTATTTGCCAATATTTACATAATTGCCCTTATTCAAGCTAAACTCCTCATTGCTGAATTTCCCCATCTAGAAGTAGTAATAATAATCCCTTTCTTAAGCATTTATATAAAATAAAGATTAAATAAGATAATATATTTAAAATGCCAGGCACAAAATAAGCTTTTAGCAAATAGTTTTTTTTCTTCATGAATATATGTATATGTTTAATTACTAAATTTAGGTTACTAATTACTTTCTAGATTCTATTTGCTGTTGTGTTTTCCAAATTGTTCTGTTTTAGTGTAAGTTATATGTACTTACTTATTAGTTATTGAATTTAATAATTTAAATTCATTTCTTATTTAGTTAATTCATATTTAAAATTTTCCAAAGCACATGAAAGTAGGTGGTGGTATTCTATAGCTGCTGAGAAGATGATATAAACATGTACCTAGAAGGAGAGTGACACTGCCAGTGGGGAAGTAAATGAGTGCTTATATAGGACTAGTATCTCCATTGTAATGAAAGCATCCATTTCTCAAGGTAGTGATGATAAGAATGCAAGAGAATCATTATATTAAGAATATTATGAAGAGACTTCATGTATTTTTACATGATACATCTCTACCTAGGTTGAAGTCATCCCAAGTGAGAAAAATGCAATTTGTGAGGATACATGCTATTATTTTTAGATATATATTAACATTATTCACAGCAAAAACAAAAACAACAGAAACAGAAAACTAAATATTTTGGCAATCTTGTAACTTTCCGTTAAAGTGTAAAGCAATCAATAACCAAAGCAAAACTAAAATGAAGCTAGTTAGGGTCTTCTAACATCCAGTTGTGGTCCCCATCTGTAGCTTTTTTACGTCCTGAGTGCATAAAGAGTGTAAGTGAAAGCATGCAAATGTCCTCTGAGAGCTGTAGCTCAATGTGGTATATAATTGCCATGACCATCTGGCACAGTCCCACAAAGGCACATGTAGCAGGTTAGTTATAAAAATATGCAGGTGACAGGATGCCAGATGTTTTGCATGGTTGTCATCTTTGAAATTCCTTGTATTTTATCACCTAACATAAACCCAGTACAATGACCTCAGTGTTTGCCCATTTTCTACATTTTCTTTTGACCACCACAAAAGCAAAATAATAAGCATTGTGAAGAACAAGAGTATAAAATACATAACTCCTGGCAAATATCCTTAGATACTAGAGAAATAATATAGCTTATATAGCACAGACTTTTTCAATTTTATGTAGTTTTGTATATGTTTAGCTACCATCAAGAACAATGATCTTTCTTAGATGGGAATATAAAATGAGGTAAATAAATACATAGTCTTTGGTGTGGTTAATCTATACTTGTGATTTCAGTTGAGTCTGGATAATCATCACAGTAACATATAGAGTAAGTCTTGAATATGGAACCACTTCCATTTTTTTCTAAAGTCCTTATTCTTTCCTTTTCACTGTGATATCTTTGATCACTGAGGAGCGATCTTAAATATCCTTTGCTAACTCTAAGTGCTAGACTTACTCAATGTTTATTGCTCCTAGCTGAATCTTGATATATCCAAGGCACAGAAGGGATCACCTATACAAATACCATCTGCACAGTTTTGACTATACGAAAATAAGCTGCCTCAAAGAAAATGACTAAGCAACCAACAATAACCATAATTTATGAATCTGCATGTTTTCATCATCAGGTATATATCTAGGGTATGTCTATTTATAGCATGTTCCCTAGTTAATAATAGTGGTGAAATATCTTTGAATAAAGTGTGTCATGTTGAAACTCTTACTTCCAAAGTTCATTTTTCATTCTGACATAAAATTCCACATGAAATACTTTGGGTTACATAATATTTCTGAATGCTTTAGGCTTTTCAGTTTCTATACTGAAAATGGAGTCTCCAGAATGCACTGAAATGTTCAGCTGAAAATGGTCCAGCAGTCAAAGAAAATGATATTGTTAAATTTACTCTGTTTCTCAAGAGTCTGCCATCCTGATGATCAGATATTGGCCTATGGCAGGCAGCAACCCTGTCATTCTGGGCAGGGAAAAACAAAAAAGATCTACGTCCAGTAGTCAAGGGCTAGTTGTGACAGTGATTCTGTTCTCATAAATAAATATTTTAAGTGATGAGGTAGTTTTCCTTTCTCTAATGCCCATTATGTAAACGCCTTTGAGATGGAGCCACTATCATCCAAGAAAATGGCTGTTTTTCTCACATTTCTAATAAGTTGGCAAATAGAGCAGAATAGCTTGAAGGCCAGGAGGGATCATCATATCAGTGTATTGTGCTTTTCAATGACACTGTTTACAATCACATTGTAAAAAAAAAATTCTCTTGATATCAAATAGACCTATTCATATGATTTTTTATCAACAATATTTTTATCAAGATACTTATTTATATTTTTTTATACTTTTTTATTTTTGAAATACTTTCAAACTTATAGGACAGTTACAAAAATAATACAAATCCCATACAGAGAAACCCAACATACCCCTAACCCCTTAGATACCAAGATTTACCAATTTTAATAATATGCCACATTTCCTGTATCTCCCTTCCTCCCTCCCTCCCTCCTTCCCTCCCTCCCTCCCCCCTTCCTTCCTTCCTTTCTTTCCTCCTTTCTCTCCCTTCCTTCCTTCCATCTCTTTATTTATCAATCCATTTTCTGAACACTTGAATGGAGGTTGTGCACATCATGCTTATCTCAAATACACTATAATTTCACTATGATTTTTTTTTTCCTGTAATCTTGTTGTACTGCATTTCTTTGGAAAGAAATATTTTTAAACATTGATATGGCAAAGTTGCAGCTAGCTGTGTAACATGTTATATGTTAAATGTGATTGAGAACTGTGTTATTTAGGAACGTAACTATACTGAATATTAAAACATTGGTAGTCTAAATTTGTTTCATTACCAGGTAGAGAAAGAAGAGTAAATAAAATTACTAACTTTTACCAGGCAAAATGGAGCACAATTATATGAGTTAAAAATTTTAGTTCAAACTAAAACAATTTCATATAGGAAATAACACTAAAGTATTTAAATAATATAGAATGTGTGAATTGTATGCAAATATACTAACCCATATGATCCAAAATTAAATTTTGCACATTTAAAATCAGGTATAAACATAAAAATACAACTAAAAATCTTAACATATAGGAAAAGCTGCCATAAAGGCATTGTGAGTGGTACTGAATGGCAGTTACATGGAATAACTATCTTCAGCAGTAGAGTATGGCAACTAGAGAAATGGCTGACTGGGTTTATTCATTTTTTGTTTTGTTGTTGTTGCTTGTTTGTTCAATCTCTCATTTAACTCATTGAACCAAAGGCAAAATATCAAAATATGGAAAATGGGAATACCTTATGGGTTTTCCTCTTTTGGACTTTTGGTTTATTAAACCAAAAATAAATACGTAGAGACATATAAAACATGATAGTTCTGTTTTTATCTGTGTATTGTTTTAGACAAAATTTTAAATGTAAGAATTAAAAAAGCAATATAATCAGCTTTATAGAACTAGCACCTCAACAAATAGACTTCTCACTGTTGTGTTAATTATGAGATTCCAGTATTTCCTGAAAAAGTCTAATAAATCAGTCAATATTTTTACCTTTATGAATTGAAATGAGTGGTGAAGGAAGGGAGATGTAAGCATAGGCATTAAGAGTGGGAAACAGAAAGTACCTATAATTGCAAGCAAGACAGTTCCATCCATCTGCCCCATGGGATCTAAGCCCCCTTTTAATCAGAAACAGAGTGGGCATCACCATCCCAAAACCCTCAAGATTAAGGAATGAACAACATAAGGGGGGGATGCAGTTATGAGCTAAAGTAGACATTATTATTCTAGCAATGAAAGAAATCGCCTCATTGATATAAAGGCAGTGGTCACCAGAGGTTCTCAGGGGAGGGAGAGGGAAGAATAGGTGGAACATGGGGCATTTTTGGGACTGTGGAATTTTTCTGCATGATACTGCAATGACAGAAATAGGCCATTATACATTTTATCCAAATCTATAAAATTGTGTGGTGCAAAGCATAAATTATAATATAAACTATAGACCATGATTAGCAGTAATGCTTCAATATGTGTTCATCAATTGTAAGAAATGTACCACACTATTGATAGATATTGTTAATGGGGGAAAGTGTGGGAGGTGGAAGTGTGGGGTATATGGGAATCCCCTATATATTTTTTGTTTTTAAACAAATCAATTTTATTGATACATGTTAATAAAGCTTACAATTATTCAAGTGGACAAACAATGGTGTTCGATTTATTTATTTATTTATTTTTTAATTTTTTTTATTTTTTTAAGATTTTTTATTTATTTATTCATTTATACCCCCTTGCTGCTTGTACTCACTGGGTCAGCCAACCACGCCGCGCGGGCGGGCCTGCCCCCACCAGGAGGCCCCGGGAACCGAACCCGGGGCCTCCCACATGGCAAACGGGAGCCCCACTGATTGAGCCACAGCCGCTTCACATGGTGTTCGATTTAATCACATAGTCGTGCATTCATCACTTCAATCATTATTAAAGCATTTTATCTTTTTAATTGTTTAATAATTTTTTAAATAAAAAAAAATACTTAGATTACATAAATGTTACACAAAAAATATAGGGATTCCCATATGCCCCAGTCCCCACACCTCCCACACCTTCCCACATAAACATACTTCATTAGTATGGCACATTCATTGCAATTGATAAATGCATCCTGGGACTTTGCCATTAAGCATGGACCATAGTTCACATTATAGTCTACACTCTCTCCACACATGCATGTTATGTGATGATATAAAATAGCCTATATCTGTCATTGCAATGTCATTCAGGAAGATTCCCAAACATTTTAATTATTTCAAAAATAATAATAATAAGCAAAACCAGGCTAACAAATAAGAAAATTCCTCACCTCTCAATCTATTTCCCCTGCTATACATAGCTGCTATTTCTGGCTATTTTTGCCAATTATTTATTTGTTAATTAAGCAGTTTTTTGAGATATATTCACATACCATATGATCTATCCAAAGTGTGTAATTGATGGCTTTTAGTATAATCACAATGTTGTATATTCATCATCTCAAAAATTTTAGAACTATTTCATTACTCCAAAAAGAAAAACTCCACACTCCTTAGCATTCCTTCCGCAGCCCTACATAAACACTAATCTAATTTCATATAAGTTGATTGATATTTACATTTTATATAAATGGAAACATAAATATATAGTGTTCTGTGTCTGGTCTACTTCACTTAGTATATATTTTTGTCTGATATTAACATTTTGTTGTATTAACCTACATTTGTTCAGTTTCAAAGAAAAACGGTCTTATATATGTAATTTTACCCATATTCATATTTGGCATAGCATATTTATATTTCACATAATATATTTAGTTCTTAACAGAGCAATCACAGTTTTTGTCCTTTTTGTCTGGCTTGCTTCACTCAACATAATGTCCCCCAGGTTCATCGATGTTGTGATATGTTTCACGACTTCATTTCTTCTTACAGTTGCATTAATAGTGCATCATGTGTACACCCCACAAGTTGTTTATATATTCATCAGTTGATGGACACCTGTGTTGTTTCCAGCTTTTGGCTACTGTGAATAATGCTGCTATGAACATCGGTGTGCAGTTGTTTATTCATGTCACTACTTCCAGTTCTTCTTGGTATATACCTAGTAATGGTGTTGCTGGGTCCTATAGCAAGTCTAGATTCAACTTCCTTACGAACTGCCAGTCTTCCACAGTGGCTGTACCATTCTACATTCCCACCAACAGTGAGCAAATGCCCTATCTTTCCACATCCTCTCCAACATTTACAGTTTTCTGCCTTTTAATACTGGCCAGTCTAATAGGTGTGAAATGATATTGCATTGAAGTTTTGGCTGGCATTTCTCTAATCACTAGTGATGTTGAACATTTTCTCATGTGTTGCTTCACCATTTGTATTTCTTCTTTGGACAGTTGTCTTTTCAAGTCTTTTGCCCATTCTTTAATCAGATACTTTATCTTTTTATTGTTGAGTTGTATCATCTCTTTATCTATCCTGGATATTAAACCCTTATCAGATATGTGATTGCCAAATATTTTCTCCCATTGCATCAGCTACCTTTTCACCCTTTTGAAAAAGTCCTTTGATGTTCAAAAGTGTTGAATTTTGAGGTACCATTTATCTATTTTTTCTTTTGTGGCTCACGCTTTGGGTGTAAGGTTTAATAAACTACCGCCTACCACAAGATCTTGAAAATGTTTTCCTTCATTTTCTTCTAGGAGTTTTATGGTTGTTGTTTTTATATTTAGGTCCTTGATCCATTCTGAGTTAATTTTTGTAAATGGTGTGAGATAGGGGTCTTTTTTCTTTCTTTTGGATATGGCTATCCAGTTCTCACAGCACCATTGTTGGACAGACAGTTCTAGATCAGCTGGGTGGGCTTAACAGCCTTGTCAAAATCACTTGACTGTAGATGTCAGGGTCAATTTCTGAGTTCTCGATTACATTCCATTGGTCAATCTGTCAGTCTTTATGCCAGTGCCATGCTGTTATTACCACTGTAGCTAAGTAATATGCTTTAAAGCCAGGAAGTGAGAGTCCTTGAACTTTTTTCTTCTCTTTTAGGACGTTTTTGGCTATTTTGACCCATTAACCTTCAAAGTAAATTTGATTATTGGCTTTTCAATTTCTGCAAAAATGGCTCTTGGGATTTTTATTGGGATTGCATTGAATCTGTAAATTAGTTTCGGTAGAATTGACATCTTAATGATATATAGTCTTCCAATCCGTGAACATGAAATGTCCTTCCATTTATTTAAGTCTTCTTCAGTTTCTTAGCAAAGTTTTGTTGTTTTCTGAGTACAGGTCCTTTATGTCCTTGGTTTAGTTTATTCCTAAATATTTGATTGTTTTAGTCACTATTATAAATGGATTTTTTTTCCTGATTTTCTCCTCACAATGCACATCAGTAGTGTATATAAATGCTATTGATTTTTGCATATTAATCTTGTTTCCCACAACTTTGCTGAGCACATCTATTAATTCTGGTAGCTTTGTAGTGGATTTTTCAGGGTTTTCTAGATATAAGATCATGAATTCAGGGAATAGTGAAAGTTTAACTTCTTCCTTTCCTATTTGGGTACCTTTTATTTCTTTGTCTAGCCTAATTGCTCTAACTAGATATTCTAGCAAAATAATGAACAATAATTGTGACAGTGGGCATCCTTGTCTTGTCCCTATCTCATCAGGGAAGTTTTCAGCCTTTCAGCACTGAGTACAATGCTAGCTATAGGTTTTTTATATATGCACTTTACCATATTGATGAAGCTTTCTCCTATTCCTATCTGTTGAAGTATTTTTATCAAGAAAGGATGCTATATTTTGTCAAATGCCTTTTCTGCATCAATTGAGAGGATCATGTGGTTAATATTCCTCAATTTATCAATGTGGTCTAATAACTACCTGATTTTTTTGTGTTGAACCACCCTTGCATACCTGGGATAAAAGCCACTTGATTGTGGTGTATATTTCTTTTAATGTGCTTTTGGACCCTGTTTGCAACTACTTTATTGAGGATTTTTGCATCTATATTTATTAGAGATATTTTTCTGTAATTTTCTTTTCTCATATATCTTTATCTGGTTTTGGTATTAAGGTGATGTTGGCTTCATAGAATGAGTTTGGTAGCATTCTTTCCTGTTCAATTTTTTTAAAGAGCTTGAGCAAGATTGGTATTAGGTTGTCTTTGAATGATTCGTAGACTTCACCTGTGAAGCCATCTGGTCCTGAGCTTTGCATCCTGGGAGGTTTTTGATGACTGTTTCCATCTCTTCATTTGTGACTGGTTTGCTGAGGTCTTCCATTTCTTCTAGGGCCAGTGTAGGTGGTTTGTGTGTTTCTAGGAATTTGTCCATCTCATCTACATTTTCTAGTTTTTGGCATACAGTTGTTCGTAGTATGCTCTTATGAACTCTTTTATTTCTGTGGGGTCAGTGGTAATGACCCCTCTAATTTCTGATTATATTTATTTGTGTCTTATGTTTTTTTTCTTTGTCAGTCTAGCTAAGGATTTGTTGATTTTTTTTTTTATCTCAAAGAAGCAACTTTAGGTTTTGTTGATTCTTTCTATTGTTTTTTATTTTTTGTTCTTGATTTCATTTATTTCTACTCTGATCTTTACTATCTCTTTCCTGTGGCTTGGTTTGGGATTAATTTGCTGTTCTTTTTCTAGTTCCTCCATGTGTGCAGTTAGGTCTTCAAATATATGTCTTTCTTCTTTTCTGATGTAAGCATTGAAGGCTATAAATTTCCATCTCAGCACTTCCTTTGCATTGACCCATAGGCTTTGATAATTTGTGCTCTCATTTTCATTCATCTCAAGATATTTGCTGAATTCTCTTGCATTTCTTCTTTGACTCACTGATTATTTAAGAGTGTGTTGTTTAATTTCCATGTATTTATGAATTTTCCCTTTTTCTGTCCATTATTGATTTTTAGTTTCATTCCATTATGATCAGAGAAATTGTTTTGTATAATTTCAATATTTTTAAATTTATTAAGACTCGTTTTGTGACACAGCATATGGTCTATCTTAGAGAAGGGTCCATTGGCACTTGAAAAGAATATATATCCTGCTGTTTTGGGGTGCAATGCTCTGCAGATTTCTGTCAGGTTTAGTTCATTTATCATATTATCCAACTCTCTGTTTCTTTATTTATCCTCTCTCCAGATGTTCTATACAGTACTAAGAGTGGTATATTGAAGTCTCCAACTATTATTGTAGAGACATCTATTTTTCCCTTCAGTTTTGCCAGTATGTGCCTCATGTAACCTGGGGCATCTTGAGGTTAGGTGCATAAATATTTAGTATTGTTATTTCTTCTTGCTGAATTGTCCATTTTATTAATATATAATGACCTTCTTCATCCCTTATAACAGTTTTGCATTTAAAATATATTTTGTTCAAAATTAGTATCACTACTCTAGCTCTTTTTTTTGGTTACTATTTGCATGGAATACCTTTTTCTAACCTTTCACTTTAACCCTTGTTGTGTCCTTACATCTGAGGTGAGTCTCTTGTTTCCATCATTAAGATATTGGTAATTTAGGATCAGTTAATAATTCAATTTCCATACCTGTTTGATCTGGTTGTATAGCCAAGGCTACATCATTAGCTGCTGTTTTACCCATCAGGGAAATGCAAATCAGTACCACACTGAGATGCCAATTCACACCTACTAGAAGGGCTACTACTAAAAAAAAACAGAAAATTACAAATGTTGGAAAGGATGCAGAGAAATAAGAACACTCATTCATTACTGGTAGGAAGGTAACATTGTGCAGCTACTGTGGAAGTCAGTTTGTTGGTTCCTCAGAAAGTTAAGTATAGAATTCTCATACAATCCAACAATCCCGTTTCTAGGTATATACCCAAAAGTATTGAAAGCAGGGACTTGAGCAAATATTTGCATACCACTGTTCATGGTGGCATTATTCACAATTGTCAAAAGATGGAAGTCACCCAAGTGTCCATGCACTAATGAATGGATTAAAAAAAAAGTGGTTCATACACACAATGAAATATTATTCAGCCATAAAAGGAATGATGTTCTGATACATGTGACAACATGGATTAACCTTGAAGTCATCACGTTGAGTGAAATAAGCCAGACACAAAAGGACAAATAATATATGATCTCATGAATATGAAGTAATTAGAATAAGCAAACTCATAGAGTCAGAATCTAGAATATAAATTATCAGGGGAGGGGGTGGCTGTAGGGAATAGTGAGTTAAGGCTTAAAATGTATGGAGTTCCTATTTGGAACAATGTAAACTTTTTGGTAATTGATTGTGGTGATGGTGGCACAACATTGTGAATAATGTAATTAACAGCACTGAAATACTTAGTTGGATGTGGTTTAAAGTGAAAATATTACGTTGTATATATGGTAATAGAATAAAAATTCTTAAAAAAAAACCCATGGAACTTCACCACACAAGCAGGGAACCCTAAATTAAGACATGGACTGTAGTTAATGGCACAATTATAAAAATGCACTTTCATCCATTGAAACAACTGTACCACACTAAAGCCAGGTGTTAATAATAGGGTGGTATATGGGGATTTTGTACTTTATGCATGATTGTTCTATAAATCCACAACTTCTCTAATAAAAAATAATTAATAAATTTTAAAAGTTATCAGTTTATCACTCATTTATAGTTATTTTATGACAATTTTAAAAGCTTATTCTTCAAAAATCACAATTTTGAGGAAAAATTGTATCATGTATTATTTTGTCAGGTAAAATAATACCAATTAAATATTAGTTTAAAATACACCTAAGTGTTGGTTTTTGGTATAAAAGCTTTCATAAACATATTATTTCTATATCTATGAAATAAGATAAATTATATTATTATAAACTCAGGAAGTATAAAAAATTTGACTCAAATTCTTGATTTAAGTATCAACTTTAGAATTTTTTATGCTGATGAATTCTATGCTAATTTGTTTTTATTTATTTATTTATTTATGAGGTACTAGGAGCCAGGAAATGAACCTGGAACCTCGTATGTGGGAAGCCAATGCTCAACCACTGAACCACATGGGCTTCCCTGGGTAGTTTTTTCAGTTGTTTTGCTTATTTTTTGTTTTTCTTATTCCCAAACCCCGGACCTCCCAAGTGGAAGGCAGGAGCTTAACCACTTGAGCCACATCCACTCCTCTACATTAATTTGTTTTAGAGTTTAGAAGAGGTATTATGATTTTTATAGTGTAATTAGCTAGACTTCTCTTTGTTATATTATATAAACTTTTCTCATTATCTTATCTGTATAACAAGAGTCCTGGAGATACTTTTAGAAAAATTGTTGGTCTTAGTTATGTAATTTAGGGAAATGGTATTATTTATATCCTTCTTGAAGACTTAAAATGGATATTTACATATTAAAGAATCTGTAGAATCCTGTATTAAATAAGCCATTTTAACTCTCTCTCTCCCTTCTTTAAAGATTTCTCAAGCACTCACCTTTCCTTTTTTAAAGAATAATATTTGTTATGATTATTCAGAATACATTTGGGAACTCTGTTCTGAAATCTAAATATTTGATGACAGAACTATTACAATATTTCTAATGATATTTTTCCTAACATGGGATATATTAAGCCATCATAAATGTTTACAGAATTAATAGAAAACTTAAATAAATAAAATGTTTTATCCTCACTGGAACTGCCAAACATCTATTACCTTCAAATGAGGAGGGTATTTAAAAGCTGACCTTGCATGGTACATATACTTGAAAATAAGCATTAACAAAAGAAAAATGGTGAGGAGGTTTATGCCTCAAGTTTCATTTTAATACAAAGCCCATGTTTACAAACATTTAACACATACCAACCAAAGAAGAATGCAGTCTTTGCTTTTTGAAAGCCTTATATAGTTCTCCTTGGAGAGAAAATATATAAAATACCATCAATTCTAATCAATAATCACACTGAAAATTCTTGAAGTTTATCATAGTAATTCAGACACAGCTGCCTTTATTATGCCTCATCTTCTGCCACAAATCTCCTCCCCCACTATCCTCCTTATGAGAATCAAATTATCTCTCTGCACTCAAGTCAAGTATCCTTGACTTTGAAGCCTTTTCAGATCACTGCCTGCCACCACCCTCCCACAAAGTAAAATGTTCTATAGTTCCTATAGTGTTATCGCCCAGTTATTGTTTACAGTTATGCCTTCCCAAGATAATGTAAGCTCCTTGCTCATCTTGAATCCTTTAAATTGTACCACAATACTATGGGCCTATTATGTACAGGGTAGGTGGTTAAATAACATTGAGAAATTGGGTCAAGCCCCTATGCTAACTGATCCTCAAACACTATTTAATATAGTTGGTAACTGAATGAATTAATGAATACAGAAAACTATGTTTTTTGGTATGCTATTATTTGTCTATGCAATATGCAGTAATTGTGTCAATGCAATAGTAGTTATTTCACAAAAAATCAATCAACACAAATGGAAAATCATGGGTTTTCATTATTATGTTACAGTTTTACCAGCCTATAAAAGAGAAAAAATATTTGCTTCTACAATGTGATTTTTGAATAGCTCCAATTATCTGGAATTAGCCTTTTTTTTTTTTGGCCAGAGATATATTACTATGAAAAGTAGGGAGATTTTGTGAGAACAGTATTGTATCCAACTAAATTTAAAGTATAATAATTACCCAAATTTCTTTTACATAGCTATACTTAATGTTGAAAGGAGTCTAAATGATGTTGAAAACTCCAAAACCTATGACATTAATAAGATAATGGAAGTAAAATATAAAAGGAAAGAGAGATAAAATAGATTCAGACCTTTAGTTTATTATGTGCCTACTCATATTTGCTTTAGAAACTGTTTCTAACTATTTGGTAGAAATTCACACTCCTGCCTTTAGTGTATAAGAGTTTCAATGTTTCCGTACCCATACACATACAAGCAATTGATATCACTGGACCACAGTATAACCATTCACCAATTGAAGGACAGTATGATTGTCTCCACTATAAATATTTGCACATAGGTTTTGTGGAAAAATATTTTCCTTTGTCTTAGGTAAGTGCAATAGTCAGGTTGAAATTATTTAAATCTTTAAGTTTATAAGAAATTGCCAAATTCTTTTGTGGCGTGTCTGCATCATTTTTCATTGACAGCAATAATATATGAGAGTGCTCTCTCTCTCTCTCTCCACAGTTTTTAGGGTCAACTTTTAAATTGGACTATTTTAATAAATTGTGTAGTGCTGTATCACAGTGATTTTAATTTTGCAATTCCCTGACTAATGATATATCTTTTCATGTGCTTATTTGCTATCCATATACCATTCTGGTGATATGTTTGTTTAAATACTTTGTCCTTTAAAAAAAAAAAAAGAGTATTGAGAATTTTTATGCATTCCAGATATAGTAGATATCTTCTTTGCAAATATTTTCTCACAGTCTGTGACCGTTTTTCAGTACATTGACAATGTCTTATATAGAAAAGATTATTTTAATTTTGATGCAGTCCATTTTACCAAGTTTTTCTGTCATGGATGGCATGTGTCTTTGGTAAAGTGTCAAGAAATCTTTGACTAAACCATGGTCAAAAATTTTTTTTCTTCCGGTTTCTTCTTAAAGTTTTATATTTTTTCAGTTTTACTTCAATTATCCATTTTAGCTAATTTTGCATAAGGTGCATATTATGGATCAAGATTCAGTTTTCTGCATATGGATGTCCAATATTTCTAACATTATTTGTTAAATAGGCCCTCATTTTCCATTGCATTGCATTTACATTTCTAACAAAAGTTCAGAAGGACAACCAGCAAGATGGTGGCAATTTAATGAGCTCCAAGAGCCAGCTTGTGCTACCGGGCAGTTAGTAATCACCTGGAGCTATCTAAAGCACCTGTTTGGGGCTCCAGGAGAGCAGAAAGAACATCCTGCAACATCGTTGGAAGAATGCAAGGAGGAGATTGCCCATATGTAGAGAAGATTCATTAGTAGAGTACTCCACGCTTCAGAGACTGCTGCCCATCCTCCAATGGCAGCATAAGCTGCCTCAGGAGCTATTCCATGGCAAGAATTGGAAACTCCATTTCCCAAAAGCAAGGGAGGAAGAGACAGTTGGGCACCAACTTCAGCCACTGATTAGTAAATTTAGTGAGCTAAAGTATAATCCTAAGAATAACTAAATTTTGAACCTGTCCAAGTCAGAAAGAGGCCAGTAGCTGCCATTTTAGCTCCACCTGTGGCATGAGGGAAAGTGGAGTGTACTGAAAATCACAGTGCTGGTACAGACTTGCTTCTTTCCATATAGATCTGATTGCAGCTCTAGCCTAAGCCCCAGACCCACCTCTGGCAGGGAGGAAACTGGGGGGACCTGCACCAGCCTCTATGGGAAAATATAGGCCACACCACCAAGGCTGGTGATCATCCTACTCTGGCAGAACATGCCACCTCAGGAGCTATTCTGTGGCTGGAGTTCAAGGCTCCACTTCCCAATAATAGGGGAGAAGAAGATGGTTGGCCACTAACTTCAGCTCCTGATTAGAAAATTAGACTGGTTAAAGTATAACCTTAAAGTTTAAACCTGTTCAAGTCAGAAAGAGGCCAGTAGCTACCATTTTGACTCTGGCCCTGGCATGAGGGGAAGCAGGACTCACTGAAAATCACAGTGATGGTAGGATCCAGCCTTTTTCCATCCAGATCATACTGCAGCTCTAGCCTAGGCTTAAGACCCATCTCTGGCAAGGAGGAAGCTGGCAAGACCTGTGCCAGACTCTCCAGGTAAATGCAGGTGCATTTGGCTGTCAAAGACTGAATAGTTGGAAGTCTACTAGAGCAACTACAGTCATTTTGGACCCATATTACATAGATTGCTGCTCACACCTGCAACTCCATCCCTACTCCAGGCATGGGAAGAAGAGGTGTGAAGCTTCATCAGTCTCTCTGGGCTACTATAGTCTAGGCCTGCATGTCTTGGATTATTACACATGGCTGCAACTCTGTCCCTATCTTTGGCAAAGGAGAAAGCTGAGAGAGGCTTCTTCAGTCTCTAGGGCAATGCAGGCAGTTTGAGCCTCCACAGCTTACAGCACCAACTACATCCTCAGCTCTTACTACACAACCAGCAAGGGCAAGAAAGCTCTAAACTAAAGAGAGATACTGCACCTAGAATAAATACATCTAGTAAGCCAGATGCCAAGACACACACAAAAAATTACAATCTATACTAAGAAACAGGAATATATGACCCAGTTAAAGAAACAAGATTAGCCGAAGATGACATAAAGGAGTTGAGACAACTAATCATAGATGTTCAAACAAATGTCTTTAATAAATTTAATGATATGGCTAAAGAGATTAAGGATATTAACAAGATACTGGGTGAACACAAAAAGAATCTGAAAGCATACATTAAAAAAATAGCAGATCTTATGGGAATGAAAGACACAATAAATGAAATATAAAATACACTAGAGGCATATAACAACAGATTTGAGGAGGCAGAAGGATGGATCAGTGAGCTTGAAGTCATGGCCTCCAAACGCAAGCATACAAAGAACAGATGAAGAAAATAATGGAAAAAATTGAACAAAGTCTCAAGGAACTAAACACCAACAAGAGGTGAGCAACATACATGTCATGGATGTCCCAGAAGTAGAAGAGAAGGGAAAAGGGGCAGAAGGAATATTGGAAGAAATAATGGTAGAAAATTTCCCAACCATATTGAATGATATAGATATCCATGTCCAAGAAGCACAATGTTTTCCCATCAAACCAAATATGAAGAGACCACCCCCAAGACACATATTAATCAGAATATCAAATGCCAAAGACAAAGAGAATTCTGAGAGCAGCAAGAGAAAAGCAATGCATAACATACAAGGGATACCCAGTAAGATTAAGTGCTGATTTCTCATCAGAAACCACAGAGGCAAGAAGTCAGTGGTATGATATATTTAAGACACTGCAAGAGAAAAACTTCTAGCTGAGAATCTTATATCTGGCAAGACTGATTTTAAAAAATGAGGGCAGAGTTCAGAATATTCACAGATAAACTGAAACTGAGAGCTTATATCACAAAAATTAATCAAAAGTCTCAAAAGAGTGGTGAAAATAGAATATGACAGATAAAACCCAAAGGTTGAAATGGGTGAAATAAGAACAGCCTCCAGAGTAGTAACATCGAATGTTAATGGATTAAACTCCCCAATCAAAAGACACAGATGGGAGGAATGGATAAGAAAATATAAACCATCAATATGCTGTCTGCAAGAGATTCACCTTAGACCCAAGGATAACAAAAGATTGAAAGTGAAAGTCTGTGTATTAGTCAGCTAAAGGGATGCTGATGCAAAGTACCAGAAATCTGTTGGCTTTTATAAAAGGTATTTATTTGGGGTGGAGCTTACAGTCACAAGGCCATAAAGAGTAAGTTATTTCCCTCACCAAATCTGTTGCCATGTGTTGGAGCAAGATAGCTGCCAGTCTCTGTGAGGGTGCAGCCTTCCTCTCCCTCTTAAGGCTCCATGGTTCCAACTTCTTCCAATCTCCGATGTAGGCTGGCATAATGCTTATCTCTTTTCCTGGGACTCATCTCTTTCCAGGCTCAACAGCACTGGTCCCTCCACAAAGCCAGCTGTAAACTTTCATTAGAACTTCTCAGCTCTCTCCCCAGGGCTCCAGCATCAAAAAACTAAGCTCTCTCCCCTGCTGTGTCATTTTCATGTGAGTGTCTGTCCCAAAATGGGAAGGGACTCGATGTCCTACTGATGTCGCTGAATCAAAGCCCTAATCTTAATTTAATCAAGTAAAAGTGAAACTTCTGAATTTAGTACAAAGGGTATGATGCCCATAGGAACAGACCAATTTACAAACATAATCAATATTTCTTTTTGGAATTCATCAATAATATCACACTTCCACGGGCTGGAAAAAGATATTTCATGCATGTATTAACCAAAAAAAAAAAAAAAAATGTCAGAATAGCTATACCTATATCACATGAAATAGGCTTTAAAAGACACTAGTAATGTGCAATCTGAGGAGGAAGTCAAGGGAAAAAATCCCATTTACAATAGCAGTTAAAATTAATCATATATTTAGGAATAAACTTAACCAATGATGTAAAGCACTTATATTCAGGTAACTGCAATGCATTGTTAAAAAAAATTTAAAAAGACCCAAATAATTGAAAGACCATTCTATGTTCATGGATTGGAAGACTAAATACCATTAAGATGTCAATTCTACCAATCCCAATAAAAATCCCACCAGCATTTTTAAAATAAATGGAAAACCCAATTATCAAATTTATTTGGGAGGGTAAGGGGTCCCGAATAGCCAGAAACATCTTAAAAAGGAAAAGTGAAGTTGGAGGACTCTCACCTCCAGACTTATATCATATTACCTAGTTACAGTGGTAAAAACAGCATGGCATTGGCATAAAGACAGAAACATAGACCAATGGAACTGAAAAATGGTTCAGAAATAGACCCTCCCATCTATGGTCAAGTGATTTTTGACAAGCCTTTCAAATCACCCAGCTTGGGGAGAACAGTCCATTCAACAAATAATGCCAGGAGAATTGTATATTCACAGTCAAAAAAAAGAAAGAGGACCCCTATCACACACCTTATACAAAAACTAACTCAACATGGAACAAAAACCTAAATATAAAAGCAAGAACCATAAAACTTCTAGAATAAAATGTAGGAAAATATCTTCAAGACATGGTGGTAGGTGGTGAATGTTTAAAGGAGATAAGAGGAAGACTGAGATGGACTACTGATGCTTAATGTATGTAGAAGTTTTAATTAACTTAACTGCAAAAGTGTGAAAGTGTATAGAGTTGATGGTAACACATTATAGTGAGTAACTACTGGTTTATAAATGGGGATGTGCCTGGAAGGGGTATTCTAGGGATGTAAATGTCAACTGAAAGAAAGCTAGAGAATAATCTAGGAACTGAATAACACAGTAAACCCAGAGATGGGTGAGAATTGTGGTTGATGGTACACATGCAAGAGTGTCCTTTGTGAGCTAGAGCTGATGTATGTCACTATTGCAGTGTGGTGGGAATGTGGGATAAATACAACTGGAGTGACTTATGGACTGTGGTCAACAGCAATACTGTAATATTCATGCATCTATGCCAAAGATGTACTGTGTTGATAATAGGGGAGGCATGGGAAAAGTGTGCCAAATGAATACTATGGACCATGGCTAGTGGTAATAGTCTGATGATATTATCTCATAATTTGTAACAAATGTTCCACCATGGTATGGTGTATTGATGGAGGAGTGTTGAATGGGAATTCTGCACATGGGCATGATCATTTTGTAAGTTCACAACTTCTATAATAAAAATACATTTAAAAAATAATAATAGGGTGGGTTGGGGACAAATCCAGAAAATTTAAGATATGAACTATAGTTAGTAGTAAGATTTTGATGATATTCTTTCATACTTTGTAATATATTATGTAGTTGGTGCTGTAAGCTGTGGCGGCTCAAGCTGCCTGCTTTATGCAAGAGACTGACGAAGCTTCTCCCACGTTTCTCCTTTGCCAGGGGTAGGGACAGAGCCAGAGCCGTGTGTAATAATCCAAGTAGTGCAGGAATAGACTTTAGTTGCCAGGGGCAGGGATGGAGCTGCAGGTGTGGGCAGCAATCTATGCTGTGCAGGTCCAAAATGACCACAGTTGCCCTGGCAGACTTCCAGCTATTCAGTCTGTGCCAAAGTAGTATGATAACCAGCCCCCGTGACATGGTCTGTATTTTCCTGGAGAGGCTGGTGCAGGTCCCCCCTGCTGGTGAGGTCTGGGGCTTAGGCTCGAGCTACAATCAGATCTGGATGGAAAGAAACAGGTCCCTAACAGCACTGTGATTCTCCTCATGCAGGGGGCAGAGTTAAAATGGAGGCTACCAGCCTCTTTCTGACTTAGACAATTTAAATCTTCAGCTGTTCTTCTGATTATATTTTAGCCAGCCAAATTTACTAATCAGCAGCTGAAGTTGGTGGGCAGCCATCTCTTCTTCCTTAATTTTTGGGAAATGGCACTTCCAATTCTTGCCACGTAATAACTCCCGAATTGCTTGTGTCAATGGAGGATGGGCACCCGCCTCCATGGCATGGAGCGTTCTACTTACCAACCTTCTCTGCAGATGGGCAGTCTCCTCCTTGCATTCCTCCAAGGATGTTGCAGGATGCTCTTCTGTTCTCCTGGGGCCCCCAAACAGGTGCTTTAGACAGCTCTGGGTGATTACTAACTACCCTATAGCACGAGTTGACTCTAGGGCCTCCTTAGTTTGCTGCAATCTTGCTGTTTGCCCGCATTCCATCCTTTTAATGTCCGTGGTGTTTGTAATGATATACACTTTTTCATTTCTTATGATGGTAATTTTGCATCACTGGCTGGAGGATTATCTTTTCATTTGATTTTTCTCTATTCTTTTTCTATTTTCAATTATCTTGATTTTTGTTCTCATCTTTACTGTTTCATTTTTTCTGCTTACTTTGGGTTTACTTTCCTATTGTAGTTTCTCAATATGGAAACTTAGATGATTGAGACAATTCTTCTTTCCTAATAAAACCATTTAATGCTATAAGTTTTCCTCTGAGCACTGGATTGGCTGTATCCCATCCATTTCCATATACTATATTTTCATTTTTATTTAATTAAAAATAATTTTCTAATTTCCTTTCTGACTTCCCTGCACCTGTCATTATGAAATGGTGTGTGGTTTAATTTCAAATGATTTGCTGTATTTTAGTAAATATCTTTCTGTTACTGATTTAATTTATATTTTTATAGTTTTTTAAAAATTGTAGTAAGCATTTTACTGAATGCTGTCTTACTGAATGTTCTGTGCATACTTGGAAAGAATGTGTAAACTTTGATTTTGAGTTAGAATATTTGATAAATGTTAATTAGGACATTTTAGTTGGTAATGTAAATCGGATCCTCTATATCCCTACAGATTTTCTTGCTACTATTCAGTATATAACAAGAGCGTTTTGCTATATATTTTGAAGGTTTTTATTTTGTTAGGTGCATATAAATTTATTATTTGACTGTTCCCTTCTCCCCAGCCCCCCAGGGCCCATGATACCCCCCTCTCCTAACCCATGGAATGTCAAGATTCACAGTTACATGCCCTGGGGATTTGAACGAGCACTTCCTAATCCACCCACCCCCCAGTGCTGCACCACCAAACCCAGAAACACCACCACTCATCTGCCCCATCCCCCAACATGCAACCACACTCTATCCCTTTATCATTGATTATGTCCATATGGGAGATGGCTCAAAGCCTGCTCTTCTCTTACTCTCCTTTGTTAACCTATCTTTCAGACAATGGTTCTCAGAGACTGCTCACTTTCCTCAGTTCAGATCAGTGAGGTCATATACTGTTCATCCTTCAGTGCCTGGCTTGCTTCACTCAACATAAGGTCTTCAAGATTCATCCACATTATTCCATGTGTTAGCACTTTGAGGAACAGACTATTTTAACTGTCATAGCAAGCATCAATTCCCCATTTTACCAGCAAATTGCCCTTCTGAAGAAACAATATCTTTAGGAGAGAGTGATTCAGATATTTCAATGGGATGACATGAATCAGTTGTTTAGAAATACTTCTCAAAATCATGTGCTCCATCTCCCTTCCTTAGACTGACTGATTCTAATAGGGTAGAACATGCCTATAAGTGATTTAAATGCCCTATAAAAAATGAAGTAATAAAAGGCATCTAAGTAAAACAAAGCTTTTACATCTCTTAGAGTATCACTTAGACAGGAATAAAGTGGCATCCAATCACTTTATTTTTTTTAACTATAAAATATTTTTAACATTTTAAAAGCATTTAAAAGAATTTGGCCTATAATATTAATGGAAATGCTAACCATCAAATTAGTCCTGATTATCAAGTGCCTAAGATGTTTGTTTTGAGTAGCTTAAAATAAACTGTAGAAAACAAATTGTTTAAGAAAATGTATTTTAAGCACATTTTTGTAAAAGTTATATGAGATTAAAGAAGTTATATACAGTAGGCACACTTCTGAAAAAAAATGCATGCATCAAAAACTCAATGCAGAATATTAAGTATGGTGGCTCATTTTAACAATATATTGATAGCATAAAGATTTCTGTGGCTGCCTATTTCTTGCCAATTTTGAGCATTTTATACAAAAGCTGTTTTTAATGAAATAACATTTAGTATCTGTGCTATGATTGCTTGAAAATCTTTCTATATGTACTTACCTTCTAGTGGGTGTCAATGTACACCACTTGCTACTTTCTACAAAATAATTCTGATATAACTTTTTGTTTACTTTGTCATTACCTTATAGAAACAAATTTATTTTGCTTTACTTTTTAGATATTATACTCTGTATTATAATAAGTATTCACCTGTCAATAGGAATGCTGTCTTAAATTGAGAATACCTCAAAAAATTTATATTTAGGATTATATAAGTGGGTATGTCTTTTATGAAATAAATATTAAACAATTTCTTTTTTGATTGCCAAAAGAAGTGCATCTCTATTTCACTAATATAATTCTGAAGAGTTATGTGGATTTTAAATTGGTGTTTTACTGCACTTACCTTTTAAAAATTCCAGAAAGAAAAGATGAAGACTCAAATATATACTGTATACAATTAAATTAAGAATTATTAAATATTGAATATAGGAATGTTTTCGGCATACTCAGAACATATATATTTATGATATGACAATAGCATTAATGATGTTATTGTTATGCACATTTAAAGTAATAAAATGTAGTGTTCATAACAAGTCTTTTAATAAAACATCATAATGTAGAATAAAAACTTGGTATTTACCTACCTACTCAAAAGAATTGAGGTAAATCAGGATCCTGTCTTGTCTTTAAGTTCAATGAAAAATATCCCCTTTGAAATTTGACTTTCATTATTTCCAGATTTTTCAATACAAAAGAGTAAATAGTCACTGGATTGTTCAGAACCCTTTGGTGAATGGTCATATATTGACAAAAGGTATGAATATGAAAAATATTCCTGCCCTCATTTGTGATCTCCCCATTTTAACTCTGAAATAAAACAATACAAGTTCTGTTTTTGAAAATTAGTGAGGAAAACTTGATTTTCAACTACTCCAACATCTGATTTAACCTTCCTCTGAATTACCTTCGAGTATCAATAGTCAAGACAATTTTTGCTACAGTTTTGGATAAATCCAATATATATGTACTGCATAGCATAGTGGTTAAAGTAATTAGCACTGGAAAAACACTACCGAGCTCCAGATTCAGGCTCCACCATTGAACTGTGTGATCTCGGATGAGTTGCCAGACCTTTCTGTGCCTTTTATTTCTTAGATGTAGAATAGGGATAATCAACAGTATTGTCTATAGGATTATTGTGAAAATTCAATGAGTTAACTGATGTTAAACATTTAGAACAAATCTTGGCACCTGTCATGTCAAAAGCACTTAATAAATATTAATTGTTATTATACCTTTATGAGATAGACCATTTTTATATGCTTTTAACTAAATTACTGCTTAACATTTGATTATTGGTTGTGATGGTTAAGTTCATGTGTCAACTTGGTTAGGTTTTTTAGTCAAGTAAACACTGGCCGGATTATTACTGCGAGGATATCTGGTCTATTCAAATCATCAGTAAGTTGATTGCATCTAAGGCTGACTACATCTACAATCAACTAAGGTTATTGCCTTTAACAATGAGAGAAGTCTCATCCTATCAGTTGAAGGCCTTAAAGGGAGAACTGATGAGTCAGCAGTCAGAAGGAAGAATTTCCAGCCAGCTTCTGAGGAATTCATAGAAAACCTTCATCAGAGTTCCCAGCTTACAGAATCATACTCATACTTGCTCATACTCATATGAGCCAATCTTATAATAAATTTCATTAAATATATATATATATACACATAAACACACTCATAGCCTGTCAATTCTGTTTCCCTGTACATCCCTAATACATTAATATTAGTGCCTTTTCCACATGCCTTGATATTCCGCATTTCAACATATTTTCCGTTTGAAAAAAATCAGAAGACATCTTTTGAGCGGTGTCCTTTGAGTTCATGCTGCTTTACTTGGCACAGATGTTATCATTTACATATTAAATCCACATCAACTGATTTCTTACCAGCCTGTTCACACCAGCTATTTTTTAAATACAAAAGCAAATACTACCATTGAAATCTTGTTACAATAACATGTTAAAAAAGTTTGCCATCCCTATAATCTATGTTTACATCCCTTAAGATTGTCCCGAAATAAAACGAAATTTAAAAAATAAAATCTCAGTGGAAAAACTCCCAGGATTCTGAAAATGCTTCAGAAAGTTCAATTTTGAAAAACATTCCTAGAGGAACTTCTGCTTTGAATTTTTTGTACAAGTTCTCTAAGTCCCCCATTATTTCCTTTGTACAATAAACTGCTCTAATTATGGTATGACCAGTTAGCTTGTACATACTACACTTAAGGAAAAGCTAATTGTTAAAATAAAACTGACGTAACTGTTCCACAACTAACTCAAATAATATAATTAATCTTTTTAATGCTAGTTTCATAATTTTGAATACTTTGGTAAAACACTGAAATTAACAATTTCCATAATTTTTAAATTACCATATTTATTTATATATTTCAATTACATTTCAATTAGCTCAGGAAAAATTATAACAATGATAAAAGAGAAAAATATTCATAAAAAGATAAATAGGATAAAGGAAAAATGTCATTTAAATATTCTTAGAGAAGTATAATATTTACTTAATGATATATAATAACCAATATTTTTTCATGATATGTTTTCTGTAAATCATTATATAAATGGTTATCATTCAAATAAGGAAAGCAAGGAATGACATATTTTGATATAGTGAAACTTTATGAGTTGGGCAAGAGATGAAATCACAATTTCTGTTCTGCATAATAGAGCCAACTTATATAAATATAATTCTCTCTTCTAAATTACCTTGTCATAAAAGACCAGAAAGCTATGTCAGTGATAAGTTTCTGCGTATTAAGGAAAAATCTGCAGTTTATCTTGCTTGCTTTTTCATCATCACTCCCTCAACTATTTTCCGCCTCTCAGTCAACATTACCTACACGTAATAAATTCTTCATTCTCAAATCAACAACTATCAGAATGTTGTCTGTCTTTTGTGCAAATAATCAGCGTTATTTTTTTCTCCTTTAGAAGAAAAAAAAATTAATCAAAATATTTGTGTCCTTTATTTGTTCCCAATCACTCCTCCAAATAATACATACCACAAATAAAATAATCTTAATTCTCAGTTCAAAATTTTTAAATTAATGTTCTCCAGCTCTTGGGAAATACAGTTTAAATTCTTTAGGATGGCCTTCAAGGCTTTCCAAAATTTTAACCTTTAGAAGAGTAATTCTGTCAAACTCTTCCTACATCACAATCATCTGGAGGGTTTTTAAAACCCCAGGTGGCTGGGCCTCACTCCCAGAGTGCGATAAATGGAAAACACGGTCTGTGACTGCTACGACTTTGGCTGCTCCCACCCAAAGAAAGGTAGACACAAAGAGTTCCCGGAGGAAGGGGAGAGTCACAAGCCGGTCATGGGGCCGCGGAAGGTTAAAAAGCTACTGGTTTCATGGTTGAAAGCCTCCTGCAAAATGCTGAAGTTGCTGGCTGCCGCTGGCCACCTGCTCTGCGGCTGATCCTCTTTCTCCTGTCCCTGAGGAAAGCACTCAAGGACTTACCACTGCCCTTCCTATGAGGCCACTGAGGCAGAATGCCGAGGAGGCCGCAGCGTGTCCGGGCGCCCAGAACATGGGGCTGGGTGACTGTGGCAGACATGGGGCATCTGTATGCGGACTGGAGTGGTGGGTCGTCTCCATCTACCTTGGAGGAAAAGTAAGTTGGAGACCATGGCCCCTGCAGAAGGTAAGTAAACGCGCCCTTCTATGTACTTATAATAAAGCTTTTGGGGAAGAAAAAAAATCAGTTGTTGGTATAAAAGAGGCCCTGAGAATTTACATTTCCAGTGGGTTCTCAGGTGATGGTGACGGTCTGGGACCTCACTTTCAGAACCTCAGCTCTAAACAAACTGTGAGTTACAACCACTCCCTCCTCTGAATTGCCACTTAATACACTTTTGGTCCTAAGCTACTTTAAAAGTTTATTTTTTATTATTTTAACATTTTATATATGTATTCTGTATCTCTACCTGTATTCTTTGTGTTGTAATTGCTGGGCCAACATTCTAAATAGTCCTTATTATTAGGGCCACATAGAGTGTCATACACAAATTAAATACACTGCATATAATCACTATTCCTCTTAATGGTGGTGACTACTGGGTTGCTATTTTAAAATATTTTGTAGACAAAATATAAATCTTCTAGCATTTTACCTTATTAACTTGAATTAAATTACTCTTCAAATGATTATAATTTTTTTCTAAAACATTTTATCTATTTCTAAAACTAATAAAGTTTTTTGAGAAATTAGATCATGTTTTAATCTCTTTCTTGTTTATAATTTAAAATTGATGCTTTAATTATTCTTTGATGTGTATAATATCCTAATATCTGTGATGCTTTGTGAAGCCTTTTAAAGCCCTTTGGGGCATTGCAAAATCCTCTTCTAAGCAAAGAAATAAAGCAAACAAGTTGAAAAAATATATATTTTATTTTATTATTTTTAGTTTACATTACCTGTATGACATTGGTGTTTAAATGGAAATACTAAGTTTGAAAATTGCCTCCTCAATTTTAAAGGCCACAGGAATTTATTGTCTCACAATTTTACGGCTAGAAGTCCAGCATCAAGGTGTTGGCAGGCCCCACTTCCTCTGAAGTCGGTAGTGTCCTAGTGATGACTTGCTGACCACCTATAACTCAATTTCTACCTCCATCACAGGGCCATCCCTCTCCCCATCTGTCTCCTATTACTATATCCAAATTTCTTCTGCTTATAAGGACTCCAGTCATACTGGATTAAGCTTAAGGCCCACCCTGCTTGAGTATGGCCTCAATTTAACTAACAACATCTTCCAAGATATAAAATGGGTTCATATTCAAAGGACCATGAGTTAGGACTTGAACATGTTTGTTTGGGGGCATGATCCAATCCATAACAGGATGTAAGAACTTAACTCTTTGAAACAAAGTAATGTGGTCTAATACAGGGAATAAAGAGAAGGAGTCAGAAACAACTCCTTTTCTGCACTTGCCTCAATGTATGAATTTGGAAAAGTCAGTCCTTCAAGGGCCCAAGTTTATTTTGACAAAATGAGATGGAGAATGGATTTCATTTTAAGTTGATGATACCATAAAATTTTAAAATCTTTTGAACAAAGTTCTTAAATAGCTTCATATTTTCCAAGATGAATCCCTTCAATAATGGTATTTTCATATAGGAATATAATCAAAATATGGGAAATTATACTTAAGAAGTAAAAAATGCAGATTTGAATTCTATTTCAAATTGCTCAGTTACTTCAAGGAAGTAAATGAAACTTTAGGTAAAAATGCAACTAGTTAATTAATGCTATATGTGGTAGTTACAAAGTCAAAATATGCCTGGTTGAAGTCAACACTAGAATAAATCCTATGACAATTTAGCATATCAACCTATCAATTTCCTTTGTATTCACAGCCAGAATGGCTTACTATATCACATTCTTTGATATTTTACTATAAAGAATAAAATTAAAAGTCAACATTTGTTTTAAGCAGAATTCTATTGAAGCCCCCAACCCAATTCCTGTCCCCTTATTAAATCAAATACTAATCCAGACTAATCTAGGTTCTACTCTGAAGGTTTGCAGATGTAATTATGATTACTACTCAACTTACCTTAAAATAAAGAAATTACCCTGCATTATTCAGATGTGCCCAATATAATCACACGAACACTTAAAAGCAAAAGAGAAAGACAGAAAAATCAGAGAAATGCAACAGAAGAGAAAGGTACAGAAGAGATGAGGTGAAAGAGGCAATAGATATTCAAAGCTTTAGAAAGAGTCCTCTCGCCACTGCTGGCTTGGCAGAAGGAAGAAAGAGGCCATCAACCAAGAAAGTTATGTGACCCCTAGAAGCTGAGAATTATTCCTGGCCAATGGCCAGAAAAGAAATGAAGACCTCAGTCCTACAACTGCAGTGGAATTGAATTGCACCAACAGACTGAATGAACCTGAAAGAAGATTCATCTTCAGGTTCTCCAGCCCTGACAATATGTTAATTTTGGCCTTGAAGAAGAGCACCACCTGAACCAATCTGTGCCTGGCCTTGTGACTTACAGAGCTGTGAGATAATAAATGGGTGCTGTTTTAAGCTGCTAAATTTGTAGTAATTTGTAGCCACGGTAATAGAAAACAAATATGCCGTCTTTTTGCTTAGTGAATGTAGACAAGTTCTTTATTGAGGAGTACTGGTTATATGTGTGTATATAATCTTTTTTATGTCTTTCTGATTAATTATTTTTATTCAAACTGGTATATTAATGAAAAGTAGAAGCAATTAATATTATAATTAATGCAACAAAGTATTTTTGTGGCAATTCAACATTTGTTACAAGCATCTTATACATTTTGCTAAATAAAAAAGGATTCAAACCAGCAAGAGTCACTATTAAATGACAAAACATCATTTACTACAAAAATTGATACCAAAGGCAAGGATATTTAAGAAAATTGGAAAGGGTAGGGCTGCCACTCCAGCAGTCCCAGAGACAAAGCACTGGTCCACAGATGACTCTCAGAACTTGAAATCTAATGGAATTTGCCCTATTGGGGTTATAGATTTGCTTGGGGCCTGTGATCCCTGTTTCCTTCCAATTTCTCCCTTCTGGAATAGGAATGCCTATCATATACCCATCCTTTCATTGTAGGAATAACTTGATTCTAGCTTTCATAGGTCCACTGAAATAGAGGAATTTTGCCCCAGGATGGACCTCCCCCATAATGATTTTGATGAGACTTTGGATTTAGAGTTATTATTGAAATCATTTAAGGCTTTGGGAATACTGGAATTGGGTAAATATATTTTGCACAGGGTAAGAACCTGTCTTTTTTGCGTCCACAGTGTGGACAGTGATGGACTGAATTATGTACCCCAATTTAGACTTGTACTTGATCTTGATCCACATTCCTGTGAGTATGAACAAATTGAAAATAAGATCTCCTGAAGAGGCTATTTTAGTTAAGATGTAGCCCTACTGAACGAGTGTGGACTTTAACACAGATTATTGGAGTACCTGATAAGCAGAAGAAATTCAGTCATGGTCAGAGAATAACCCAGAGTGGCGCTAGAAGCCAGAAGTCAATGAAACCCATAAAAGAAAGGACAGGATCTTGCTATATGATGTGAAAGTCAAGGAACCACAAGAATTGCCAGCCAATCAGAATCCTACTGACCTTGGTAACTATCAGATAATTCAGACAACTCTCTGAAGCTGAGACAATAAATTTTGTTAAGACAACTCATTGAACAATATTTGTCATAGTAGCTTGGTAAACTAAGACAAAGTTTTACTACTTTATAGTTCATATTTAGTTCTGGTATGTATCTACAATTAAGTTTTTATAGTGCAAAAGACCAATAATTTTTTTTTCTAGTGGACAAACAATTGTTATGACATCATTTATTAAAATGACTATTCTAAACCCACTAAATTATAGCAGTGGCTTTGATTTCAATAAGGTGACCAAATATAAATGGGTCTTTTTCTGGATTCCCTATTTTTTTTCCATTAATCTGTTAGCTATTCATGAACCTAAACCACACACCTTTGTTACTGAAATCTTGTAATAAGATTTGACAACAATTTGGGGAATATGGATATCTTAATACGTTTGATTATTTCAATTCATCAACGTAGCATATTTTTTCCACTTTTTGTATCCTTATATCTCAGCAATATTTTATAATTAATATAGTAGAAGTTTTTAAAATATTTTATTACATGTATTCATAGGTATTTTGTGATTTTTGATTCTCTTATTAATGCTATTTTGTTAATTAGGTTTTATGATTTTTAATGCTAATATATAAAAATGTTTAGATATTGAACATGTATTATGCAAATTGCTAAACTCACTTAGTATTTATAATATATTCCTGGGGATTCCATGGGATTTTCTATGCATACTTTCACACCACCTGCAAATAATGAAGTTTGCATATCTTCTTTTACAACTTTTATGACTTTCATTTCAGTGTCTTTTCTATTGTATTTGATATGGCAGTCCAACAAAGTTGAAAAGAAGTGGCAGTATTGAAGATGTCTTTTTTCTCATCTCAAGGAGAACAAATTCAGTATTTCACCTGAGTAAATTGTTAGCTCTAGGTTTATTTATAAGACATATATTTTCAATTTGAGAACGTTTTCTTGCATCCTTTTTGCTGAAGTTTTAAATCAAGTGTTTGAATTACAAGTTCTTTTTCTGCACCTTTCAAAATGATCAACTGATTTTGCTTCTTTATTTCATTAATATCGTGAATTATATTGATTGATTTTTTAATATAAAACAACACTTTCTTTTTTGACTAATGTGTTATTCAGGAATGTGTTCTTTATTATGAAACATTTAGTGATTTTCCAGCTCACATTTTGTTATTGATGATTCAGTCCCTTGATATTTGTTGAGTTTTGTTTTCAGGCCAAATTATAGTCTTTTTGCTAAATGTTTTTTATGTACTTGAAAGATATAGATAGCATTCTCTGGGACAAGTTAGTGGATTGTGTTGTAAGAATATCTGCATATATCCTTACTTATTATTCATCTGTTTGTTGTATCAGTTAAACTCTCCAATTGTGTCATGGCTTTATCTATGTCATTCTATTTCTGTGAATAGTTACTTTATATTTCAAGCTATATTATCAAATGCATAAAAATTTAAGATAGCTGTATCTTCCTGTTGAATTAATCATTTTATCAATACAAAATATTCTCATCTATTTTAATATTCTTCCTCTCTAGTCTATTTTACTTTGTGTCAATATAGCACAAACAACTTTCTTTTGGTTAGTTTTTTTTTCATGGTACATTTTCCCCCTAAATATTAATCTTTAAACATCTCTGCCCTTATATCTAATAAGTATGTCTTTTAGAATAATAAATTACTGTTTTTCATTTTTTCAATTCAAGCTGATAACCTCTGTTTTTAATTTGGTTTACTTAGTTCATTTAATGTAATTATTTGTATAGTTGCATTAAAATCTATCATCCTGTTATTTATTTTCTAATTATATCATCTGTGGTTCTTTATTATTCCTTTCCTGAAATTTTGACTTAGTTTGTCAACACTTCTGTAAGAAATACCAAAATTGATTGGATTAAACCATGGCAATTTATTGGTTCAGAATTTTGGAGGATAGACATCTAAACTCATGTGTTGTTCAAGCCAGGCTTTATATGAAGTCTGCACATTCTGGTGGTGGCTCGCTGGCAATCCATAACTCAATCTCTGCCTCCCTTATTAGGTCATCTGTCTTTTGTCTCCTCTGGCTTCTACTGACTGAAGGTGTCTGAATTTCCTCTGCCCATAAGGACTTCACTCATTGTATTAAGGCCCAATCTGATTTAGTTTGGCCTCATTTTAATAGTAACTTTGAAGATAGTATTTGACAATGTGTCCACACCCAAACGCTAGAGGTTAGTACTTGAAGATTCTACTTACAAATGAGTTCATACTAACAGTACTTGGGATTAGGACTTGAACATGTCCTGTGGGGGACATAATTCAATCCCAGAAAACCTTATGCACTAATCAACTAATTTAAAAAGTATGTGTGTTCAATTTATTCTCCTTTTTTACATTTTAATTATATATTATGTATATGTGTGTGTCTTTGCCTGTGTATATATAGTATAAATGTGTATGTGTACAATGATTCAGTGATTTCCCTAGAAATTTCAGTATATACCATGAGCTGTTTCAGGGCTGGGTTCTTGTTTTTGTATGACTTTGTTTTACCTCTTGTTCATCCCTGTTACTTAGTTGTGACCTTCACAGTCTATTGACCATCTCCTCAGTCCTGAAAGACTGCAAGATATTTAGCTCTTCCATCCAACGGTTTTGATGTTCATTCTTTATCTTTCCTGCCCAATACAGCTTCAATATCTGGTGAATATCTTGAGACTGCAGAAGATTTCCTTGTGTTAGTAAGAAGTTTCTTCTCAGTTCTCCAGCCTCCCATGCCATAAATTTAGGAACACTTGCTATGAACATAATGTTCTTCTGGATATTAATACTGCACAACTGCCTGCACAAACATCAAAAGTACTGCTGGTTTCCCTTTCCCTCCTATAGAAAACCTCTGGGTATTCCAAGTCCATTTATCAGACTGTATCCCAGGGAAGAAAATGGCCAACTCTTTTAAAGCTCACCTAGGAAGGGCTGAAACATGAGACAATTTTATCTCATTTATTCCTAATTCTTTCTGCAGTATTCTGATATTTTTTCAAAATATGATTGTTATAATTTACCTATTTTTCAACTCTTGCAATGGGAGTGTTGGATTTCCATAATACATTACATACTGTCCAGAAACAGAAATCCTCCAGGAGTTAATTTTACTGATCTATATATTTTCCCAGGTTTGAGTATGTGGCTTTGCAAGCTATGGGGGCCAGTGAATATTCCTTTACAATTTTTAATGATATTAAATTTGTAATCACTGATGATCTTACTGCAGTAAAGCATGAATATTAACTAAGTTAGGCCCATATGTAAGAAATAATAAAATGCCAAAGGAATTAAGAATAATCATAAATTCTTTGTCCCAAATAGTATCTAAAAAGATTTAATGGGTGACAAATAGTAGCTACAATGTATTGAGTGAATGTAATGTGTAAGGCATTAAACTATGCGTTTATCAAAAATTTTGTCATTTATTCATTCCAACAATGATGTAACTATGTTAGACCTAGTTAACCTACCTAAGATCACATAGCTAGGAAGTGTCAAAGGTAAAACTTTAAACCAGCTCTTGTAGATTATAATTTGAGTTTTTAACCTCTAAGCTATGTTTCTTCCTTAAAAATTCCAAGAGACATTTCCTGAATATTTCATTTCCATCTTCAGTATAATAGATTCTTAATTATACTAAAAGAACATTTTCATTAAATTAGTAAGTGTGAGAGTTTCTCTACATTTTAATATAGGAAGAATGAATATTGGTAAACATCAACTACTCTCTGTAATAAAGTTATTAATTCATTTCTGTCAAATCACATTCTTGACAATATCTACCTGAAAAAGAGAATATTTTCATGGAGAAATTTTATTTTTGTGTCATCTTCTGTGCTTACTTCTTGAGGTTTGTTATTTCTTAGATTCTTTTCTATTAGTTCTGAATAATTTGTGGATCACAGTGATGAATCCTAGATGGGTAAGCCTGAGCTACTATATTTAAATGGAGAAGAAATTTTGTATGGATTTAGCATTTGTTTTAGTCTGCTTTTCCTAGGTGATTATCTTGTTATTGGAATAATAGCATGCAGATATTGATGACTCAGGGTAGTTAAGGCATAGACATTTAGGTCACTTTCATTACTATCATATACCATCCCACTGTCCATTTTTAACTTTTGATACATCTTCTAATTATTGTCTGTTTGCCATTTAGAACCATATTAACAAATTAAGATAATAAATTTAAATTAAAAGAATGTAACAGTCAGTTATTAAGGCAATGCTTGCATTCATTCTTGTATATATTTTTAGGTTGTTGACACCTTGAAACAATAATGACTAACAGCAATAACACTATAATTAGAGTTAGAAAGCCTCAGCTCACATTTTAGCATGTTATATATTAATCTCAGTTTCCTCATCATAAAATACAGCAAAAACTTGCTTAACAGTGATGTTATGCATGTCTAGAAGTGTGTCTGATATAAGAGATACATTAGAGAATAAATGCTTTATGACTCTGAATGTTGGATAAAGATGCAATCACATCCTTATGTAGGACAAATTTGTTGGTGAAACAATGTGATAAGTGCTGAGTAATGTAATTAACTCATTCTTTAAAAAAGGTTGCTTGTTTGGGTTTCACAATTAAGGTGATGATATACTGAGGTAGTATAAATTTTCTGTTAAAGTTATGTTAGTTTCTTAGAAAGTTTCTGCCTGTAATGGAAAAGTAAGTGTTGAAGTGCTTAAAGTTAGCAATGGAATTAGAATTTGTTGTTTATGGCACCAGCCAAGATGAAACAGAGTGCTATAGATGGTAACATGAAAGTTTGGATTTACATTCTTTTCTTCCATCTACTAGCTGTGTGATCTTGGCTTGTTACTTAATCTCTCTGTGTCTTAGTTTTATTATGTATATTTGTCATAGAGAGTTTCTGTGAGGATTGGATTAGTGAAGATATATAAAATAATCTTAGTATTTGGTTCATGTAAAATCCTCAATAACTTTCATTTATTGTTATTACTCCTACCTCTATCCACTGAGAGACTTTAAGAGGATCAGTTATGATCACTGATCTTCATTTTATGTATCTATAAGAAAAGTTGGCTAGAACAGATAAGTTGCAATATCAATTCTCATCCTTGAGGTAGATAAAGATGGCCATATTTTCTTTAACACTCCTCTTATCTGTAAATGGAACTAGGTGCTTTAACCTTGTATTTCAGTAGGCTATGGAACTGTTTCAATCACTTCAAAATTTCTAGGCCTAAAGAAACTAGGAGCTTCCATTTTCTAGCTCTTGGACTTAGCACCCAGACATGTTATGAGGAGAGGAATTATGGTCCCCAGACCAATAGCCTAAGTTGAACTTCACCAAATTGCCAGACATGTAAACAAACCCTCTTGAAAGTGGAGCCTCCAGCCCTCGTCAATATGCCATTGCTGACCCTGACTCTGTGGAGCTGAGACAAGCCATCCCTACCTTGCTTTAAATGCAGATTTGTCACAACAGTACTCAGGACAACCTCCAACTCCCAAAGAAGCCCCTGTATTTCAACTGCTCATCCCCTCCCTACCCAAAAAACTGTCAAGTGGCCACTGGCTCCACCTCATTGTTATAATTTTTTGCATTGCAAGAATCACCATATGTGAGCTAGAGAATACCATCAAGTCCACTCTAGTCCATAGTTCTTCCCCCAATCCAGAGGCGACTGGGATGGTGATGTCCACTCCAACTCCAAGTGAGAGAGGGCTTATATCCCATGGATATGGTGGGTGGGATGATCCTGCCTGCAGATGCAGGCCCTCTCCATTCCCTGGGTTGTCCTGAGTACTGTTGTGGCAATGGATGTAGGCCATTTTAAATCAGCACACACCACTCAGAACTGAGTGGGAGAGAGTGTGGTCTACAGTGTGAACCGTGGTCTATGGTTGGTGGCAAGGCTCCAGGAGGTGTAAGTTCATTGAGGTTGGTGGGCCACACTATGGGAGATGTTTGTGTTGGATGTGGTGGGAGGTGTGGGAGGTGGGCAACATGGGAATCCGAGTGGGTTCCGTATAATATTTTAGGTAATCTAAGCACCTCTTAAATATATGTATATATATATATAAAAAATAACATTTTTGTAAGCAAATACACATATATGCATATATATTTATATATCATTTTACAAATGTTTGTATGTATTGTGAGAATTTTGATTTTTACCCATAATAAAAAAATAAATAAATAAATAAATAAATGCAGATTTGTTAACCACAGACTTCTAGACTCTCAACTCTGACAATTCCGTGTTATAACTGAGCTGAGGTCTTGGAGGGGTGGTGAACTTTTCTCCTTCTAATTTGACAAAGAAAGTTTCTAATGGAGGTCAAAGTTTAAAACTATCTGTCCACTCCTTTTGAGTGAAAACATGGCATAATTGTTAACATATTGACACAATAACTCAAAGTTTTCTCTCTGTCTGCAACCCCTAATCATTACACTCTTGAAGAGGGAGAGAAGAAACCAATGAGGACAAGGGCAAAATGGAAATTTCAAGAACATAAAATTAGGCCAACATCTAGAAAATAAAGTGTCTAATGGAACTATCTGGCACAAGTCTATCGTTGGCCTGTTCCATAGCTCTTTATGTTTTTTTTTATTCTTTCTCTCTCATTCTTTGAACCAATTTCCCAGGTAGCAGGTATGATATAAAGGGCCCAGCATCCGATCTAACTTTGGTTCTTCAAAGACAAGTTCGCAACATGGGTGAAGCCATGTGAAAAGAAGCACAAGGCAACCTTTAGTCTTACGTCTGCCTGAAGTCTGGGCAACGGAAGGCCTTAAACCTTATAGATAGTTTGGCCCAGCTAGCGTAAGACCCATAAAAGGATTAAGGGACCATAGCCAATGTAGTAAATAAGATTATCCCTTCATCTTCTTGAAAACAGAGAGAATGAGTACAGTTACAGAAAGCATCTTGTCAGAGATTCAAATCCTGGACACCTTCTCCTCAGAGGAAGAGACACCCAGATGTTAGCTAGGGCCACCAACCCTTGGAGATCTAGGTCCAATTAGCTCAATTCCAAAATCTGTGAAAGCATAAATCTCTCTGAGTATTGGTGAGTGAGTTAGAAAGCTTTAATCTCCTAGTCTCCTCTAAAATACAGATTTTGAACCAAAGAAATGACTGTCTTTTATTTAAGTCATGAAGGTTTGGGGTGGTTTGTTGTACACCAGCAAATAACAGAAACTGTCCCCTTATTGTGTAAACACCCTCTCCTCTATGTGTTTTCTAAACAATAAGCAAAATCTGCCATTTAATATTTCTGGAAATAAACTTCAGATGGCAAGACTAAAGTTAAATAGCAGCCCAACATTCACAATGATGAACAGATTTGTAAAACAGGGCTGTATTTCAGCATCAAAGTTCTCAGTCCTTACTTATTTCATAAAGTTTAATGCATGACTATTGTCTTCAACAGGCTGTCCTAGAATTTGGACTATAATATATTGACACCTTGATACATTACATCTTAGTTCATGATTCCATTTTATCCTGAAAAACAGAAGGCATTGCATCTTTACTTTTGTAGATATTTCCTTGATAGATTTATGGCAAAATTAATCCAAATATATCTTTACATATGCAAGTTGACTCTGTTACACTAACAGCGTATCATCAGCCATTGAATATAGTTCAACATAATCTGGGCCACCGGGGTCAAGAAATGCTGGATCGTGATACCTTATAAATGACTTGAGTTATTAATATAAGTGCTTATAAAGGCCTCTAACTAAGACCCCAGAAGTGTAACTTTTACCCCTTTGCTCACATCAAAAGCATAAAATTATGAATTGTGTAAGGAGGAGATTTCATAAAGTTTGAGAACAAATTGAAATAAAGTATCCCTTTTGGGAAATGCCTTGCTTCATGCATCTATTAAATAGCTAAAGCCAATTAGCTAGAATTATAGGTGAATTGAATATGTAAATATGTATATATAATAGTTGCCTAATTAGATCCATAGGGTGGCACAGCAGCTGGATTTCAAACCCAGCAGTTGTAAAGGGCTTTTGCTAGCAAGCTCAGGAGAGGCTTTGAAGACCAACAAATCCAGTCTTCCAGTGGTGAGGTGGGGGCAGCTGTGAGGTGATGGTTAGAAGCTGGATTATAACAGCTCCCTCAACTAAAACCTATTTCTGAATCAAGGGCGTTATGAACAAACTTTTCATGTAAGATTGTAGCCTGTGTTATAAATCTGAGCTCTGTCTTATTTCTAGTTTATGCCAATGAACCAGGGCATGGGAAGAGGTGGAACAAATGGTCTGACTGATAAATTATGCCACATATTTGATTTCTTTCATGTTAAAAATTTTAAAAATTGAGTTTCCTTCTTAATGTGTTGTAGACTTTTTGAGGATGGACTTTAGACTTTTTGTATACTCAAGATGATCAGTTTGCATCAAAATAGATTTTGATTCTTTGCAGATTTCTCGACGAAATTGGACATTTGACATCTGTTGAAACATCTCTTTACCTTGGAAGACCACAAATATCAATTCTGATCAAGACATCAGGATATAAACCCTAAGTCAAGATGTAAAAAATAATAGAACTTATCAGAAACAATTTAAGTTAGCTCTTGCTATACCAGCTACATGAAAACAAATTATCCCCACTTTAGGCTAACAATATAGAATGAATTCCAAACTAAGATTTAGGAACAATAAGTTTTTAAATAGAGATGGGAGTGAAGGTGAGAGTTAAATTATGGAGAACTGATATAAGAGAAGCAGTGAGGGTAGAAAATGTGTGAACATTAAATGCCTTTATTACTCATTTTACATTTCATCAGGCACCACATGGCATGAAAATTTGCTGTCTTAATCCATTTCCTTGCTACCATGACTAAGCTGCCCTTCTCTTGGCTGCTGGCTTTATCTAAAAGCCACAGTCTCTAGGGGGTTAGCAATTATTTTAAGGATAAGAGTAATGAGGATTCCTTGAGTAGCTGAAGGTTTGCACAGTAAAGATTTTCTCGATTTGTTTAACATAAGCTGTGTGAGTGTGCATCATAAATGAAATCATTCTATCTGAGACTGCATATTCTCAACAAAGGTATCATGGTGTTCTTTACACTTGATGCATTTACAAATAGTACTGTAGCCATTTGATATTGCTTATGAATTCCAAAAATAGATATTGGGTTCAGAGGTTTCACTTTTAATTGATTAAAAATGATTGAGGTTTTGATTGGGCTACATCAGGAGGACAGATAATGGAGGCTGAAGTTTTGATCCTGGAGCTTGGGAAGTAAACACACAGAGAAGGAGATACATGAAGAAAGAGAGAAGGCTCCATTAAACATGGCAGAGGCCCTGGGAAGAGAGACGCGCCGTTCACCTGATAGTCTACAGCAGGCCTTGTGGAGAGAGCAGAGCCACTAAGCCCAAAGAGAAATGAGCCCTGGAACGAGAGGAACTCAGGAAGCCTGAACCCTTGCAGACTTTGGCAACCATCTTGATCCAACTCGTGACAACAGACTTTGGTGAGGGAAGTAACTTATGCTTTATGGCCTGGTAAGTGTAAGCTTCTACCCCAAATAAATACCCTTTATAAAAGCCAACAGATTTCTGGTATTTTGCATCAGAACCCCTTTGGCTGACTAATACAAGTACCAAAAAGCAAGAAAAATATCTCCTTGACAAATTTCAAAGTATATATTTTTAAATTATTGCTGTTGTTTCTAAAAATGGATATGCAGATTTTTAGAAGGATATTTTAGGTAGGGCTTCTGATGACTTTGATGTGGTGATCTAAAATCAAAGGAAGCTTGATATATTGAGTGGAACAGTGTGCTGTAATTCTGGTAACTCATCTTCCAAAGAAATTGAGTGCAGGATTATTCTCAATTTTGCTTCTGGTTTTCTTAGAAATTATTATGGCTTATTTAATCAAGTTGCTATTGTTTTAAACATATTAGAAACAATTACTGAATGTGGTTTTATTTTCCTTTGCTTTTCTATGTGATATCAAAAAAGAAATCATTTTGTAGGAACTTTTATGAAAGGTTTTATTCAATAGGGCTCTATAGTGGGCAGAGCACCATCCTGGGATGATGAGAATGTAGGCCACAGAGTGGAGAAAATAAATAGAAATGATTGGTGATTTTATTTGAATCACAAGCAGTTTTTTGTTCATGATAAGACGATATTATCCAATTGAGTTGAAAATTTTACCTGAACGTACTGTTTTTATAAAATATTTTCATAGCATGTTAAAATTCCTTTAAAAAATCACCAAAAGCTTTATTTTGCCAGTGTTAAGGCAAGGTTATCACTAAAGTCAAGTAGTTAGTTTATAAAACTAATGAACATGTGTTACTTCTGGGGAAGATGGCAGAATAGGTAGCTCTAGGACTTAGTACTTCCACCAAAACAACTATTAAACAGGGAGGAATTGTCTGAAACAACTATTTTGAAGTGCCAGAGCCCAGAAGAACATTGTTCAGCATCAGAGAAGAGTGGGCAGAAGGGGCTGATAAAATATGGTAAAGAATTGTAAATTGCTCTCTTCATGTGGTGGCTACTGGCACCCATCACCCGCTCTCATGGCTGTCTGCCTCAGGGTCCAATCCCTGGAAAAATCTTACTCCCCATGGAATAGTGGTAGATATGGCCAATCACTGAACACAGCTTTGGATCTGCAAATTTGGGTCTCTGGGTCTTGGCTCAGAAGGCAGCTATTGTTTCAGCCCACCAAGGACAAAGTCAGTATCCAGGACAAAGACAATGGCAGACATTGTTTCAATCCTCCCTAGACTGGGGCAGAAGCAGTGGAGATTGTTTGGGAAGCATAGTGCTTCCCAAGGACTGTGGAAGACATTTAGCTGAAGGACTGCATTTGCTGGATAAGTCAGGTAAGCACAGCTTTGGGAAGTCATCAGAGAAACTTTTAGTGCCCTTCCTGATCCCATCCAAAAGCATGTTGGAACCTGCCTGCACCCCCTTCGTGGGACCTTTGCACTGTGTTAGCAGGGAAGGACTGACTTGGGTAAGTCCTCTCCTGAGTGACATTCCTGCCATAATTGGTCCTCCAGGCAAAAGCAGTGTGAGACAACAAAAAGAATGCAAAAATCTATAGAGGCAGTTCTGAGAGAAAAGCATACCAGTTTCAAATACCTGGGAGAAGGAGTTATGTCTCCTGGGAAAAAATGGAACAACAGAACTCTGGTAAACAAGGGAACTCCTAAACAGTGAATTAGGAAAAGCCCAGGAGAAGACAGAGGCACAGAAATAAAGGGAAAATCATCGACACAATATTTGCCTTTGACTGACATATCTGATAGGAGGGCTGAAGTGCAAGAAAATCTCTGTCTACCAGCAAGGTACAAAACTAAGAAACAACTATCCCACTGAGCAAATCCCAAAGTTAACATTTTAGAATATTGAAATGTACAGTGTGCAACAAAAGAATACAAGACGAAGAAACAGTAAATGATGGTCCATCCAAAGGAAGCGGATAAAAATAAAGAAAACAACAGTGAAAAGACAAGAATTGGACATATCTAGCAAAGCTTTTAAAAAAAAAACATAAAAATGCTCAAGGAGATGAAGGAAAGTACAGAGAAGGAACTAAATAATATCAGAAAAACAATGAATGAACAATATGAGAGTCTAAGTAAAGGAGATACATATTTTAAAAAGGAACCAAATAGATCTACAGTAGTTGAAAACCATAAAAACTGACATGGGAATTTCCAAGGAGGGTTTCAAGAGCAGATTGGAGCTGGCATAAGAAAGAATCAGTGAACTCAAAGACAAGACACTAGAAATGAGTCAGGCTGAGAAGCAGAAAGAAAAAAAAAAATATTAAAAGTGAAAATAGATTTTGGCAACCTGTCAATGGGGCTTACCTTAGAATATATGTCCCCAAATGTAAGAGAGTTAGACTAATTTATAATTTCCCTATACATGGCTTTTCTGCCTCTTTTATATGACCCTATAATTAGCACTATACTCATTAGATATATGTACCAAAAACTTAAATCTTGAGTCTGTCCAAAAAGTTACAACTACTAACAAGTACAAAAAAAAAAAAAAAAAAAAAAAAAATGGTGGAAAGACAAGGGTATAGGAAAAGTATATGTGCATGCTATTGATGTTAAGTTGGTATAAAAATATGATTGTTAGATATTTAAGATGTTAAATTTTAACCTCATAGTAAGCACAATGAAAAGAAATGAAAAATATATCTGGATAGAAATGAGAAGGCAATCAACCTGGAAAGCCAATAAAGATAAAAGTAAATTTTAATGATAGTGAGGAACAAAAAGGTATAAAATTCAGAAAGGTAAATAGCAAAATGACAAAAAAGACTGCATAATCAGTAGTAACTTCAAATGTAAATGGATTACACTCAACAGGCAAAAGGCAGAGATTGTCAGAAAGGATAAAAAGCAAGACCCAACTATATGCTGTCTATAAGAGACTTACCTTAAAGTCAAAGATACAATTAGGTTGAGGGTGAAACGATGGGAAAAAATATACCATGCAAGTAGTAACAAAAAAAAGAGCTGGAGTGGCTATACTAATATTGAATAAAGTAGACTTTAGGTCAAAAACAGTTACAAGGAACAAAGATGGTCATTATATACCGTTAAAGGGGACAATTCAACAGTAATATAAAACAATTATAAATATATGTGCTCCTAACAGCAGAACCCCAAATTGTATGCAGTAAAACTGACAGATTTGAAGGGAGAAAATTACTGTTCAACATTAATATTAGGAGACTTTAACATATCACTATCAGTAATGTGTAGGACATCTAATCAGAAGATCAATTAGGAAGTACAGGACCTGAATGATATACTAAACTAACTAAAAAGACATATGTAGAACACTTCACCCAACAAAAACAGAATACGCATTCTTCTTCAGTGCACATATATCATCTTCTAGGGTAGATCATATGTTGGGTCACAAAACAAGTCTCAATAAATTAAAAAATATTGAAATCATAAAATGTATATCCTATGACCTCAATGAAATGAAACTAGCAGTCAATAACAGAGATAGAAGGGGGAAATCCCCAAATAAGTGGAAATTAAACAACATACTCTTAAACAACTAATTGCTTAAAGAAGAAAACAGAAGTGAAATTAGGAAATATCTTAAGGCAAATGGAAATGAAAATACAACATGCCAAACTTATGGGAAGCAACAAAGGCAGTACTGTGAGGGAAATTTCTTTCTTTAAATACTTACATTAAAAAAGAAGAAAGACTTCAAAACAGATACCTAACTTCAATAATGGAAGAACTGGAAAAAGCAGAGCAAACTAAACCCAAGGCAAGCAGAAGGAGGGAAAGAACAAGGCTTAGAGTGGAGATATATGGGATAGAAAACAAAAAGCAATAGAGAGAATCAACAAAACCAAGAGTTGGTTCTTTTAAAAGATGAATAAAATAGACAAGCCTGTAGCTAGACTGACAAAAAGAAGGGATACAAATAATGAAAATCAGAAATGAAAAGGGGAACATTAAGACAAACCCCATTGAAATAGAAATACTATAAGAGGATATTATGAACAACTGAACACTTATAAATTATATAACCAAGATGAAATGAGCAAATTCTTAGGAACACACACACTACCTGCATTTTCAATAAGAAATAGAATATCTCAACCAACCAATTACTAGTAAAGACACCAAATAAAAACCTCCAACAAAGGAAAGCCGAGGTCCAGATGGCTTCACAGGGAATTCTACCAAACAATCCAAGAAGACTTATCTCCAATTCTGCTCAAGCTCTTCCAAAAAAAGAGGAGGGATCTTTTCCTAATTCATTCTGTGAGGCCAATATCATCCTCATACTGAAGGTGGATAAAGATACCACAAGAAAAGAAAACTATAGACCACTATCTCTTATGAATATAGATGCAAAACTCCTCACCAAAATACTAGTAAACCGAATCCAACACATATTAAAAGAATTATATACCATGACTAAGTGGGATTTATCCCTGGTAAGCAAGGTTGGTTTTAGGCTTCTGATAATGTGGACACTGCTTAAAACAAGTTGAAAATTACTTATGCAGTCTATAGCACACATTTCAAGTTTGGTTCAACATATGAAAAACAGTTAATGTACCAAAACCACATTAACAGAATGAAAGGGAAAAACCACAAGATCATCTCAATTGATGCTGAAAAGGTGTTTGACAAAATACAACACCTATTCTTGATAAAAACATTTGGAACACTAGGAATAGAAGGAAACTTCCTCAACATAATAGAGGGCATATATTAAAAGGCCACAACTAACATCTTACATAATGGTTGTGGTAGTTTGAAGCTTCTATGGGCCCCAGAATAACCATGTATGTTAAATTTAATCCATCCCAGTGGATATGAACCTATTATAAGTGGGACTTTTTTTTATTAGATTACTTCAGTAAGGCATGTGTCTTAATTTTGTTACTGGAGTCCTCTATAAATGGCCATATGTTGCCAGTCGGGTGCCAGTCAGGACCTGGGTCTGTGAAAACGGTGCTGCGTATGAGAAAGAAAGAATAAGACAAGAAGAGAAGAGAGACTGGGATCAGGGGACTCTCCGTCCGATATGGATAGAATATGGAGAGACAGCAAGAGAGAAACTATAGAAGCTGAGGGGAGAAAGCCACAGGAGCTAGGAGAAAGCCACTCGAGCCAGAAGCCGAAAGCAGGAAAACTCAGAAGATACCAGTAGATGCTGTGATGTGCCTTGCCATGTAACAAAGAAGTCCTTTATCATCAGCAACTGGTCTTTGGGGAGAAAGCATCACTTGATGATGCCTTTATTTGGGCATTTTCATGGCCTCAGAATGGTAAGCTTATAAGCTAATAAATCTGCAATGTAAAAGCCAACCCCTTTTCTAGTATCTTTCATTCTGGCAGCTAGCATACTAAAACAATGGTTAAAGACGGACAGCTTTCCCTCTAAGATCAGAAACAAGACAAGGATTCCTACTTTCACTGCTGTAATACAACATTGTACTGGAAGTTCTTGCCAGAGCAATTAGGTATGATAAAGAAATAAAAGGCTCCTAAGTTTGAAAGGAAGAAATTAAATTGCCCCTAATTTCAGATAATATGATCCTATATACAGAAAATCCTGAAAAATCCACACCAAAACTTCTGTACTAATAAATGAATTCAGCAATTTGGTAAGGTACAAGAACATTACCCCCAAATCAGTACTTTTCTATACGCAAGCAATGAGCAATCGAAAGAATTCAAGAATTCCATTCACAATAGCCACTGAAAGAAAAAAAAATCCAAGAATAAATCCAACGAAAGATGTAAAGTACTTGTGCACAGAAACTATGCAACATTCCTAAAAGAAATCTAAGAAGACCTAAATAATTGGAAGGACATTACATGTTCATGGATTGCAACATCGTTAAGATGTCAATACTAACAAAGCAATTTATAGATCCATTGCAATCCCAATAAAAATTCCAACAGCCTTTGCAAAAATAGAAAAGCCAACTATAAATTTATATGGAAGAGTAAGGGGTCCTCAATAGCTAAAGCCATATTGAAAAAGAAGAATGAAGTTGGAAGACTCTCACTTCCTGGCCTTATAACTTCTTACAAAGCCACAGTAATCAAAGGAACATGGTATTAGCACAGAAACAGACATACAGACCAAGGGAGCAGAATCGGGAGTTCAGAAAATGACCCTCACATTTATTGCCAACTGATTTTTGACAAGTTGGCAAAGACCAGTCAAAAGGGAAAGAATAGTTTCTTCAACAAATGGTACTGGCAAAACTGGGTCATCCTTTGCATTTATTTATATATATATATAAATTCAAAATGGATCAAAGACTGTAGTATAATAACTAGACTACTAAACTAGAAGAAAATTTGGGGAACCATCTTTAGGACCTTGTGTTAGGCAATGGTTTCTTAGACTTTACAGCCATAGCACAAGCAACAAGAAGAAAAGTAGGTAAATGGGACCTCAACAAAATTGAAAAGAAAAAAAAAAAAAAAAAACTTTGTTCTTCAGAGAACTTTACCATGAATGTAAAATAACAACCATACAATAGTAGAAAATATTTTGAAACTCCATATCCAAAAAAGTATTAATATCCAGGATATATAAAGAAATCCTTCAAATTAATAGCAAAAAGACAAATGACCAAATTTAAAAATGAGCAAAAGACTTGAATAGAAATCTCTTAAAGAAAATATACAAATGGCCAGAAAGCACATAACAAGATGCTCCACATCATTAGTCTCAGGGAAATGCAAATGAAAACCATAATGAGAAACCCTTTCACACTGATTAGAATGGCTACTATTAAAAAAAGTGGAAAATAGCAAGTGTTGGATAGGATGCAGAGAAATAGGAACACTCATTCATTCCTGGTGGCAATGTAAATGGTGCAGCTGCTGCTTAAGAGAATTTGGAGATTTCCTCAAAAGGCTAAGAATAGAACTACCATATGACCAGCAATACTAATACTAGGTATATAACCAAAAGAATTGAAATCAGGGAATCAGATATTTGCACACCAATGTTCATAGCAGCATTGTTCACAATTGCCAAAAGATGGAAGCAACCCAAGTGCCCATCAACTGATAAATGGATAAATAAAATGTGGTATATACATACAATGGAATATTATTCATTTGTAAAAAGGAATGAAGCCCAGATACATGGAACAACATGGAAGAACATTAAGGGAAATGAGCCAGACATACTTTTAAAACAATTGAAATAAGCAAACTCGAGTCAGAATCTCGAATAAAGGTTACCCGGGGATTATTTGGGGATGGGAATGGGTAGTTGATGCTTAAAATGGTACAGGGTTTCTATTTGGAATGATGGAAATGTTTTGGTAATGAATGGTGGTAATGGTAGCACAACATTGAAAACCCAATTAAGAGCACTGAAATATATATCCAAATATGATTAAAAGGGGAAAGGATAGATTGTATATATGGTAGCAGAATAAGAATTTTCTTCAGAATATTTTTTTTTAAATCCAGGGAACTACACTTCACAAACAATGAAATCTAAGTTATACCATGGACTTTAATTAATAGTATAATTATAAAAAGGTGCTATCATCAATTTTCACAAATATTCAACACCAATGCAAGGTGTTGGTGGTGCAGTGGTATATGGGAATAATGTATTTTATGGATAATTGTTCTATAAACCAACAGTCTTTTTAATAAAGAAAAAAAATGGTAAAAAAAATCTAATGAACATATTGAGTTGATGGAATATATTAGAATTTTCTTATAATAAAATTATGACCACTTTTCAGAGAACTCATAGACAACATCTAAAATTAGAACATTACTTTATAGGCATGGAAACTGTTCAGTGAAATTAAGAGGTCGAAGGATTTGCTGGCTGATTAATGTTAATACATAGCCATATTAAAATAAGATTTTTAATCTGTAAAATTCTATTTCATTCTACTATATATATTATTTGTTCTGAATTTTGAAACTATGTCTTTTTATATTCATTCTAAAATTAAATATATATGTATATGTAAAGGATTTTATCAATCATTTTCAAATAAAGAATTTATTAATCTATGTGTCTACATTATACCTGACACTGAACTAGATGCTGCTGGATATAATAGTGAACATGGTAGAGCATTGGAGAATTCTTGTTTTCTGATATTTTGGTGAGCATGGTTGCAAAACACAGTTCTTGAAAGCTTTCTAGAAATTACTCTAAGAACTTTTCCTGAACCATCAAGAAGCCATCAAGAAAAGTTATTCAACTATTTCCACTTGTTATTGGCATTAGGCAATAGAAATAGAATATTTCCCCTTACTATTTTCATGGAAGTATTATTTCATTGGAGAATCAGTAATAAATGATTCAATAAGTTGGATTATTTATGAAAATCTCTCTAAGCCATTTGGTTTTAAGTTTTCTGTCATTAGGTGGATAGCCTCACCTTACCCAATCTATTTTCACATCAAAGTACTGAAATATCATGTAGGTCAAGCGATAAGGTTCAGCTTTCAGGTAGCTTACTTTAAAATTTGGGAAAAAAGGTCAAAGTTATTTTGAATGTTTTAACACCAGAAAACGTTGCAAATAATTCAAAATCATGTAAGTGCTGTGGGAAGTGAAAAGATTTGTTACAATGGGATAGAGTGATCTTTGAACAACATACGGAACAGAGAGGCTTGATTACAAAAGTAGGATTTAGTTAGGCAGCGAGAAAGTGAACATTACAGGCAGGCAAATCATGCAAGTGAAAAATGACAAAACATGTTTAACATGTGAGAGAGACTGAAGAAAGTATCTTTCTTTTGACAATTCTCCAGTAAGTGCACTGATACTTCACTTAAGTTCGTCTGACATAACAATTCTGAAAATTGTGCTAGTAATGACATGCTTCTCAATGTTTTACAGATATTAACCCAGTGATCTAGATGCCTTATAGCCCTTTCTTACCTAATCTACAGATAAGGTACAGAGTGGTAAATTGACTTGCTCAAGGCCACCAGACTACAGATTATGAGAGCAAATTTTCCAAACTTAGATGTCTGGTTCCAGAGACCCTGTCCTGGAATTTTGGTTCATCCTAAATCCACTTTGTAAACTGTAAGTGTGGCTCTGCTATTATGAGCTATATGACAATGAACATGGTCACAAGTTCACAAGTTCTCTCTGTGCTTCAGTTTCTTAATAGTACACACCGTCCGGAGTTCATGTGACAACAAATGATCTAATACATGTAAAATGCTTAGCATAGTGTAGGACATGTCATATTACAAGTATTTACCAAGTCATTTCAATAAAGAAATAAAGAAACAGTAGCAGCAAAAAGGGAAAATAATATTGAGGTAGTGAGGTAACAGTTAATACATAAATACTTCTTATTATGTCATAGGAATTATTGTAAGCACTTCCTAGTTAATAACTCACTTAACTTAAAATGCTTCAGTATGTGTTCATCAAGTGTAACAAATGTACCACACTAATGAAGGATGTGGTTAATGTGAGAAAGTGTGGGAGTGGGAGGTAGTGGGGCATGTAGGAATCTCTTATATTTTTTTATGTAACATTTATGTAATCTAAAGCTTCTTTAAAAAGTTTTAAAAATTGAATAAAAAACTTTCAAAGAGTTTAATGCTATTACTATCCCTATTATAGATCAGAAAACTAAAGCACATAGAGGTTAAATGTATTTCCTAACTTCACACAGTACTGGAGTCCAGGTTCATAAATGTTATTTTAAATTGATTTTCATTAAATTTGCATTTATCTCTGTGTAAATCAGCAATGTTCAGCCCTAAGAGATGCATCATCTTAGGGCTCAGGTTGTAGTGAACTATACAAGATATTTTCAAATCCTACTCATCCCTCCGTGCTCAAGCTCATGGCTATATGAGCTTTTATTAATGATAGGTATATGCTGTGTCAGGGGAGTTAAATTGATAGACAACTGTGCACATAAAACATTTGATTCTGTTGGATTTTCAAAATATTTGAATTTATTCCTGTCTCTGGGACAGAAAGGTAAATTTCCAAATGTTTCAGAAATCACATTTTTGTTTATTTCACCTTCAGAATGAATTTAGGCCCATTTCTTGGTTTATAATATCTCTGGCTCATATTACCGCTCTGAACACTTTTCTGCATACAAGTAGGTCTGCAACAAGTTCCTTGGGACCCTGGTCAACTGAAGAATTATTCTAGAATGAGCTAAGAACTCCTATGTAATTTGTGTAACAGAGAAGTAGAAGTAATATACAAAGGAAGCCTGTAAATTGCAACATATGTAAATAAAAATGTGGGAAGTTTATCTTTTTAATATATATATTAAGTAAACTCTTAATTTTAGGTTAGTTTTAAATTTACAGAACATTAGAAAAGATAGCAGTGTTCCCATATATTCCACACTCAGTTTCCCCTATTATTAACATTGTACACTAGTATGGTACATATGTTACTATTTATGAACCAATATTAATACAATATTATTAACTAAGGTCAATAATGTATTCAGATTTCATTCATTTTTACCTAATGTCCTTTTTCTGTTCCAAAATCCCATGCAGGTTACAGCATTACATTTAGCCATGTCTCTTTAGATCTCTCTTATCTCTGAAAATCTTTGAGACTTTGTTTGGTATGACCTTTATAAGTTTTAGGAGTACTAGTCAGGTGTTTTGTAGAATGTCCCTCAATTTGGGCTTTTCTGAAGTTTTTTGGGGGGAGGTTATATGATTTGGGGAGGAAGACCACACAGTTAAAATGCCATTTTCATCACATCATAACAAGTGTACATTCTATTAACATGACATCTTTATTGATGTTAAGCTTATCTCTGGGCTAAGGTGGTGTTGATAAGGTTTCTCCACTCTAAATGCACTCCTTTCCCCCTTACCATATTATACTATTTAGAAGTAAACCACAATGAGCAGTCCACACTTTAAAGATGGGGAGATAAGCTACCCAGCCTTGAGAGCAGAAAATATACATAAATTCTTTGCAATTCTTCTGTATGGGAGATTTGTCTCTTTCCCCCCATTTCATGTATGTATGTGTGTATCAATCATCATTTATTTCAATATAAACTTAGGGATAATTAGTATATACCTTGGGTTATAAAACAATATTACTTAATTTATTTTGTTGCTCAAGTTGTTCCAGCTTTGGTCAATGGGAGTTTTTTTTCATGTACCTCCTATCTGTATCCCTTTGACATGCCCCTATCAGTGTGTGTCTGCATGTGCATGTGTGTGTGTGTGTGTGTGTATAGCACTTAATTACTTTCTGGCTCTGCAAAATGCTCTGGGATCATCTTATATTTGTCCGGACCCAATCCAAAAATCAGCTCTTTCTTCAAGGATCCCTGGTTCATTCCTGGGAAAATAGTATTGAAATCAAGAAATGAGCACTGGGTGTGCTTATGGCTGCTGGGATACTATTGATTCTAAATTTTCTCAGCTGACCAAACAAGAAAAAATATGTGTATGTACAATCACATGTATAGAAATATATCTATAAATATTTCTATATGTACCTATAAGTTGAACATGAGATCATTCAGTAGGATTTTATAGCTTTTTTAAAAATCATGCTTAGCAAGTTGTCTAGTTCTCTTGTATTACTAGTTTGAGGTGAGTTTTTACAATGAACGCATTTTGGATTTTGTCAAATGTTTTGTTATATGTTGAACAGTTTTACATACCCAGAATAAATCACATTTGTTTTTTTTTTTGTATAGTTTTTATACATTCTTATATTGATTTACTAATATTTTGTTAGAATTTCTAGTGTTTGCATTTAATGCTGTAAATTTTTCTATATACACAGTTTCAAAACATCTTACAGGTAAAAAGGGAGTAAGTATATATGGGAATCCCTTATACTTTCAATGTAACTTCTGTAATCCAAAATCTCTTTAAAAGAAAAAATTATTATATAAAAAACAAAATAATCTTACGAAATTTATGACTTACATTTTCATGTTCATATACTTCAAAAATTTTTATTTTTTTTATTTTACTTTTTTTATTTTTTATTTTTAAAGAAGGTTTAACTACATCGAAAATATAGGGGTTCCTATGTACTCCACCTCCTCCCCCTCCCACTCTTTCTCCCATTAACAATATCTTTCATTAGTGTAGTACATTTGTTACAATTGATGAACACATATTGAAGCATTGCTACTAACCATGGTCAATAGTTCACATTATGGCTTACACTTTGCACTGCACAATTTTATAGGTTTGGACAAAATGTATAATGGCCTATATATCTCATTGCAATGTCATGCAGAACAATTTCAATGTCCCCCAAATGCCCCATATTACAACTATTCTTCCCTCTCCCTCCTCTCAGGACCTCTGGTGACCATTGCCTTTATATCAATGTTGCAAGTTCTTTCATTGCTAGAATAATACGAAGTCTACTTTAGTCCATAGTTGCAATCCCCCCTTATGTTTGTTCATTCCTAAATCTTGAGGATTTGGGGACAGTTGGATGGAACTGTCTTGCTTGCCATTGTAGATACTCTGTGTTTTTTGGGGATGGGTGTTTTTCATCGTCATCCTTTTGTTAGTCATCCTGACCCAATATGATGAACTGGAGAGTAGGTGTTAGCTGCAACTCTGCTTAGATTCAGGGCTTAACTGGCATTTGAACAGCCAGAAGATGTAAGTCTCTGGGGCACATATTTAATGGGTATAGTGCTAATTATAGGTTCAAATAAAAGGGGCATAGGAACCGTGTGCATGAAAATTATAAACGGGCCTACCTGATAAATTGGGGGGATATATTATCATATGTTCTAAGGTAGGGTCCACTGACAGGGTGCCAATTTCCCTGCCTACAGTGTCCAGATGTCTGTAGAGCTCTCAAGAGACCCCCTCCCTGAGGCACTGTTTACTGTGGTAGTCAGTGAGATCCTCCTGAGACATGCATAAACATAATCTTGGGAATGGCCTCCCGACTTACTTTGATATCTCTCTCTTTTTCATTTTTTAACAATTCAATTTTATTGATGTATATTCATAAAGCATAAATCCATCCCAAGTGTACAATCAATTGTATTCAGTATAATCACATAGTTGTACATTCAGCACTTCAATCATTTTTAGAGCATTTTCATTATTCTAACAATATTAATAAAAAACAAACAAAAAAACTCATCGCCTCTCAGTCTCTCTATGCTTCCCCTGCCATACATTGCTGCTATTTTGTTTCTGTCTCTCTAGTTTATTTGTATTTATTTTTTGTAAAAATAGTCTTATATATGCAATATCACCCATATTCATATTTTACATGAGATTTCACTGTTATACAATCCAATGTTATATTATTTAGCATTTCTTCTAATAATATACATGACCTTTGACTTTTCCTTTCAACCACATTCACACCCAATGTATTAGTCAGCCAAAAGGGTGCTGATGCAAAATACCAGAAATCATTTAGTTTTTATAAAGGGCATTTATTTGGGGTAGAAGCTTACAGTTAGCAGGCCATAAAGCTTAAGTACTTCCCTCACCCATGTTTGTTGCCACCTGTTGGAGCACAAAGGCTTCCGACTTATTCATGGGTTCATGCTTCCTGGGTTCCTCTCTTCCCAGGATTCCTTTCTCTTCTGGATCAGCTACTCTGCTCTCTCCACAAGTCCTGTTGTAAACTATCAGGCAAATGGCTTGTCTTTCTTTCCTGGGCTTCTGCTGTGTCTAATGAAGCCTTCTCTCACTTCCACATATATCTGCTTTTCTGTGTGTTTACTTCAAGGGCTCCAGGATCTAAACTCTCACCTCCCTTCTCTGTGGTGCGGTTTCTCTGTGAGTCTCCTCCCAGCAAGGGGACAGGAACTCAACAGCCTACTGATGTAGCCAAATCAAAGCCTTAATCATTATTTAATCAAGTAAAAGTGAAACCTCTGAATCCAATATAATCTATATGCCTAGAGGAACAGATCAGTTTGCAAACATAATCCAATATCTATTTTTAGAATTCATAAACAATATCAAACTGCCATACCCATAAAATAGCTTTGTTAGTTACAAACACTATGATGTTCTTTCCCCATTTCTAGTCATTTCCAAGGATTTACAAACAACCTTTTTACTAATTTTGTACAGATTAACCCTCAGATTTCCATTCTCTATACTCATTCTATTTTCTAGTGTCCTGTTTTCAAATTAACTTCGTGTGTTTATACATTGTGTCTGGCTTGCTTCACTCAACACAATGTCCTCCAGGTTCATCCATGCTATCATATGCTTCACAATTTCATTTCTTACTAATGCTGACTAATATTCCGTCATGTGTATCCACCACAATTTGTTTATCCATTCATCAGTTGATGGACACCTGGGTTGCCACTTTGAAATCTCTTAACCATAAAAACTCATTTTCATTTAATATTTCCACCTTTTGGTCTAGGTATTTTTCCAAATGCATTTCTAGTTGGTGCTTGGTAATACTCCCTCTGTATCAGGGAAGCTCATTCCTGGGATTCAAGTCCCATGCTGGGGTGGAAGGTAGTACATTTATATGCTGAGTTTGGCTTAGAGAGGCCACATTTGAGCAACAAGCAGGCTTTCAGGAGGCAACTCTTAGGCAATATATAATACTAGGCTAAGTTTCAGTTTCACAAGAATGAGGTTCATAAGTACAAGCATTAATGTTATGGGCCTGGTGTATTGGTCTGCCCTCCTTCACGAGGCACTGCCCATGTATTCTAGGGATTCTTGCCACTCAGTTAGAGAATGTAGCAGGACTCACCAGCATGGGAATTTAATATTCTTTCAGTTATTGTGTGCGTCTGAAAACGTCTTTGAAAGTAAAATTTATTATATAAAAAACTTACAAGTTTTATTATTTGTAATATCATGTTCATATACTTTAAAATATTTTTAAATTTACCAAGGCTTCTTTCACCCATGGGTAATTTAGAAGTATACTTTTCAATTTCAAATATTTGGGGATTTTATTTCTATTTTTAAGTTATTGATTTCTAGTTTAATTCCATTGTAACATGAGTACTCACTTGTATGATTTCCATTCCTTTAAACTTAAAGTGTCTTTTGTGGTCTAGAATGTGGTATTATCTTGATGAATGTTCCATGGGAGCTTGAGAAAAATGTGTATTTTGCTGTTTTTTAATGGATTACTTTCTCAAGGTCAATTAGATAAAATATATTAATAGTGCTGTTCCAGTTTACTATATCCTTACTGATTTTCTGCGTGCTTGATTTATCAATGTCTGACAGAACTCTAAATATAATAGTTGAATTGTCTATTTCTCCTTTCAGCTCTATCACTTTTGGCCTCAAGTATTTTTATAGTTTGTTATTAGATGCATACACATTTAGAATTTTTATATCTTCTTGAAGAATTGACTGCTTTATCATGTAATACTTCTCTTTATTAAAAATAATCTTCTTGTTCTGAAATATGTCTTATCTGAAATTAATATACCTAGTCTATCTTTCTTCTGATTAGTGTTAGCATGGTATATCTTTCTAAATCCCTTTACTTTTATTTTCTTTAAGAGTTTAGATTAAAATTTTTTTTTCTAATGATTTATACTTAGGGCTTTATTTTGTTTATAAATCTACTCCTACAGTCTCTGTTTTAATTAGTATATTAGACAATTCCCATTTAAAGTGATTATTGATATATTTAAATATTTTTGCCATGTTTATAACTGTTTCCCATAAGTCACATTTGTTCTTTCTTTTCCTCCTTTTTCTGTCCTCTCCAGTTTTAATGGGGTTCATTTACCCTTCCCCACTTAGATCAATTATACTTCATTAATTTTTTAGATGCTGTCCTCAGTTTAAATGTGTATCTTTAACTAATCTAAATCAACCTTCAAGTAATACTATACCACTCTATGCATAGTACAGCTACCTTAAAACAAGCTATCTTCATTTTTTCCCTCCTGCCACTTGTGACATGCCTGGCATTCATTTCACTCATCCAGATTCTATACTTACATAATATTTATCTACAATTATAACTTTAATCAGTTATTTCTTAGATTAATTAAAAATAATAAAAGTTATATATATCATTTTATGTTCATTTTTTCCTTCCCCAATGCTCTTTCTTTCATATAGATGTGAGCTTCTGATCTATATCATTTTCTTTCTTCCTGAAGAATTTTTTTTTTTTACGTTGCTTACAGGCAGGTCTACTGGTAAGGAATACCTCTGAATTTATTGAGAAGTTTTCTGTTTTTCCTTCACTTTTGAATCCTGTAGCAGTTTGATATTATTGATAAATTCCAAAAAGAAATATTTGATTATTGTAAACTGATTTTTCCTCTGGGTATATTATAGTGTATTGTATTCAGAGGTTTTACTTTTACTTGATTAAATAATGATTATGGCTTTGATTGGGCCATGTCAGTGGGACGTTGAGTCCTGCCTGTTGGTGAGCAGGGACTCACAGAGAAACTGCACTGCAGAGAAGGAAGTTTGGAGTTTTAATGCTGGAGCCCAGGGAAATAAGCACACAGAGGAGCTTGGTGGTGAGGAAGGGGAGAAGGCCCCAGGAAAAGAGATAAGCCATTTGCCTGATAGTCTACAGCTGGCCTTGTGGAGAGAAGCAAGCCTGAGCCCGGAGGGAAGGAAACCCCAGGAATAGAGGAATCCAGGAAGCCTGAACTCTTGGCAGATGTCGGCAACCATCTTGCTCCAACACGTAGCAACAAACTTTGGGTGAGGGAAGTAATTTATGCTTATGGCCTGGTAACTGTAGGCTTCTACCCCAAATAAATACCCTTTTATAAAAAGCAAACAATTTTTGGTATTTTGCCTTAGCACCCCTTTGGCTGACTAATACAGAATTTGGAACCAGGAGTGGGGTAGAGCTTTTGCGATTACCAAAATGTTGGAAAGGCTTTATAAATGAGTAAGTGGTATTTTTTGGAGGAATTGTGAAATGCTTGATGGAAAAGGCCTAGATCACTTTGAAGAGACTGTTGATAGCAATATGGATGCTAAAGAGACTTTTTATGATGCCTTAGAATTAAATGATGAAACTATTATTGGAAACTGGAGGATAGGTGATCCATGTTTTAAAGATGCAGAGAACTTAGCAAGATTGACTCCTGATGTCTTATGGATTGTAGAATTTGAAAATGGCGACCCTGAGCATTTAGCTGAAGAACTTTCCAAAGTAAACTTGGAGAATGCAGCTTGGCTTATCCTTGCAGCTTATAGCAAAATGCTAGGCAAGAGAAATACACTGAGGAGTGAACCATTGGGCACAAAGAAACAGAAACTGATTACAGAAATTCCCTTTGTCTGACTAATACAAATGTTAATTTCTCTGGCTATGGAATTCTGTTTTTTGTTTTTGTTTTTATTTATTTATTTGTTTATTTTTCTTTCACTGTGGATATATAAGCAAAATCTCATGTATTGCAGTCACCTATATTCTCTCCTATAGAATGTATTTTTGAGTGATGTACATACACACACTCAAGTGTTATTTGGCACTTGAGTCTTTTTTACTTCAGTCTTTTATGGTTTCCAAGGAGTTCCTAGATTACTGTCAATTTTAGTCATTTGCAAATATAGATACTAAAAAATTACATTACCCTGGAAAATAGTTTTGAATTTTTTTTTCAGTTTTGAAATCTTAAGACATCAAATAAACTTGAGATTCATGAAAAATATTAAAGATAAAAGGGTAGCTTCCTCCAAAGGGAAAATTTTCATACCTTTTATCCCCTCCTATTGTTATCCCTTAAAATTGATATAATATCTTCTTTATCATTGCTGCAAAAATGCTATGATATTGCTATCATCCATAAGTTACATTAGTTATAATTTTTCTGTGTATTACCATATTATTAACATTTTGTAAAAGAAGAACATTCTTATATTTATAGTATTAACCACAATCTTCACTCACCACTTAAATCACTGTTATACAGTCCCTGTATAACAGTGTTATACAACCACTATTATACAGTGGTATATACATACAGTGAAATACTATTCAACTGTAAGAAGAAATGAAATCAGATTGCATATGACACCATGGATGAACCTTGAGGATATTATGCTGAGTGAAAAGGACAAATATTATGGTCTCATTAATATGATCTAAATATGATGTGTAAACTCACAGTAATAAACTCTAGAGTGTATATTACTAGGAGCTAGAATGTGGGTTGAGAACAGGAGCTAATGCTTAATGTATGTAGAATCTTTAATAAGATTTATTATAAAAGTATGGAAATGAATAGAGTTGATGGTAAAACATTATAGAGTATAAGTAACACTGTTGATTTATAAATGTGTTTGTGGCTGAAAGGGATAGTCTGTGGACATAAATGTGAACTGATATGAAGCTATAGAATAATATTGAGACTGTCAAACTCAGTTTTTCAAGCACAAGAGCTGTCAGATAAATTTCATCTTACTGCGTGAGGGTATTGTCAAGTATTCTATAAGATTAGTGCCACAGACATTGTATATCTTAGATTCAATAAAATATTTGATAATATCTATAAAGACTTCATTGTGAATATGTTCTTGAAATATTGGCAGAATTTCAACAATATTTTATGGATTCATCAGTTTTATGAAAACCGTTGAATAATTATATCATTGAACAGTTCAAGTTTAATTTGCAGGATAGTCTTTGGTCTAGAGACACAAAGCTCTGATATTGAGATCAAAGAGCATTATCTTGCATTTACAGAGGTATGTGTGTGTGTGTGTGCATGTAAATCTGTAACTTTTTAGTCAATGTGACAAGATACATATACAAAATAAATCAGGCTTAAGTACCAGTGGAAAACATGAAAAAGTGTAAAAGTTGACTTTAAGTATTAAAAAACGAACAGAATAAGTTTAGAACTGAAAAAGCTTGGCCTGGCTAGTTATGTAAATAAGATGGGGGTTGGAGGCATTGGTCATAGTTATTAGGGGAAGTATTGTATAGTTGCAGCAAAACTAAGAAAAGAGAAAGGAATAGGAAAATATCTAAGTTTTGCATATTTGTGATATGCCAAGCACAAACACAAGTATTATGAAATCATTACATTATCCCATAAGATGTTGGTGTGAAATTTGCTGTTTTCTAGATGAAACCAAATGACTTGCTGATCCTTTATGTTTTCTTTTGTTGAGCAAGGATTCAAACAAATTCAGATCAGATTAAAACCATACCTATAGTCTTCTGTAAAACATACTTGTGGTGCAAAAGTAGGAGCCTTCTAGCCCCTTCATCAATTATCACCCCCTATTTAGAGTTCTGTGTATAGTTGTGGGTACATGAGAGATACAACAAATGAAAATGTGCATAGAAGTCATCACACTGGGGGAAAAATGCTTTTAAACACAAACAAAAATATTTGAAGGAACTGAGGAGATATTCCATGGAGGAGAAAAACTTACATGGAGGAGATGTGATAAAGCCATTGAATATTTGAAGTAGCATCATCATAAAGAGTATTCACACTTATTCTGAATTATCCCACAAGAAAAAGTGAGAAGTAAAAGTCACCAAAGGTAACTTTTACCAAAATTACAAACTGGTTTCTAAAATTAAATTAGATGCCTTAAAAGCATGAATATTTGTTCCCTTTCTGTTTTTGTAAAAGAAAAGAAAAAAAGAGAATAAAGAAAAGAGAAAGACAAAAAAAAAAAAAAAAAAAGAAAGAAGAAACATTTGACTTTCTATTTTGCCTATATAATCCTTATTTAGCTTAAGGTGTCAACTTGGACAAAGTTCTAGGTATTAGTCTGCTGATAAAACATCCTGTGACACTCATTATATTGTCATGAATTTCTTTTATTTATTTGTTATTATTCATCCTAAGATAAAAGGTGGTATAAACCGGGGCTACTTTCATGTTCAGGCAGTCAGGAAGCATTTGTTGAATGAAGGAGTGAATGAATGAATGAATGAACAGATGAATGTATGAGGCAGCATGATCCACTCCATGGAATTAGTCACAGAGCTCTAAATGACTATCTTTCAGGAGTGCTGTAGAAGGAACTCTCAATGGTGTGGATATTAGAGTAGAAGTACTCTATCTTCCTTTTAGGACTCAAAATTCTATGACATTATAATACATATTAAGAAATGCTTAGAAAAAATATCAATTATTCTAAAAGCTCTTTCAATTTACTGATAAATAATGGAATGGCATCTGTAACATTTAAAATAAAATAACTGTTGGTTCTAGTCTGATTAATCACTTGTTAGAATAATCACGCTCTCTACCTTCCCTAGGGAGTACTCATTTTAAGTGACATACTTTATAATCCATTACGTGCTTCCTACTTTGAATTAAGAATCTTTAAAAATAGCCATCTAATAAGAAATGAACAAGTAAACACCCATTTGCCCTTATTTGATGGATAATTGAAAGATAATTTGGAAGCTATTTTTAATAGCTTACAATTTCTCTTCAGGATTACTTCCAATATTTTTTTTTTTTTTACTTTTGAATAAAGTGGATCTCTTTTTTTTCTGTTTTGCTGTAGAAAACTAAGATAATATCCTGATTATCTAGGACCCAATTCATACTCATCTAAAATATCTAGTAGTAATGTATATTTTTTAGATGTTTTTAAAGAACCATTCAATTCTCTTTTTTATTATAAAATTTAGAGTGCTTTATATAGGATTTACAAACAGAAATTTTTCAAAGGGATCTGCTTATCATATTCAGCCATAGAACCAAATAATTATAATGATGTAATAATATTCATAGTGATAATAAAATAAGTCTAGGCAATAAAATGTTTCCTCTACATGGCACATAGCTGCCTCATTCTTTCACTTTTTTAGAGAAGTTATGGGTTTACAGAACAATTATGAATAAAATACTGGATTCTCATATACAGCCCCACCACCTTGCACTGGTGTGGAACATTTGTTACAATTGATGATAGCACATTTTTATAACTGTACTATTTTTTTAAACAGTAGTTATCTTTGTTACAATTGATGAAAGATTATTAAAATACTATTAAACATCTTCCATGTTTTTTATTAAGTAGATTTTATCCCATACACCACCTAAATATTACCACATTGTATTAGTATCAAACATGTGTTGTAATTTATGAAAGAGCATTCTTATACTTGTACTATTAACTATAGTCCATTGTCTATAATAGGGTTCACAGTATTATAAAGTCCTATGTTTTATCTTTTAATTTCTAGTCTAGTAACATATATGAACTTTAGTTTCCCCTTTTAACCACATCCACCCATATAATTCACTGCTGTTAATTCCACTCACAATAAAATGCTACCATCACCACCATGTATTTCTAAACCTTTACCATCAATCTAAATGGAAAATTTGTACAATTTAAGTATTAACTTTCCATTCTCTATCCCCCAATCTATCTCCTGGTAGCCTATATTCTAGATTCTAGCTCTATGAGTTTGGTTTTTATAATTAGCTCTTAACAGTGACATCATATTTGTCCTTTTGTGTCTGTCTTATTTCACTCAGGGTCATCCATGTTGTCTACAATTTGGCCCAGATGCATCCAAGTAAAATATGAAGCTATGCTATGGTATGTGTTGGGGGTGTGTGTGGGTGTGAGTGTGCTTGAGAGAGAGAGAGATAGAGAGATATTACTCAGAAGGAAAGCCTGAGTCTCATTTTCCTTCAGTTACCAAATGCAATAAAAGATCCTCAAATTCCTTACATGCTCAGAGGGACCATGCTGAGAATGTTTCAGTATACTGTGTTGCTGTGATAGCAGGTAAGTGACCCTATAGCCTAGACCCCTATAATAAACCCCAAGGCCAAAACACAAACAAAAGTCATAGTTCATGATGTGGCAGGATCAGGTCCAAATTGTCCAAGAGGATCAGCAGTAGATCATGAAAGATCAGAGAGAGAGACAAGAAAAATATATACCAATTGAAGAATTCAGGATCAGATACCTGAAGAAAACCCAGGAATTGAATCCAAGCAAGTTCCATAAGATCCATCAACCAGAATGCTCAGAATGAAGGAGTCAGTCTGCAGACTCCTTCATTCAGGCCACTGAGCACTAAGAACTTTAAACTAAAAAGATCGATTTATTCAAGAAACTGCTTATATTAGGCATAGGAGGAGTTTTCAGAGATCAAATAAAATGATTTTTTTCCTTTAGTATCTATTTGTTACAGGAGATCTATAAAAAGATCACAGTTATTGTAAATAAGAAGTTTCATTTACTTCACTAATAAGACTAGATTGTATGTAAATTTCCAACTTCAGTAAAAGAAATTCCTCAGTTATTAAAAAGAATGCTATTAAGAAACCTCCCGTAAGAAAGAGGGAGGGTTACATCATCAACATGATGATGTAAAATATTCCTTTAAAAAACCTTCTGAGATATTCAGCAGATATAAGGACAAATTCAACTTGCTTAGAACCTGGAGGAATGGTAGAGACTGAAGAACTCCACAAATGCTGAATGGAAGACAGGAAAAAAAATCAGGCGGGAAACTTCAGTCCAGTAATAGCTGGTCCTCTTGCACTCCCATTCACTCAGTCTCACGCAAAGGTTGGGAGTTTGCCAGAGACAGCAGCCCTGGTCCCTCCCAACAGGGACACAGACTACAAAGGAATTCACAGCAGTGAGTAAGAACCCCATGCATATCCAGGCACAGGGGCACAAGTCCACAGAGACCCAGGGCAGAACACAAGCCACTGAGTAGTGCTGCATACAAAAGCACCCTGGGGGGAGGGGGATATGAGAAAAACCACAGCAGAAAGGCAGAGCCCAAGAAGTGCACACAGTCAATCCAGTTGCTGTCAGTGGGACTACCTAAATGCAAAATGGGCTTTTCTGGAGTGACCAAACTTTCTGGATTGACGCTATCAGGCTCCTTGAGGTGGGGCAAACCAGAGGCAGAAATCCTCACAGAGAAAAAAAGGGGATGGGAGATAAACTGAATTGTTTTAAGACTGGAGGGACCAAGAACTGAAAATTGTAAGCAAAATGGGATACTGAAGGAGAGAATTAAACAAACCATCAGAGCTGCAGAGAAAATTCTGCACAAATGCAAACAGAACAGAACAAGATTCCTGGAGAGGGAACAGAAGAAAGGAAGCTACCTTCTAGAGGTTGAACAATTACACAAAAAGTGCATTCTTAAAAATTGTACCACATATCCAGGCAAGAATCTGAGGAATAAGAGCTGAGGAAATCTGACCAGTTAATAATGCACTATTCTAAAGTTCCAAAATAAGTTAGACCAAGTGTCAAAGAAGAGCTTAACATCTGTGTTAATCAACAATAAAATCAACAATAAAATCTTAGACAAGAGGGAGAAACTGACACACTGAGTTAATGCATCAAGATAATCAAATGCCTAGACATCAGCAAAAAATTACAAGCTATACTAAGAAACGGGAATATATGGCTTAGTCACGGGAACAAATTAAAACTTCAAAGGAGACACAGAATTGGCAACAACTAATCAAAGAATTTCAAACAAATCTGAATAAATTTAGAAGATGAAAGAAAATAGGGATGTAGAGCTAAAGTTTATTTAGAAAAAAATGTGTGAGCATAAAGAAGAATTTGAAAGTATAAAAAGAAACATAACAGAAATTTTGGGGCTCAAAGTCACAGTAATAGAGATTAAAAGTACACGAGACACATACAACTGCAGATTTGAACAGGCAGAAGAATGAATCAGCAAACTGGAAGACAGGACAATTGAAATCATACAGTCAGAAGAACAGATAGAAAAAAGAATTTAAAAAATTGAACAGTATCTCAGAGATTTGAGTGACAGAATGAAGCACCAAAATGTAAGTGTCTTGGGTGTCCCAGAAGTATAAAAGAAGGGAAAAGGGGCAGAAAGTAAATTTGAGGAACTAATGGCTCTAAATTTCCCAACTCTCATGAATGACATAAATATACATGTCCAAGAAGAACAACATACTCCAAATAGAATAAATTCTAATAGACCTACTCTGATACACATACTAATCAGAATGTAAAATGTCAAAGATCAATAGAGAATTCTGAAAGCAGCAAGAAAAAAGCAGTTCATCACATGCAAGGGATCCTCAATAAGACTAAGAGCCAAAGTCTCACTAGAAACTATGGAGACAAGAAGGCAGTGCTATAATATATTTAAGATACTGAAAGAGAAAAACTGCCAGCCAAAAATGCTTTATCCTGACAAAACTGTCATTCAGAAATGGGGGGGGGGGCAGGGGTGTTATTTATGAAGAAAAACAAAACAAAAAAAAAACATAGCATTAAGTTTGAACTTAGTTGGTTTGAGGAAACATAATTTCAAATATTTCATGCTTGTTCCTTGTTCATATCACATATTTTCTTATTGTTCAATCGTCCTCTCTTCCCCCTACAACTCTTAACAAATTTCTCCAATTTACATTTATCTAGTTGAACCCCTGATTTAAAAAAGTTAATTATATACCTCTTTTAATGGCATATTTTTACCACCACTCTATGCAAGTTTCTTCTATTATTGATTATTTGACTGATTGATTGATGCCATTTTCCCCAACACCCCCTTCTCATAGGCAATGATTCTAATTTTGTAATGGATGTTTTCTATGTATCTTCTTGTAAAATCAGCATTGTTTTATGTTCATCAATTTATATACATGGCATTATGTTATAAATCTTTTCTTTTCCTTTCCCACATAATACCATGCTTTTCACAATTTTGTTTATAATATCTCTAAAGAATCCATGGTATGCATCTACCACATTGCATTAAATTTTGATGATCTTGTAACATCGATATAAAGGCAGTAGTCACCAGAGGTTCTGAAGGGAGGGAGAGGGAAGAATAGGTGTAACATGGAGCGTTTTGGGGACATTGGAATTGTTCTGCATGACATTGCAATGACAGATACAGGCCATTATACATTTTGTCAAAACCTTTAAAATTGTGTGGTGCAAAGTGTACACTGCAGTGTAAACTATAGACCATAATTAGTAGTAAGGCTTCAAAAGGTGTTCATCAATTATAACAAATGTACCACACTAATAAAGATGTTGTTAATGGGGGAATGTGTGAGAGGGGGAGGGAATGGGGTAAATGAGAATCCCCTGTATTTTCAATGTAACTTTTATGGAATTTAAAACTTCTAAAAATAAAGGAAAAACAACTAACAGTTGTCTCCTCTGCTTTAGATCAGCAACTTCCTTTTACCTTTGAGAAATCTGAAACCTAGAATAGTAAAGTGACTTTAATGCCAAGGGATCTGGGATTCAAGATCTCTGGATTCCCTGTTCAATTATGTATGTAAAATTATAATAATTTTATATCATAATATTTATAATCATAAAATATAGTGACTACTATAAAATTAAATTCTTGAAAATATAGAAACTTTAGGAACCAATAAATTTAGAGTTATAGTTGCTCAAGATAAAGGGAATAAATGATACAGAGAAGTGGGCCAAAAATTATTATTAAGTAAGGGCGTGAAAAGAAAACACATAGGTGCACTACTGCTGAGCATAAAATTGATGGATGTCTGGATTATTTTATGTAAGTATAAGGATACTTTTAAAGAATATTAGTTCAATACATTTTATTTTTGGAAGAATTCTTTAGACTGGTCAGTGTGTCATGGTTTGAAACCTGTAGAGCAATGACATTTTTAAAAAAGAAATTAAGTTATATTTCTAATATCCTATTCTTCACCTATTTTCATATTTCAAAATATCCTTTACAATTCTTCCAATATAACCTCCTTGAACTTAATAGTACTTTTAAATGTAATGCTTATCTTTAGCTGGGTAGGTGTATTTTTACAGCTCTTCCTTCAAGTTAGTGTCATAAATAGGTCAGCATACTGAAATATATATGGAGCAATGGAAGTGAGCAAGTTTTCAAGACACAGCTCTAGTTTTGAATTGTGAACACTTCTAAATCTTCTTAGTTCTTAAATAATTGAAGAACATTTTTATAATTCAGAGCATTTTTTACTATTTCTTCTCTAGATTTTATAGAAAATAAAAATAAAATAAAACAATTAGAAAATACTTTTCACAGTAAAGGGGCTAGAAATTTTTTTTTAAAAAAATCTGATATTGAAACTGTATCCTTGATTATAAAATAAGACCCCTATGTATTGAGATAAATTTATCAATTGCTCATAATTCAACCACCTAAACTAATTTATATTTTTCTGCATAAAATATACCACAACTTTAGCTCTTAAATTTGGTATTTTATGTACCATAATAAATAAATAAATATTACTTATACACTTTATAAATATCTTCTCAGGCAGACTGTCATGCCCAACCACCCAAAGAAAGAGATGAACTAGACTAACGAGGGGACAGGACAGGTGCCTAAACAACAGGAAGACATAACCCAGTTTCATGAACAAACTAAAAAACAGGAGGAGATGCAGAACATAGAACTACTAATCAGAGATGGCAAACCAAATATCATGAATCAACTTAATGAGATGAAGGAAGAGATTAAGGATATTAAGAAGATACTGAGAGAATATACTGAAGAAATTGTAAACATACATAAAAAGATAACAAATATGATGGTGATCAATGGCACAATGCAAGAAATCAATAATAAACTGGAAGCACATAACAGCAGATTTGATGAGGCAGAGGAAAGAATCAGTAGATTCTTGTGGAAAACAGTATACCTGAAATTAGGCAAGTAGTAGAACAGATAGATAAAAAATTTATAGAAAAAAATCCTGCACAGATTTAGGGACTTGAACAACAAGAAATGCACAAACATTCACATTATAGACATCCCAGGAGGAGAAGAGAAGGGAAAGGTGGCAGAAGGTGTGTTGGAGGACAAAATGGCTGAAAATTTCCCAACTCTATTGAGGGATATGGATGTACATGTCTAGGAAATGCAGCACACCCCAAACAGTATAAATCCTAACAGGCTTTCCACAAGACATACTTGTCAAATTGTCCAATGCTCAAGACAAAGAGAGAATAATGAAAGCAGCAAAATAAAAGAGATCCAGAACATACAAGGGAAGCTAGATAAGATTAAGTGCTGATTTCTCATCTGAAACCATGGAGACAAGAAAGCAGTGGGTTGACATCATTAAGGTGCTAAAAGAAAAAAATAAACTTCCAGCCAAGAATTCTCTAGCCAGCAAAGCTGCCATTCAAAAATGAGGAAGAGTTTAAAATATTCACAGATAAACAGAGATTAAGAGTTTGTAAATAAGAAACCTGTTCTTCAAGAAATATTAAAGGTAGTTCTGCAAGTTGAAAGGAAAAAAAAAACAAGGGAGAGATTTGGAGGCGAGTGTAGGAATAACTAAAATATAAAAAGATAAACAAAAACAACATATGGTATACATAAACCTAAAGGTAATGTGGATAATGAAAGTAATTCCTTGACTGTAATAACATTGAATGTTAATGGATTAAGCTCTCTAATCAAGAAACACAGATTGGCATAATGGATATGGAAATATGACCCATTTATGTGCTGTCTGCAAGAAACTCACCTTAGACCCAGGGATGCAAGGAAGTTGAAAGTGAACGGTTGGAAAAAAATTTTACATGCAAATAACAACCAAGAAAAGGTGGGAGTAGCTATATTAATATCAGACAAAATAGACTTTAAATGCAAAACTTGTGAGAGACAAAGAAAGCCAGGATATATTAATAAAAAGTGATAATCTATCAAGAAGAATGAACAATCATAAACATTTATGCACCTAACCAGGGCACCTCAAAATACATGAGGGAAACATTGGAAAAAATAAGCAGAGAAATAGATGCCTCTACAATTAAGTGGGGGAATTTAATACACCTTTATTACCATTAGGCCGAACATCTTGACAGAGAATCAATAAAGAAGCAAAGACTTCTTATAATACATTAAAGTATCTGGACCTAAAACACATATATAGAGTATTACACCCAAATACAGCAGGATGTACAATCTTCTCAAGTACACATGGACCATTCTCCAGGATTTTGTGGCTAGGCCACAGAACAACTCTCAATGAATTCAGAAATATTGAAATAATACAAAGTAAATTCTAAATCCAATGGAATTAAACTGGAAATCAATAAGGGGCACAGAAGCAGATTAGGCACAAAGATATGGAAGTTAAACAATACACTTTTTGACAACCAGTGGGTCAAGGAGGAAATTGCAAAAGAAATGAGTAATTATCTTGAAACAAATGAAAATGACAATATAACCTATCAAAACCTATGGGATACAGCAAAAGCTGTATTGAGAGGAAAATTCAAAGCCATAAATGCCTACATTAAAAAAGAAGAATGAACTAAAATGAAAGACCTAATCGCACAACTGGAGGAATTAGAAAAAGAACAACAAACTAACCTGAAAGGAAGTAGAAAGAAGGAAATAACAAAGATTAGAACAGAACTAAATGAAATTGAAAATAAGAAAGCACTAGAAAAAATAAACAAAATCAAATGCTGGTTCTTTGAGAAGATCAATAAAATTGGCAAACCCTAAGCTAGACTAAGAAAGAAAAAAAAAGAGAAGATGCAAATACATAAAATAAGAAACAAGGAAGAGGCTATCACTACTGACTCCACAGAAATAAAGAATATCATGAGAGGATACTTTGAAAAGTTTTATTCCAACAATATGTTTAATTTAGAGGAAATGGACAAATTCTTAGAAACACACAAGCAGCCTACACTGACAAAAGAAGAAACTGATGAACTCAACAGAACAATCACAAACCACAAGTTTGAATTAGTCATCAAAAGCCTCCCAACTAAGAAAAGTCAAAGATCAGATGACTTCACAGGTGAATTCTACCATACATTCCAGAAAGGACTAACACCAATCCTGCTTAAACTCTTCCAAAAAATAGAAGTGGGGGGAACATTGTCTAACTCATGCTAAAATGCCAACATCACCCTAATACCAAAACCAAAGATGCCACAAGAAAGGAAAACTTTAGACCAATCTCTCTAATGAACCTAGATGCTAAAATCCTTAACAAAATACTTGCTAATCCTATTCAACAAGACATCAAATGAATTATATACCATGACCAAGTGAGTTTAATCCCTGGTATGCAAGGATGGTTCAACATAAGAAAATAAATCAATGTAATACATAAAGAGATAGAAAGAAAAAAATCACATGATAATCTCTATAGATGCAGAAAAAGCATTCAACAATATACAGCACCCTTTCCTGATAAAACACTTCAAAAGATAAGAATAGAAGGAAACTTCCTCAACATGGTAAAGGGTATATATGAAAAACCCACAGCTAACATCAGATTCAATGATGAAATCTTAAAAGCTTCTCATCTAAGATCGGGACAAGACAAGGATGCCCACTGTCACTGCTCTTATTTATCATTGTGTTAGAAGTACTTGCCTGAGCATTTAGGCAAGAAAAAATATGAAAGGCATCCACTGGAAAGGAAGAAGTAAAAATTTCACGATTTGCAGATGACATAATCCTATACCTCAAAAGCCCTGAGAAATCCAACAAAGTTTCTACAGCTGATAAACGAGTTCAGTAAAGTGGCAGATTATAAGATAAATTTGCAAAAATCAGGAGCAAACTAATTACTGTACAACAATAATGAGCAATTAAGTAGGAAATCAAGAAAAAAGTCCCATAAATGATAGCAACTAAAGAATCAAATACATAGGAATAAATTTAACTAAAGATGTAAGAACTTGTGCATAGAAAACTACAGAACTTTGTTAAAGGAAATCAAAGAATAGCTAAATAAATGGAAGAATATTTCCTGTTCATGGATAGGAAGACTAAACATCATTAATATGTCTATTCTACACAAACTCATTTACAGATTTAACACAAGCATAATAAAATTTACCACAGTATTTTTATTGAATTGGAAAAGCTAACTATGAAATTTATTTGGAAGGGCAAGTGGCCTTGAATAAGCAAAGACATATTGAAGAAGAAAAATTAAATTGGAGAAATCACACTACCTGACTTTAAAACATACTACAAAGTTACAGTGGTCAAAACTGCATGGTATTGGCACAAGGATAGACATACTGACCAATGGAACCAAATTCAGAGTTCTGATATAGATCCTTGCATATACAGTCAACTGATATTCGACAAGGCCACCAAGCCCACTCAACTGGAAGATAATGGCCCCTTCAACAAATTGTTCTTGGAAAAGTGGATATCCCTATCCAAAAGATTGAGAGAGGAACACCATCTTACACCATATACAAAAATTAATACAGGATGGATCAAAATTCTAAATATGAAAGTGAAGAACATAAAGATCTTGGAAGATAATGTACAAGACCTTGAATTAGGAAGTGGTCTCATGAACTTTACACCAATGTGTGACAAACAAAGGAAAAAATAAATGGGACCTCATTTGTCTAAACTTTTTAAATTTAAAAACTTTTGCTCCTCAACAGAGTTTGTCAAGAAAGTGAAAAGGTGGCCTACTCAATGGGAGAAAATATTTGATAACCATATATCTGACAGGGGCCTAATATCCAGCATATATAAAGAAATCTGACACTTCAACAATAAAAAGACAACCCATTTTTTTTAAAAAAATGGGCAAGTGATTTGAATAGACACTTCTCCAAAGAAGAAATACAAATGGCTAAAAAGCCCATGAAAAAATGCTCAACATCACTAGCTATTAGTAAAATGCAAATCAAAACTACAATGAGATACCATCTTAAACCCATTAGACTGGCAGCTATTAAAAAAACAGAGGACTACAAGTGTTGGTGAGGAGTTGGAGGAATGGAAATCTTTATCCACTGCTGATGGGAATGCAGAACGGGGCCACCATTGTGGAGGACAGTCTGGTGGTTCCTCAGGAAGCTAACTATAGAACTGCCATATGATCCAGCAATCCTGCTACTGCTACCCAGAAGAATTGAAAACACGGACATGAACAAATATATGCACACCGAAGTTCATTGCGGCATTATTCACTATTGCCAAAAGTTGGAAACAACCCAAGTGTCCAACAACAGATAAATTGATAAGCAAACTCTGGTATATACATACAATGTAATATTACTCAGCTGTAAGAAGGAACGTAGTATTAACACATGGGATAACAAGGATGAACCCTGAAGACCTTATGTTTAGTGAAGAGCAAATGTTACATGACATCTCTGATATGAATTAAGCAAATTAAGCAGACTCACAGAGCTAGAGTCTGGAAGATAGATTTACAAGAGACAGAAAGGGAGTAGAGGGTTGTGATCCAATGCCATTATGGGCAAAATCTATAATAAGTTGGAAGGCTGTAGTTGTGCAGTGTGTGGGCATGGAAGTGGTATAATGATGCTATTGGGTTGGGTGGGACTGGCCTGTGAGGAGGGAAGGGTCAGGGTGGGTTGCACTGTCCCTGGAACTGGGGGAAGGGTTTGGGGAGGGAGCAGATGAACTCTGGGGATTTGTGGGTATGTGGTTGAAAGTACAAATCTCGGAAATTTTTTTTTTTTTGCTAATACATCAGGGGAGGGTTACTGGTTTTGTGTGTTGGATGTGGGAGGGCATGTGGGTCAGGGTGAAACTGGGGCAGGCTTCTAGGGAGTATGTCAGTGTTCATCACGTTATAGTGCAGTCTATCAGTGGTTGAGACCCACACAATGAATGGGAAGGTGTTGGATTCCCATCGTGGGGAATCCTACTATGTTCTCAAATAGAGGGGTGGGAGTCTCTCAAGAGCATAAGCAGTGTCTAGTGGGGGAGGACAAGCCAGTATAGCAAGCCCTCAGTGTTGTTGCAAGTAACTATGAATCTTGTTCTTCAAGGAGTGAAGCTTGGCGGTTGCCATGGGTCCTGAGGAGAGTGGGAGGGAGGAATAGAATAGATGGAATATAGGGCATTTAGGGGGGCATTTGAATTGTTCTACATGATCTTGCAATGATGGATATAGGCCATGTTAAATTTCATTAAAATTTATAAAAGTGTATGGTCCAAAATGTAAACCATAATGTAAATCATTGATCATGGTTAATAACAATGCTTCAGTATTTATACAATTGTAACAAATGTACCATTCACATGTAAAATGTTATTAATAGGGAAAAGGGGAAAAGGGGGAGGATGTTGGGTATATGGGAATCCCCTATATTCTATACATGTCTTTTCTGTAACCTAAAGCTTCTTTGAAGGTAAAATGAAAAACAATAAGACATGGGGGGAATAAATGGAAGAAAATGTCACTCTACATATAAGACAACAGATCTTACAGTGATGAAAGACATAAAGCCAAAAATTTTCTTAATTTTATTTTTTTGATTATTTCTTTTATTATTTCAAATTGTTTGTATTTTTTCTATTTTATTTGTCATTTTTAAAAGTATCATTATTATTTCATTTTCTTATTAATTTTATTTGGTTATTTTGTTGGCTTCATTTTTGAAGAAGTTTCAGACCACAGAAACTGTGGCAGGGAAGGATCATTGGTGCAGAGTGACAGTGATGGGGCATGCATGGGAGGAGGTTCACCTGGGGATATATATAAGTCATATGAATGAGTTAAGTGTTCATGGGTCATTGTTACAATGGGTAGAGATCCACACTGTAACTGAAAAAATATACAATTCCCATCCAGGGGAGTTCTGCCACAGTCTCTTTTGGAACAGCAAACATCCCCCAGTACAGGGGCATGACTAGTGAAGAAAGATAGACCATTGATGGACCTTTGATATTGATCACTGTACTTAAGAACCTTTCCTTTTGAAATGGAAACTTAGCCTAGTATTATAGGTTGCCTAAGTGTTACCTCCTGAGAGCCTCTTTGTTGCTCAAATGTGGTCTCTCTCCAAGCCAAACTCTGCATAGAAATGCATTACCTTCCTCCCATCCCCAGGGTGGGACATGACTCCCAGGGATGAGCATCCCTGATACCAAGGGATTACTACCAAGCACCAACTAGCAATGCAGCTGGAAGAAGATCTTGACCAAAAGGGGGGAAATGTAAATACAAATGAGCTTATGTGGCTAAGAACTTCAAAGTGAGCTGGGAGGTTATTCCAGAGGTTACGCTTATGCATGTCTCAGCAGTATCTCATTGACTGCCACAGTAAATATTGCCTCCAATAGTGGGGCTACTGAGAGCTCTGGAGACATCCAGACACTATAGCAGTGCTGACAATTCAGGAGTTTGGTGCCCTGCCGGTGGACCCTACTTTGAAATTTATGCTACCCAGTGTGACAGAGTTGGATTCAGTTGTGGTTTCCCTACGCATGACTCTTCTGCCCCTTCTATTTGAACCTATAGTTAGTATTAGGGTTAATAGGTGTATGTCCAAGAGACTTAAATTTTTGGGCTTTCCATGTGCCAGTGGGCCTTGAAACTCAACGGAGTTGCAAAATCTACTCTCCAGTTCATTGAACTCACCCAGGACAACTAGCAAAGAAATGACGATGGACAAAAACCATCCCAAGGAACAGAGAGAATCTACAACTGCGAGCAAGATAGTCCCATCTATCTGTCCCATGGGATCTAAATCCCATCTCAATTAGAGGTAGAGTGGACATCACCATCCCAGAATCCTCAGGATTAGGGAATAAATGATGGGCTCTAGATTAGATTTACTGTTATTCTACTATTGACTTATTGTTATTCTGGCAGTGGAAGAAATTTTATCACTGATGTGGAGGCATTGGCCTCCGGAGGTTCTAAGTGGAGGGAGAGGGAAAAATAAGTGCAATATGGGGGCATTTTTTGGGAAATTGGAATTGTCCTGAATGACATTGCAATGACAGATACAGGCCATTATATATCTTGTCATAACATACAAAATTGTGCAGGAGGGAGTTTAAACTATAATCTATCCTTAGTGGCAATGCTCCAATATGTGTATCAATTGTAACAAACGTACCACACTAATGAAGGAAGTGGAAGGGAGTGGGGCATGTGGGAATCCCCTACATATTTGATATAAACTTTATGTAATCTAAGTATCTTTAAATTTTTTTAAATGAAGGAAAAATAAAGAATGTTTATGCAAGAAAAAACAGTAAAAAATAAAAAATAAAGGTTAAATTTGATAATTTCAAAATGGGTGGGAAACTGATATACAAAATTTTCTAAAGTCTGATAAACATATATGTCCTTTAAAATATCAATGAATTGTAGAAATCTGTTCAAAGATTCTATTTGTCTTTCTATTTAGACCTGTACATATTGGTCTGGTTTAGCTGAGTATGGGAAAGGAAATAGTAGATCAGGGCCACATTTTACTTTCTAAACACTTTCTAAGTGTTTTTCATTTAGCCTGTACATAAGAAGTGTTGATTTTTAAAGGGTGAGAGCCTCAAAAAAATAAAGTAAAATGGTTCAAAATTACAATTATGAAATTATTACACATGTGATTGCTTATTTTAGAGTATGAAAAGAATTCATGAAAATTACAAAAAAATTAAAGGCTGACAAAGATCACAAGTATTTTCTTTACATTTAGAATGTTATCTCCACTAGGATTTTTTCTTTCTGTAATATTTGAATTCTGAAAATAATTCTCATATCCAATAATCATAAAAACATAAAAAATTAAATCCTAAATTAACTACACAAAAAATTGCAATGAGTTTCAAAATTATAAAGAATAGTCTCTTCAGCAAATGATTCTGGGCAAATCAGATATCCATAGGCAAAAGAATGAAAGAGGACCCCTTTCTCATACCATATACAAAAATCAACTCAAAATGTAACAAAGATTACAATATAATAACCTGGACTATAAAACTCCTAGAAGAATATGTACAGAAGCACCTTCAAATCTTTTGTTAGGAGTGGATTCTTAGACTTTACACCCAAATCGCAAACAATGAAAGAAAAAAATAGATAATTGGGACCTTCTCAATATTAAAAACTTTTGTGCATGAAAGGACTTTGTCAAGAAAGTGAAAAGACAACCTACTCAATGGGAGAAAATATCTGAAAGCCACATATCTGATGAGGGTTTAATATCCAGAATATATAAAGAAATCTTACAACTTAGTAATAAAAAGGCAATTAAAAATGAGCCAAGGATTTGAATAGAAAGTTTTCCAAAAAGGAAATACAAATGACTAAAAAGCACATGAAAAGATGTTCAACATCACTAGCTATTACGGGAATGCAAATCAAAACTACAATGAGATATCATTTCATACCAACTAGAATGGCCATTATTAAAAATAAACTGGAAACTACAAGTGTTGGAGAGGATGTGCAGAATTAGGATAGTCATTCATTGCTGTTGAGAATGTAAAATGGTGCAGTCGCTGTAGAAGACAGTTTGGCAGTTCTTCATGAAGCTAAATCTAGAATTACCGTATGATCTGGCAATTCACCTTCTAGATATCTAATTACCCAGAATAAATGAAAGCAAGGATTCCAACAGATATTTGCACATCGATGTTCATAGTAGCATTATTCACAATTGCCAAAAGATGGAAGCAACCCAACTGTCCCTCAACTGATGAATGGATAAAGAAAATGTGGTGTGTAAATATATGGACTATTATCCAGTTGTAAAAAGAAATGTAGTCCTGATGCATGCGACAACATGGATGAACTTTGAGGATATTTTTTTGAGTGAAATAAGACAGACACAAAATGACAAATATGATTTCACTGTTAGTAGCTAATTATAATAAGCAAACTCATAGAATTCGAATCTAAAATATATGCTATGAGGGATAGATTGGGGCTAGAGAATGGGGAATTGATGCTTAACTTGTACAAATTTTCTATTTAGGCTGATGGTAAAGGTTTGGAAATAGATGGTGGTGATGGTGGCACATTATTGTGAATGTAATCAACAGCAGTGAATTATATCAGTGAATGTGGATAAAAGAGCAAACTTTAGGGTGCACATATTATAATAGAATAAAAATTAAAATATAAAACATAGGATTGTACAACACAGTGAACCCTATCATAGATGATGGACTTGAGTTAATAGTACGAGAATATTCTTTCATGAATTATAACAAACAATACTAATACAATATGCTAATAGTAGGGTAGTATATGAGAAAAAAAAAACACTTAACGTAAATAATGTGCAATAGATAGAACTCTTTTAATAATATTTCATCAATTGTAACAAAAGTAACTACTGTTAAAAATAGTACAATTATTTAAAACGTGAGCTGGTATGTTATAGCTCAGTGGTTGAGGGCAGGCTTCCCACATACAAGGTCCCAGGTTCAATCCCTAGTGCTGATAGCTCCAAAAACAACAACAACAAAAAAAGTGCAATTATTTTAGAAATAAAGTGTTACCATTAATTGTAACAAATGTTCCACACCAATATAAAATGTTGGTGGTAGTGTGATGTATAGGAATCCTAAATTTTATGCATGATTGTTTTGTCAACTCACAATTTCTAAAATAAAAAATAATTAAAGCAAAAAAATAATTAAATCTATGTTGTATGAAGCTACTAAGAGTAGCTATTCAGAGTAATTAAATTACTCTCATAATATGCTGACTTACTGATGAATAGGTGTAAATTTTGATATTGGAACATTTTGTCTTTTGGTCATCTTGCTTGTCTGTTTCTTATATAAACACTATACTTAACTGGAAGAGGATATGTCAAATGCTTTATGAAATAATACTCAAACCTTAGGTTGAATAAAATATGTAAGTTCAAAAAGCTGCTTATTTGCTGAGTAGTATTGTTCCATATTTACCCTGCTACCACAAGAATTTGATTTCATAGTGTGTTTATGATTTACAAGTTCTATTATTGAATATTTTTCTGACAGGAGAAAAATTCCAATTTGAGTAAGCCTTGTTGTGAACCTAATTTTCTACTCACAATTTTACATGTCTAGGGATTGCAAAAGGTTTCACAGGAGAGCTACTGGCTCCATACATTTCAGATATTCTTTCTTCTCCAACTCAAACATGATTATTTTGAGGTATAGGCTGTATAAATATCACTATACTATTTTTTGTCCTCAAACCTTGTGTTATGATGCTGAGTGAGTTGGCGTTTAGAAATACCTACATACTGTGGACACATCCCCAAAAAACCAAACCAAATGTACTAGCAAAATGAGTTCCATTTACCCATACCCAAAAAAGGCTTGATCCATTCCAATTCCATTTAACAAAAAGAGCAATAGATAGTGAGGACATTGGGCTGGAAAGAGACAGCAATCTTTACCAATACATACAGTCATGTAAACTCATTCAAGGGCCCTCCCAGGGCAAATGAGAGTTCCTGAAACTTATATTCAGGAACCAATTATCCTAAATAAAACAACTTTAACAGTTTACTGAACTTCTGAGTATTAGACTGAAGCAGCACAATAGAGACACTACTTTCCCACATTGAAGCATCTGAAAGGTAAAGAAGATAAAAAAGCTGCTCCTTATATTATGTGTTGCATGGCTACAGGGAAAAGCCCCTGCTCCATTTCCCCAAAATACTTTTCATGCTTCCTCAGTTGTACAGAGTTGCTTTCTCATACTTAAATATTGACCTCTGGACAAACAATAGGTCAATTCAAATCACTCATGGGATAGGTAATATTATATGGATTGCATTCCATATATTACATGTTTTTTAATAGAAAATGATATGCAAAAAGAATATTATTGGGAAACTCTCAAAGAAATGTGGTTATTAAATCTTTTTTGAGCCTATAATAGATACAAAGAACTTTATTAGTTTCCATTCCTCAGGCAAAAGGATAGACAAGTGCTAGCATGTAAGAAGGTTATACAAACACCATGACTCATGTATACAGACAGGGCTTTGTGAGATTTACAGTGATATTTCCTTCTTCTGTGTATTGTCTATTTGATGAATGAAACACAAATTTCAGTTATTGATAGAACTATCAGTCCTCAAACACAAATACCAAATATAGCATGCTTAGTATCAGGAGCACTGCTTTCTCAGGTTGGTGTATAAATGGAAATCCAATTATGCACAGCTCATATATAAATAACTTATAAATCAATTTTATTTACTTCCTTTCTCTGTTAACATGGAAATCACTTCACAGCTGGCATGTGGCGCATGTCACTCATTAGGAGCAGGAGAATGAACATATTTTATTTTAATTAATATTATAAAGAGATAAGAAACTCCACTACTAATATAACATCTGACCATATTTATTTGTGTATTTCCTTGATCTTTACTGTATTGTGTACATATAATTAGAATACCTTTTAAAAATCTATGTGCAAAAAGTAAGAATCTTTTCTTTTCATCTGTAAGATAAAAGAGCAAAAATAAATACACCATAGAATCTGAGTTGAAATTGGGGTTAACATTTTTTTTAATCTGTTCAATGTTTATTCATTTTCCATTCATTCTTTCTTTTATTCATAACATAAAATTTTGCCATACACGGTTCTATCTCTAGGGTTCCAGAAGTGAACAAAAACCAGACAAACATCCCTGCTGCCATGGATGTTATATTTTGAAGGGAGAATCATATAATAAAAATATAAATGTGTAAAATGTATCATATGTTACATCAGAATGTGTACCTTAGAGAAAAATAAATCAGGACAAGGACAGAAGGAGTTAAGGGTGAAGTGGGGAGATATCTTCTTAAAAATAGGGTATTAAGTCACTCTCAGTGACAAACAACTTTGAACAAAGACTTGAAAGAAGTAAATGCAAATTCAGATACATCCTTAGTTATTATACCTTTCTCAAGTGACATTTGAACTACCACCAATAACAGTTAACAAACTGTATTCCTGGATATCTTATTTGAACTCACCTTTGAAATCTCCATTTGTTGGACCAACCCTTCTTTATACTGAACTGAGCTATCTGTCTCTACTTCTCTCCATTGTTCCTAATCCTACTATCCTAGGATGTACCGAACAAGTCTAAACTGTATTTATGAATAATCTTTCAAGTATCTTCAGACTCCATTATGTTCTCTCTGAATTTTTCTGTATCACAATTTCATTAATCATTCTCTTTCTGATAGGATTTGGCTGTTTTGTTTTCCTTGAGTTTCATTAAGTATAAGCCCCAGAAATTATTTTATTGTTCTAGGTAACATCATATCCATGAATTAAAGCGAGTTTATTGCATCTCATCTTGTAGTTCTTCTGCTTCTTTATGGCACCCAAACTTACTTTAGAAATTTTTAGAACAGCATCACTTATATTTATTCATTTTTATTTTATAAATGACTAAAATATTTCAATTTTCTTCAAATGTATTGCTTCTCAACAATTTCTTCTCTATTTTTGACATAAGCATGTTTCAAATTTATTCCTATTAATTTCATCATGGGATATATTAATCATTTCAAATCATCAGAGACTTGGGGACCGTGACATATTTAATTCATTGATTTTGCCTCCCATTCTTTTAATCAAATGTAAATCTCCTAAATATCTTTATCAAAATCATTGAAAATGGTTTACCTAGGCAGGAAGAAAGGAAGTGTCTGAAATACTTCTGTGGGTTGGAATGGTCTTGCTAATAGCAACTCTCTATCACAGTAGATAATCATATTATAAATCTGCCCAATTATGTAGCAATCCAGATCACATTTCTCCATCTTGTCCTCTAAAATTTAGGGACAGAATATTAAGTGTCCGTATATAGTATTCAAATATTGTCTTCTGATGCATATTGTCTAAAATTTATTGGAAAGGAAGTTTATTAATGTAAACCCATATGATATGGTTTTATGAACATACTGTTGGTTTGACATAAATTTCATATTAATTACCATGGCCAGGCTTTATAATACATATATCTATAATCTTACCTAGGGAAAAACATCAAGTTTGGAAGTATAAATTGCATTATCCACCCCCTTTTTAATTAATTTTTTATTTTGAGATAATTGTAACATCACATTTGAAGTTGTAAGAAAATACAGAGCGATCCTTTAAACCCTTTACCCATTGATCCCTGGTGGTAACAGCTTGTAAAACTTCAGTTCAGTATCACAAACATGATGCTACATTGATGGAATCTAAAATATTATATTTCCATCACCACAAGAATCTCTCATATTGCCTTTTTATACCTTGCTCATCCTCACTCTTCCACTCCCCTGGCAGCCACTAATCTGATCCATTCCTATAATTTTGTCATTTGAGAAGTGTTATTTAAATGGAATCATAAATTAGGTAACATTGGAGATTGACTTTTTATCACTCAGTATAATAATTTGAGGTCCACTTAAGTTGCATCAATAGTTTCATACCTTATATTGGTGAGAAATATTTCATGGTATGGATGCATTGAACCACAGTTTGCTTAACCATAGATGCATTGAGAATGTATGAGCTGTTTCCAGTCATTGCCTTTTACAAATAAAGCTGCTATAGATATTAATATGAAAGTTTTTGTGTGAATGTAAGTCTTCATTTCTGTAGATTAAATGTCCAGGCGTACAATTGCTGGTATATATGGCACTTGGATGTTTACTTTTATTAAAAACTGCCAAAGTGTTTTCCAGAATGGCTGTGCCATTTTACAGTCTAACCATAAATATATGAGTGATCGAGTTACTCAACAGCCTTGTTAACATTTGGTGTTGTCATTATACTTGAATTTAGTCATGCTGATAGGTGTTTACTAATATCTTATTATGGTTTTAATTTCCATTTCCCTAATGGCTAATGTATTGAACATATTTTCATGTGCTTATTTGCAATCCATATATCTTCTTTGGTGAGGTGTCTCTTCAGGTCATTTGCCCATTTCCTAAGAGGATTTTATTTTACTCTCAAGTTTTCTGACTTCTTTATATATTCTATACACTACTATTTTTTGGATAAATGGTTTGAAAATATTTTCTCCCAGTCTGTAGCTTGTCTTTTCTTCTCAACAGGAGCTTCACCAGAGCAAAACATTTTAAATTTGAAGTCCAAACTATCATTTTTTCCTTTATGGAATTGTGGCTTTGGTTTAAAATTTAAGAACTCCTTGCATAACCCTATATACCAGAGGTTTTCTCCTATTTGTTTAACAAAAAGTTTATAGTTTTGCATTTTGCATCTACTTTTCTGATACATTTTGAGTTAACTTTTAAATAAATGTGTGATGTAGGTCAAAGTTCTTGTGTGTGCATTTAGTTTATTGCTTTTGTCTTTTGTTTTGTTGTGGTGGGTGGATGTTCAGTAAATCCACCATCATTCGTTGAAAATCCTATTTTCCTCTTGATTGGTTTTTTTTTTTAGGTGGTACCGGAGGTTGAACACACTTGAGCTATATCCATACCCCTATCCAACTGATTTTGACAAAGCTTCAAACAAAATTCATTCAGGAGCAGATGTAGCTCAAGTGGTTGAGTGCGTGCTTCCCATTTATGAGGTCCTGGATTTGATCCCCGGTACCTCCTAAAAACAAAAACAAACAAATAAAACAAACAAATGAAGAAACCAATTCTCACTGGGGAGCAGATGTAGCTCAATGGTTGAGTGCATGCTTTCCATATACAAGGTCCTGGGTTCAGTCCCCAGTACCTCCTAACAAAAAGTCTGTTGGGCATATTTGTGTGCATCTATTTCTGGGAAATATATTCTGTTCCATTGACCATGTGTCTGTCCCTCTGCCAATAGCACATATTGGCTCAAAATAGCACATAGTCTTTATAAAATATACCTTTACAATAAGTCTCAAAAAATGGGTAGAATGATTTTTCTCACTTGATAATCATTTTTCAAAACTGTTTTAGCTCTTTGGGTTCAGTTGCTGTTCAATATAAATTTTTGAATATTTTTATATTTATCTACCAAGAATCTTGCTGAGATTTTGATAATTTAGTTAAAACCTCTATATCAAAATGGTAAGAATTGACACCTTTACTATACTGAGACTTACAATCTATGAACATAGTATATCTTTTCTTATATTTACATCTTGTCATTTCTTTTGTCAATGTTATGTACATTTCAGGGTAAAGGTTCTGTGCGTGCTTTAGTAAATTTATACTTAAATATTTCATTTTCAGTTTTTTGTTCATTAAAGAAGTTGTTTGTTTACAGAAAAATCATGCAGAAAATAAGAGTTCCCATATACTCCCCCTCATATACAGAGTTTTCTCCATTATGAACACTTTGCATTAGTCTGCTAATTTTGTTATAATTGATTAAATAATATTATTATAATTATACTATTAACTGAAGTCCATAGTTTACATTAAGGTTCACTGTTTGTGTTGTACAATTCTATAGACTTTTAAAAAAATTATTCTACTCATATATATACAACCTAAAATTTCTCCTATGAGCCACATTCAAATACATAACCTGGGGTTTTTTTGTTTTTTTGTTTTTTCTTTTTTCTTTCTTTTTTTTTCTTCCATTGATTGAATCACTATATGTCTATAGTAGAATACAAATAAGTCCACACTTGTCCATAGCTCTTTCCCCCATCCTGAGGAGTCTGGGATGGTGATGTCCACTCCACCTCCAAATGAGAGGGGGCTTATATCCCATGGGGAAGATGGATGAGATTATCCTACTTGCAGCTGCAGACTAACCTGGGTATCTTAACTTCATTCACACTGCTGTGCTACCTTGACAACCATCTATTAATAAAAGTTTCCATTACCCCAATCAGAAAGTATACACCAATTCAGCCTTAACACCACATTCTCTACCCCCACCACAGACACTGGTAACATGTATTCTATTTTCAGTCTCTATGAATTTGCTTATTCTGGTTACTTCCTATCAATTAGGTCATATAGTTTTTGTCCTTTGTGTTTGCCTATTTCATTCAATATGAAGTCATCAGGGTTCGTAGATGTTGCATGTATCAGAACATCATTCCTCTCTACTGCTTTTTAAATTCTGTTGGCTATGTATGCCATATTTGTTTATTCATTAATCTGTGATGGATACTTGGGTTGCTTTCATTTTTGGCAACTCTTAATAATGCAACTATGAACACTGATGTGCAATTATCTGTTTGAATTTCACGTCCTTTGTGTATATACCTAGAAATGGGATTGGTAGGTCTAATGGAAATTCTATACCTAACTTTCTGAGGAACTGCCAGTTTTCCAGTGACTGAACCATTTTACATTACCTCCAACAATGAATAAGTGTTCCTATTTCTCCACATCCTCTTCAACATTGTTTTACTCCATTTAATTAATTGTAGGCATCCTAGTGAGTGGAAAGTGGTATTTCATTTTGGTTTTGATTTCCATTTCACTAATGGCTAATGATGTTGAGCATCTTTTCATATACTTATTGGCCACTTGTATATCTTCTTTGGAGAAATGTCCTTTCAAGTCTTTTGACCACATTTTAATTGGGTTGTTTGCCTTTTTGTTTTTCATTTGTAGGATTTCTATATATATTCTGGATATTAAATCCTAATTATATATGTTAATGAAAAAGTCCTTTCATACATAAAAGTGTTAATTTTGATGAAGTCCCATTTATCTATTTTTTTCTTTTGTTGTTGTGCTTTGGGTACAAAGTCTAAGAAACCATTTCCTCACAAAGGTTCCTGAATGAAGATAAAAATTCCTGGAATTTTCTAAAATGACAATAATGCCATTTGCAAACAGTAACATTTCTTACTTCCTTTCAGACCTTGGTTCCTTTTTATTTTCTTTTTTTGCTTTAGTGCTCTGCAGAGAAATTACATCATTATGCTGAATGAGAGAGGTGAGAATGGGCATTCTTGCCTTGTTCCTAGTCTGACTGGGAAAACAGTTATTTTTTGTTTCACTAATTATCATGTTAATGTTTTTTTATCAAATTGAAGAAGTTCTCCCTATTCTTATTAATCTGAGAGTCTTTATAAAAATATGTAATTAATTTTAAATAATTTTTCTATGTCATTGATATGATCATGTGTTGTTTCATTTTGCTTTGTTTTTTACTCTGTTAATCTTGGCGTTTGTTTTGAGGCACTTGAAAAGAATGCATATTCTGCAGTTCTTAGTGTTGGGGTGTTCTATAAATGTTAATTAAACATCTATAAATGTTAATTAAATCCTGTTGATTAATGTTGCTATTGAATTCTTCAATACCCTTACCAATATTCTGTCAAGTTGTTCTATCCATTTTAGAGAGTAGGTTGTTGAAGGCTCACAAAAATAATTGTGGATTTGTCTCTTTTTTCTTTCAGTTTTCTGCATATTTGCTTCACATATTTTGCAACTATGTCATATTCTTTATTATGAATATTAAGATATGCTATCTCTTCTTACTGGTTTGAGCTTTTGTCATTATGTAATATCCATTTCTGTCTTTGAATATTTTATTTTTTCTGAATTCTCCTTTATTTGATGTTAATATAGGCTGCTCTGCTTTCATTTGATTGATGTTTGCATAATACATCTTTTTCTATACTTTCATAAGCAACTTATATCATTACATTTGAAGTGAGTTTCTTATAGTCAGCATGGAATTGTGTTATATTTTTAAATGCACTTTGTATTAGTCAGCCAAAGGGGTGCTGATGCAAAGTACCAGAAATATGTTGGCTTTTATAAAGGGTATTTATTTGGGGTAAAAGCTTAAGTTACAAGGCCCTAAAGAGTCCAGCTTTAAGATACCATAAAAGGGACTTTCTCACCCAAAGTCTGTTGCCAAGAAGGTTGCTTCAGCCTTCCTCTTCCTCAAGGCTCCTTGGGCCCAGTTTCTTCCAAACCCAGCTGCAGGTTGGAGGGCTAGTTTGTTTCCAGACCTTCTCAGCTGCTCAGGGCTCTGGTCTCTTCTGCTGCAAGCTATAAGGAGAGTGACTCAGCAGTCCCTGGGGCTGTAAATGTTTGATCCTTCTCCTTTCTGTCATATGACAGGACCAAAATTATTAAGTTCTATCCTCTTTCATGTCTGTGGAGCTCCCTTCCTCTGTGTTTCTTCTTCAGTGAGGGTCTATTTATGTAGCCCACCAAGGGGACAGGGAATCAACCTTGAGTTACACCCTAGTGATGTGATCAAATCAAAGCTCTAATTTTAACATAATTTAATCAAAGACATCTTAGCTGAATCTAACACAGTCAAAGGGTATCATGCCCAAAGGAACAGACCAGGTTGCAAACATAATCTCTCTTTTTGGAATTCATAAATAATCTCAAACTGCCATACACTGCCTGTCTGTTTTTTGAATGCTGTATTTTTGCCATATATATAAAATGTAATCAATGATATTTTAGGGTTTAATCATGTCATTATATTGTTTATTTTCTCTCTGTTTTCTCTGTAATCACATTTCCTGCCTTCCTGTGGGTTACTTAAACATTATTGAGAGTCTATTTTATTTTATCTGTAGTGTTTTAAGTATATTTTTTCTATAGCATTTTTAATGATTGCTTTGAACATTACATTATATATAAATAATGTATCACAATTTACTATTATCATTATTTTTCTAGTTTGAGTGAAGCATATAATGTTTCTTCATTTTGCATCCTTTGACCCTCCCCAATTTACAATGTAATTGTTTTAAATATTCCTCAACAAAAATTTATTATAGTCAGGCATTGTTATTATTATTTTTTCTTTATTGTGGAAGTGTGGGTTTACAGGAAAATCAGGCACAAAATAAAGGATTCCCATATATCACCCCATGAACAACAGTTTGCTTTGGTGTGGAACATTTGTTAAAATCAATGATAGCACATTTTTATATTGTACTATTAATTAAAATCCGTGGTGTGTTGTAATTTAGGGTTCACTGTTTGTGTAGTGTAGTTCCAGGGATTTAATTTTTTAAAATTCTGTTATTATGTACACAATCTAGCATTCCCCCTTTTGATCATATTCAGATATATATTTCAGTGCTGTTAATTGTGTTCACAATGTTGTGTTACCATCATCACCATCCATTTCCAAATCATTTCCAGTATTACAAATAGGAACCCTGTACATTTTAAGCCTTAGCTTCCCATTCTCTATCCCCACCCCAACCCTTGGTAACCAGTATTGTAGGTTGTTAATTTTGCTTCAACCACCAAACATTTTAGAATCCTCGGGAGGTTTGCTCCAACATATTTTGCTTATCATGTTCTTTCTTCCTTCTGAATATTCCAAAGTTCCATCCTTATTGTTTTTATTTTCTGTTTAGAGGATTTCCTTTAGATGCTTTTAAGGTAGATCTATTAATGACAAATTATTTTAGTTTTTCTTCTTTGAGAATATTTGGTTTTCCTTTTCATTCCTGAAGGATATGTCTGCTGGGTATATACTTTTCTTTAAGGATTTGAAAAATAATATGCACTTCTTCCTATTTTCCATAGTTACTGAAGAGAAATATGCTTTTTCAAATTATTTTCCCCCGTATATAAGATTCCATTTTTCTCTGGCTATTTTCAAAATATTTTCTCTGTATTCAATTTTCAAAGGTTTATTTGTGAAATGGATTATTCTAGAATGTATTATCTTTGGCTTTGTGGCTTGATCACTGTTTTTAAATTAATAAGTTAATGTGTCTTGACAAGTTTGAGTTTTCAGCCATTATTTCTTAAGTACTCTTCTGGTTATACTTCTTTCTTCTCTGCATCCCAGGCACAAATAACATGACTGTTAGACATTTTGTTAAGTTCCATAGGTCTCTGAAACTCTGTTCATTTGATTTTCACCTATTTTTTCTCTGTCATTCAGATTAGGTAATTTCTATTGTTCAATTTTTTAGTTTACTTATTATTTACTTTATCTCCTATATTTTGCTTTTGAGCCAATCTACTGAGCTTTTTGTTTCTTTCTAAAAGTTTCCTCCAGATCTTTTTACATTTTCTATTTCTTTGCTGAGACTTTCTTTTTCTTTGCTGAAATTTTCTATTATTTTTCATTTATTTCCAATGCATTTGTAATTACTCATTGAGGCTTTTACTTATGGCTGCTTTAAAATCTTTGTTAGATAAAATTCTAACATCTCTGTTATCTCAGTATTGACATCCATTGATTTCCTTTTAGCTTTCAGTCTGATTTCTTCATGGTTCTTGATATGACAACGGATTTTCAAGTGACACCTAGACAGTTTTGAATTATGTTCTGAGATTCTATATTTATTTAAACCTTCTATCTTATCTCATATCACTCTGGTAAGAGAAAAGGGACTATTTGATCATTTCTGCAAGATGGACATAAAAGTCCAGGTTCCATTGATACATAGAGTGGGAAGCTCCTTTTTATTGTTGGTTTGAAGTTTAAGTTCTGGTTGCTCACTTCTTCATTAACATTGTGGTGTTGTTGGCCTCATAACCACTGGGAAATGGTGAAAGTCCTGATACTCAGCTAGGCCTCCTCTGACACCAGCACAGTGGGAAGTAGAGTTCATTACTTTCCCTTGGTAGAGGAATTCCAGGCTCCTTGTGTGCAACAACAGGAGGGGGCCTCATTCCCTCTGTCAAGATACAAATCCTGATCCCTTAAAATGTCTCCTCTGACACCAACACGACAGTGTTCTGGCACCTCACTACAGCATCGTGAGGGTAGAAGTCTAGGCTCTCCATTTGGCTTTGGTGGTGTGTTGAGGATGGGGCCACAGTTGTTCTGTACTCTTCAGCTGGAGAAAAGTGGTTATTGCCTAAAAGTTGTCTGTTCCTTTGGTTAGAGAGAACAGGCTTTTGTTAGTTCTATTTTTTTTCAGTCCCTGTTGCCATTTCCAGATTTCCATTTTTTTACTTTATAAGTCTGGGATATATATGAGGCAAAAAGGATATTCAGTGAACTTGCTACCATGTCATTCCTCTGTTCCCAGTGTCCCTAGTTAGTCTGCATTTTTTTCTCTACCTCTCAGACTCTTCTTATAATTAACGTATATATAAAATGTCCAAGGATTTCAGTTTTACTTATCAGGAGGAATAGGGAAAATATATATATACTCCATCTTTATGGAAGGAGAAGTATCAATCCCATTTTAAATATATAAAAATTATTTTTGAAAATTGAAACCACAAAGCTGTATCTTCAGTCTTTCTTCAGCAGTTACATTCCTTACAATTCCTTAAGGGTCCCTGGAAAATATTTCAGAATATGATATGTCTAGATGAAAAGAGCAATTTGGCATACTCACTTATAATACTGGAAAATTAATTAACTAAAATCTAATGATCATCCTTTAATCTGATGATCACCCTTCAATGGGAGCAAAGGCAATTTGAAAAGTCCTTTTTTCTGTCATTTGTTATTATGATATACACTCTCCATTAATTTAATTGATGTCAGTAAAGTCAACACAAACACACATAAAATAACTATACTGGCCATAAATGAAAAACCATTGGTAATTATGAACTTTAAACATTGAAAAATTAAAATTTCAAAAATATTATTGTCCATATTAAAGTTTTTTTGCCTTCTTTACAATTTAGAGAGTTGAGATGCCTCATTTATTTTGTATAAAATAAACAAAGAGACAAACAATTGTTCTTGGTCCATTCATTGTAGTCATCATGCATATATTTATATATATATATATTTTTTTTTTTAATTTTTATTTTACCAGGAGGTCCTGGGGATCGAACCTGGGTCCTTCCATATGGTACACGGATGCCCAAGCACTTGAGCCACATCTGCTTTCCTTAATATATTTTTAAAGGAATAAAGATATAAGCATATTTCTGAGAAGTGAATAATGTTTTAAATATTAGTTTTACACTCTAAGAATAGTAAGTATAACATCATGGTAATTAAAAATGTTTTTAAGCATCTCTTAATATTCTTTATAACTTTCAGATACTTTATAACATTTCCTTAAACTTTATCCATGAACACACCATCTATAATTTTCACTATTGCTTTAGGTGCTGTGTTAAAGAAGGGCAGTGTGATGAGAGTGGTTATGCAAAGAGACTCTGTCACTGAAATAAAGATTGCAGGGTTTTAAATGCAATGTCTGCCACAGAGTAGTCTCAATAATCACCAGTTTTGTATTTGTTTTCAGAGTCCATGAGGGAGAGATATGGGGAGATTTTTTGTTTCTTTATCTTCAGGGAACCTTAAAGAAAAATACCAGTAATCATGGTTTACTTTGATCAAATACTATAACATTCTATAAAAATAATTTACTGTAGATTTTTGTTTGCCTAAAGGGAAGCAAATAATATTTTAGTGTAACCAGCAATCCTTGTTATGTTTCTTTTGTCCAAATCTTCATGCCAGAATCATGTACTTGCCTTTACAATGTGCTTCAAAGAATTATTTTATACTATCTAAAAAGCATATCCTCATGTTAAATATTGAAAACCAAAGTTCATATGAGGATTTATACAGTTACTGCCATTGGTAGACTTTAAATTTCATGAGGGGAGCACAAGAAGTTCAAATGCAAAACACATGCAGCTTTCATAATTTTACTGTTTTCTCTTCTCATCATTTATGTCTTAAAGATGCCAAAATAACATTTCAAATCAGTGAAAGAAAAAGAAAAGTTCAAAACAGTTGATAATGATACCTCCATAAGACAAGATGGCAAATAATTGTAATCTACACATTTTGATAGAATAAATATAGGATCAAGTTGGCATATCATAATAATAACTTATAAATATCCTTCCCAAAACAAAATTTACTTCACTTACATTTTGAAGAATAATATGTTGTCTATATAAATTTTCTTTTATAGCCTATGCAGACAGAATTAAACATTTTGTTCCTGTTCTGCTAAGGAAGAGGCAAAAACTCTAAATGCTATGCAAAGGCCATTGGTAGACTTTCATTTTCATGAAGGGAGCATGCAAAGGCAGTTTTATTAACTGTTTTGCTAAGGAAGAGGCAAAAAACTAAATGCTATGCAAAGGCAGTTTTATTCAATCAAATGAGTTTCAGGTTACATTAAATGATTACAACAATTGAGCAATCACAAAAAAGAAAGGTAATTAGTTAAAGACATAGGAAAGAATAAAAGTATAAACAACCACTCACCAAAAGAGGGAAAACTCAACATCTGAACTCTCATGTGGCTGGGGGCCCCTTTGTGACCAATCAGAGTCCTGATTGGAAAAACAGTCCCAGGCAGGGCGCCTCCTCCTGAGTGAGGCTTCGACTGGCAGCTTGGGGACCATCCCTTTTAAGGGATTCTGAACCTCAGAACTCCAATGAGTTTTGCAACTCATGAGCAATGACCTCATTGAAAGTAACCGAATCCATCTGGCCGGGGGAAGGGAGGGTGACCAGCCCTTCACAGGAGAGAAGCGGTATCTCGAAGGGTCTTTGTTCTATTCTATTTATGGTACACTGAACAGGAACATAAAGGTTTTAGCTTTTAGTTTTACAGGGGATACAAACAGGATGTGTGAATATCATATTTGGTGACTTGCTCCTTCTAAACATTTGTTTTTGGGTAATGGATGATGGGGTTACCTGCATAGCAGTGTTATAACATTCCAAAGGACAAAGGACAAGTTAATTATTCACAATTCTAGGCTAAAAGAGATTAGAAAGCTTATGAATTCACAATTCTTAATAATAATTTTCTTATATTACATCATTTGGTCCCAAGAATTGGGAATTTATATATACAAAAGAAAAACAACAAACCTGTTTTCCAAGTGCAGTAAGGAAAAAAGAAAAGAAAAACAACCCTGACTTATAAAGCACTGTACTCACAACAAGTATCTACAAGTTCTTATAGGGCACTGTATTCACAATAGGTGCCCCTCATATTTAAGACAACTAACAGAATATACCATACTCACAACAGGTACCTACAAGTTTAATTATTTGACATACCCATTTTGGACAAATCTTACCCTAACACCAGTAATATGAGTAATAGATTGTAAGCAGAATGAGTAGCACCAAGTGATCAAGCAACAACTTAATATAATATAGCACAACGCAATAGCAATACCTAGTAATGCCTTCTTCCAGGTCCAGCTTAAAGAGGAAAACAATTACTAATAGGATCATGGGCTAAAGTTCCAATATCAGTAATCTGAGATGCCATATGTTGCAGGACTTGGGTGACATTTTAACAGTTTGGGATGATTTTTATTTTCCATTGACTTAGGATTCTCAACCAGTAAGGCTCCATAGACCAGTACTATGATCAAAATGACCTAATTTCCCCCATTTTGTATAGTTTGAGGCATAGGCAACAACAAATTATTATTACTTCCCCATTTGAGCTGGGGGGCAGCTGGCACTTTAATTCATAATCTCAGTGCCTGAATTGGTCCTGCTGTTAGCGTCTTGACTGGAGCTGAGGCCACAGTCCACAATGCTGAAATTAAACTTACAGTGTCTGCAGCACTGTAAGCATATCTTGCCCCTTGCGAGAGCAGGGGGGGACCAATGTCGCAGTTGTTGGAGTGAGCAAGAAGGATACTCATGGTGATGTCCATGAGCTGCTGGTGAGTGACAGGCGGTTGAAACTGCTGGGCTAGGCACCACAAGGTCTGGTATCAACGACGTTCTCCTTTCCGGTGGAGCCACTTTGCTGCTTTTGTGTATCAATGGTATGGCTCTGGATCTTCGCGAGGGCATCTGCTTCAACAGACCCAAGATGGGTGTTAGAGAAGCAGGCAGGGACATGACAGACAGATACCTGCCACTGCTGGCAGGCATTCCAGATGTCCTTCCACAGACCTCTCCTTCACAGAGGGCAGCCCACAACAGTCCATTGTTCCTGTCTTGTTTTTAGTATCTGCAATCCACCCCTGGATAGGGATGGCAGTCTTCAAAGTGACTGGACACTATTGGTTAAGCTTTTTACTTGCAACAGGGCTAGGGCATGGTATTGTTGCACATTCCTAAGGGGCTATATTGTATTTTGGCTCCTTCTCACAATTGTGAGTAAAATACAAGGAGTATTTGTTTAGAATGTTACCTCTGCCACAAACACCACCCACAGCCAGTATTGGTACTGGCTACATCCAATTCACAGGGTAAGTTAAGAGCCAACCCCCTTACCACTTGAGCTTGTGCCATTGCCCTCTTTGTTTCTTTAAAAGCAGGCTGCTGGAGGTCCTCCTACTCCCAAGTGTGACCTTTCCTGATTAACACATACAATGGTTTTAATATCTAAGCTAAATGAGGGATGAAGGGTTTTTAGTACCCCAACAATATTACAAACTCTTACTAATATGAGAAAACATTGTACTTTATCAATTACAGCAGAGGGTATGATTTTTGTTTTACTCAACTAAGCAACATTTAAGAATTTGATAGACCCAGGACTTTGTAGCTTGTCCCAATTGTTTGTCCATCCTAGGCTCTTAAGATAAGATACCATTGTCTTTGATGCTTCTTTCAATTCTGAAAAAAGAATTGCTGGTTAACATAATATTATCAATATAAGGAAATAGGGTTACAGCCACAGGCTTCTTCCACACAGCCAGATTCTTTGCCACCAGGCCAGGACTCTGTTGGGCTATGCACACAGTCTTAGGGAATCACTGCAAAATCCACTGTTGGTCTTCTCACATGAAGGTGAATGCAGGTTGACTTGACTTGCCTAAAGAAATACTAAAGAAAGCTTTAGCAAGTTCTAAAACAAAGTGATGATGACATAACTGGATATTAATTTCTTGCAACAAACTAACAATATTTGGGACTGCTACATACAGCAGTGGTTTTATTTTAATTTACAATAATCTACTGTTATGTACCACCCCTGGCAGGCCCCAATGGCCACACTTTTTCTGCAACCACAGAGCTGCTTCTTTGGAGGTGGGGCAAATCAGATGAACACGAGCTGACCATCTGCCTCTTGATTACAATCGTGATTAACAACATTATACTTTTATCTAATATTATGCTGAAGCATTGTTAAATTTCCAGGAAATTTATACAATCTTTAAGTATTCATATGAACATTTTACTCATATAACTTTGATTAACAGAGGGTTAAAGAATTCCTTTTAATTTTATAACATTTTTAAACACTTTGCATTTAACTTATAACATATCAAATAAACTTAACCATCTCATTACTTTACTTTTCACTTTTACACCTTTACTATGATTACATTAATTAACAGGTCATTTTATTTTAGCAGTACAGAAAAAATTACTTTTCTCCATTATTTTATGAAAACTTAAGACTCCCAATGGAATCAAAATGATCTTCTTCCTATCACTACTTTAATACGCAGATTGAGGTGGCCTCTGACATGTTTTCCTGTTATGAAGTTACTTTTTTTATTGTCATCAATTCAGTTTCTCTATAATAATGACTTCCTGTAATTAGCCATCTGAATATTTCAGTCTAAGCAATGCTTCTACAAACTTCTTATAACTATTCATAACCACAGAGTATAGTTCATTTCAAGACAAAATTCCTCCTTTACAGAACACATTGCCTTACTTAATGCTACCACATACCTTTTTACAACTTGCCATATGCATTCATATTTTGCCCTACATACTTCCATTCCAATTTTATGAAAAACCAACCATCTCATCTTAGAACAAAACACATTCTTCTAAACAAACTTATCAAATTTTAGTCAACACTTCCATAAACCTTTTACTTCTTTTAATATCCATTTATGTTTCACAGTCCTCATCCCGTTCTGTGAGGAAAAATAAACTGCTATTTCAATGTAGTCAAAAAACAATTTTTTTTCAAGAAGAAGTTTGTAGTAATTTCATTAGTCAAAACTTATAATTTTCATCATTTTAAAGATATAACATGCATAATGCTAATTTGTCTTATTAGCATCCATACTTATTTATTAATATAAGTGCTTATTTTATTTTTTGGCCATTTGAATAGAGCTTTTCTAAGAAATTTCATTTACCAATTTAATACTATCTGGAGGTATCAGTATATACACTGACACTGAACAAACAGACAAACACAAAAAATGTTGAGACACACCAACAGAAACATAATTTGACTCATAATTCTTAAACTCCTTTGGTATGGCTGTCTCCAAGCCCTCTTTCATTTCATATCTTTTATTTTACTGTTTTTAAGATTTCTTCTGGAATCCTTGTTGCCTGTAATATGCAAGCTCATTTCTGGAAACACTTTTATTAGTAATCATCAACCAGTTAAGATTATTTGAGCAGTATAAATGCAGTTAAGCTCTAATTTAGCAATTTATACAGACAGACATTTAACACGTATTTTGGATTACTAACTCTTTAGGAGGACACTTAAGCTCAAAATTCAGGAGTAAGCTATTGATTCAAAACTGAAAGTTCCTTTTAACCTTGATAAAAATTCTGACCAAAATAAAAAGTTACTAAAACTTAAAACATTTCACTCAAACATTTTTACAGTTTATACAAGCATTACAGGCTTTCAGTTTTGTGATCTATTTTTGCTTGCAGGCTTACAAAAGCTGCTAGCATTTCTCCTTCTTGTTTTTTTGTGTGTGTGTTTTTTTTCACTTCATAGAGTTGCCCAGTTCAAAAGTTATATACTTTATCAGCACTAATCTTATCAATTTGGCTAGTCAGGCCGCATTAGAATTAGCATGGAAACAAAATGGAAAACATTAATGTTGCTAAGTTTTTCTACTTTTCCAGTAGCTTAATTCTATCAGGCCACAGCTACATCATCACTGCTCCCTCTGTTATCTGAGAGCACAAGAAAAGAGGCATTCTGATTATGTAATTACACCGTAATCTTGCCCACTCGCCAAAATGTTCTGCTAAGAAAGAGGCAGAAACTCTAAATTCTATGCAAAGGCAGTTTTATTCAGTGAAATGAGTTTCACGTTACAGTAAATGATTATAACAATTGAGCAATCACAAAAAAGAAGAGAAATTAATTAAAGACATAGGAAAGAATGAAAGTATATACAACCATTCACCAAATTGGGGGAAAACTCAGCATCTGAACGTTCATGTGGCCATCGGCCCACTTGCAGCGGATCAGAGTCCCGACTGGAAAAACTGTGCCAGGCAGGGTTGCCCCCTGCTGAGTGAGGCTCTGACTGGCAACTTGTGGATCATCTCTTATAAGGGGTTCCGAACCTCAGAACTCCAATGAATCTTGCAACTCGTGAGGAATGACTTCATCAAAAGTAACTGAATCTATCTGGTGGGGAGTGTTCAGCCCTCCACAGGAGAGATGCGGTATCTCGAGCGGTCTTTGTTCTACTCTATTTATGGTACACTGAACAGGAACATAAAAGTTTTTAGCTTTTAGTTTTACAGGGACTAAAAACAGGATGTATAAATATCATGTCTGGTGATGCTCCTTTTAAACATTTGTTTTTGGGTAATAGATGATGGGGTTGCCTGCATAGAAGCATTATAACATTCCAAAGGAAAAAGGACAAGTTAATCATTCACAGTTCTAGGCTAAAACAGCAAAGACTATTGATTAGAAAGCTTATGAATTCACAATTCTTAATAATAATTTTCTTATAATATGTCAGTTTATCTTAATTTAGAACGCAATTTTGTGTTTCTGACAAACTGAAAAGTAATTTTAGTCAATAATCATGTGCTTTTTGTGTAATTGTAATCATGCCAAATTATGTAATTACAAAATATTGCAAGTATCAGCAATCATAAACTGACAGCCTATAATTATGTAATTACTCTGTGGACTTATAGAATTATAATACCTAAGAGAAATCAAAAAGTGTCTAATATGATTATGATTATTAACTCTTTCCTAGTGTTTTTAATTGAATCAAATTGTTTCATATATATAAGAAAATTCAGGAGCTCTTTCTGGACTATGCAATTATGAGCTAAGAGAAAAAAAGAAAACTTTGGAAAAATAGTTAATGTTCAAAATAATATGAAATATCCATTATATTTAGGAAATTATCTCGTTTTTTATTATTATTAAGGAAAAAAACTAAAATTTATTGGTTGAACTAGTTCAGTTTCTTATGCCCATAAAATAATTTTAAATGGTTGTGTATTCACTTATATAAAAGTATTTGTAGACTATCCACACCCCAACCAAAAAATCAAAAGAGACCTAATGTGCTGCATAAACAATTTTTTATACATAGAAACCATTTCATCTATATTTCATCTATATTAATTTGCCTTTAATAGTGAGTTGTAAAATGGGCTTTTGAAATCTTAAGCAAAGCAGGAAAACCGAACGACATTAATAAAATGGTAGTTACGTTTGATTACAAAGAAATGAAAAGCTGTGTTTCCACTTTCAACGTGACAAAATAAGTTTTCACGTTATGAAACTTCAGCCTTTTTCTCCCACTGATTATAACTAAAACTGGTCAAAAAACACATTAACCAAGGACTCAAGGACTCTGAAAAGAAAACAAAAGGAGACAGATGGTAGAGTTTTTCAAAACTTCAAGTCATTTACAAGGGAGTGAAATTCATTGTCTGTTTTGTATTTTAGTTTATGAATGAACAAACACATTAATTAATTAATTAATCATTTATATCCTGCAGCTTTTCTAGTAAAGGAGGCTCAAGTCTGGGAGCTACATGGCAGAGCAGTGGGCAGGTAGCTAAAATTCTGATAGAAAACTTGTGTTTATGATCAGCCAGAAGAATATCAAAAAGGGGCCTCTGCAGGTCAAGAGACTGGGAGGCATGTCACAGGAGAGAACTTAGGAATCCTAAAGCTGTGAATAAGCCCTCATTAAACTAGGACTCAGCCCTGACTTGTGCATGTGTATAAATATCAAAATAAGCATGGCCAAGACTTTGAGAAATAAACTTCATTTAAGCGTAAGCCAGTTTTTAGGTTAAATCATGAGCAGAACATGCAAGGAACAAGCTCAAAGCAGCATAGTCAAGGCTTTGAAAAATAGTACTGAGAGTGGAACCACCACCTGCAAACAGTGAGGCAGAAATTGACATCCAATATTAACCAGGTAGGTTACCTGCAAAACAACAAAACTAATGTTTTCCAGAAGATTATAACAAGACTTAGCATCTACAAAACATATTATTCAAAATCACAATTCAAAATTATTCAATCTGCAAAGAACAAGGAAAATTTAACCAAACCACAAAGAGGCAAGCAATAATATCAAGATCAACATGTCCCAGACATTGGAAGTATCAAAGATTTTAAAGCAGCTCTTAGAACAAGGCTTCTTGCAGTAACGGGAAATACATGTTAAGAAAGGAGAGACAGAGTTCTCAAAAGAGAAATGGAAAGTATACAAAAATAATTCATCATAAATTTTAGCACTAAAAAAATTAATTTTATTGGCCCAATTGAAGAATGGAGATAACAGAAAAAAGGTTCAGTGAATCAGAAGATAGATGAATAAAGATTAGCAAATAGAAAAATCAAAAGGAAAAAATATTTTTTTAAAGAAATGAATAGCGCCACAGGGACCTGTGGAACAATACAAAAGGTCTAACAGTCATGTAATTGAAATCTCAGCTTGAAAGAAGAAAAAGATTAGTGCAGAAAAAGAATTTGAAGAGAAAATAGCCACAGTGGAATAGGCATAAATTTAGAGGCTAAAGAAGCTCAGAGAAGCTCACACATAATTAAACTGAAAGAAAACAGTGCTTTGACACATCAAAAGCAAACTACTGAAAACAAGGCAAATTTAAAAATCATAAAAGTAGCTAGAGAAAAACACACATTAAATACATGGGAACAAGAATTTGAATGATTATGGATACATTATAAAATCCATGGAGACTAAAAGACAATGGAACAACATGTTTTGAGTGCTAAACAAAAAAATATAGTAAAGTATGAGTTTTATATCCAGTAAAAATATCCTTCAAGAATTAAGGATGAAATAAAGACATTGTCAGGCAAAGGAAAACTAAGAGATTTGTTTCTAGCAGACATGCCATAATAGAAATATTAAAGAAAGATCATCAGACTGAAGAAATATAATGCCAGAGGGAAACTTAGATGTTCAGGAATGAAGAAAAAACAACAGAAATGATAAACATCTGGGTAAATATGAAACTATATTTATTGTCTTAAGTCTACACACTATGAATAACTGTTAAAAGCAAAATATTGTAATCCTGGCTAATATGGTTTCCTATGTATATGGATGTAATACACATGACAACTATAAGATAAAAGTTGGTGGAATTGAGGAGTTAGTTAAATGTACCCATATGGTTGTGAGACCTCAATATTTTACCTGCAATAGTAAAACACAGAAATTCTAACTAGACTGATAATGTAAAGTATGGATATTGGAAACAAGAGTAATAACTAAAAAATTCAGTGTACGGTGATACAGCTAAAATATCAATACATAAAATAAAATGAAATAAAAATATCCAAATAACACAAAAGAAAAGAGGAAATGGGAACAAGAATTACAAAAATATAAAGTTCAAACACACACAAATAATAATAGTAAACATTTTTTAAAATCCCACAATATCAAAACCTAACTAAATGTAATTAGACAAATAATAAACATTAAAGACAGAGATAATGCCCAAATCCATGACATCTATAAGAAACTCTTTGCAAATATCAATATATGCTAAAAGTAAAAAAATTAAAATAGTTTTTTTAAATAGCACTCAAATACTAATCGAAAGAAAACTGGAGTGCCTATATTAATATCAAACAATTAGACTTCACAACAAGGAACAGGAACAGTGATAAAGAGAAATATTACTTAGTTATGAAACAATAGTTCACTAAGATCTACAAATAATAAATTTATTTTATTTTTTTTTTATTATGGGTAAAAATCAAAATTCTCACAATACATACAAACATTTGCAAAATGATATATAAATATATATGCATATATGTGTATTTGCTTACAAAAATGTTATTTATATATATATATATATATATACATATATTTTAAGAGGTGCTTAGATTACCTAAAATATTACACAGAACCCACTGGGATTCCCATGTTGCCCACCTCCCACACCTCCCACCACATCCAACACAAACATCTCCCACAGTGTGGTCCACCAACCTCAATGAACTTACACATCCTGGAGCCTTGCCACCAACCATAGACCACAGTTCACAATGTAGACCACACTCTCTCCCACTCAGTTCTGAGTGGTGTGTGCTGATTTAAAATGGCCTAAATCCATTGCCACAACTGTACTCAGGACAACCTCCAACTCCCAAAGAAGCCCCTATATTTCAACTGCTCATCCCCTCCCTACCCAAAAACTGTCAAGTGGCCACTGGCTCCACCTCATTGTTATAA
>JAKSZT010054473.1:2841698-2852015 GCA_026826555.1 Tolypeutes matacus | reverse complement strand
TCCTCCACCCATGGTTTTGTGGTTAGAAAGAGAGATGTGTAAGTTTACTGAGGGTGGTGGGCCACACTGTGGGAGATGTTTGTGTGGGATGTGGTGGGAGGTGTGGGAGGTGGGCAACATGGGAATCCCAGTGGGTTCCGTGTAATATTTTGGGTATTCTAAGCACCTCTTAAAATATATGTATATGTATATATATTTATATAAAAATAGCATTTTTGTAAGCAAATACACATATATGCATATATATTTATATATCATTTTGCAAATGTTTGTATGTATTGTGAGAATTTTGATTTTTACCCATAAAAAAAAAAATAGTCTGTTCCTCAAGATTCTTAGGGAAAATGTCTGAAGGATATATAAAGTTTGAACTGGTTCTCGTTGTTTCCATTGGAGTTTTAACATTTATGCACTTTTATTGATCTGAGGCTTATTAAATAAGTCTGGTAAAGTACTATTGAACAGTCTAGTATTTTATCCTTGTAATCTTTAAATAGTGTAAAAGTCCTTGGAGAATATTTCTGGAGTCTATTCATAATATTCTTAATAATTTTCTGTTACAATCTTCCATGGGTTCTAATTTTTTAAAATGACAAATAATTTAAAATATACTTTACACTGAACTACATGATTAAGCATAAATATTTTCATCTCACAAACATATATTACCGAAAATATGTAAACAGGTTATTTTTGTGACAGGTGCTTTCATATGCTTACCCTATGTCTACTCTTGCTTTTTTCTTTGATAGCCCTTCTTAATCTTCTTGCATCCAGGGTAGCCATTTGCCATGACATAATTAGAAATCTGCCTGGGGTTTCTCCTTAAGCTTTGTTTTCCTGATAGAAAGAAAGTGACACTGCTGGCATGGATCTTTCCTCGTCCTCTCTTCTTCCTACCTTAAAGGTAGACCTAAACCTGGAGCTGAAGTAGCTTCCAGATTACCAAGAGGCAGGAAGCATGGAGAAATGAATCATAATATTGCTGAGCCATTTAGTCAGAAATAGCAACTGGTTTTGCCTGCTATGTTAGGATTTTTTAAAAATGCATACTAATTTCTAAGTGACTACATTAGGGGTTTTTGTTACTTGCGGTAGCAAGTGCTACTGTTTATTAATTTTTTACAAAGTGATAATATTACCTGTGCCTTCAAAGTCTCCTCCACCTCCTTTTAGTCATTTCTCAAACTTCAAAAATAACCACTATTATGAATATTATCACTATAGATTTATCTACTCTCTCTTTTTGAACTTTATATAAATTGAATCATACAGTATACATTATTTAGCAGCTGGAGTTTTCTATTTATCATTATGTTGCCTATAGTAGCAATATGTTTTTCATGTGTGTATAATGTCCCATTATGAGTATATAACAATTTATCAAATGTACTTTTGGTGGACATTTGGGTTGCATCTAGTTTGGGGCTATTATATGTGAAGGTGCTCTGAACATTTATATACATGCCTTCAGGCTTTGTTACCAAAGATATATATTTTGAATATTGTTTGGAGTTGTTTTCCAATTTACACTTCTGCCGGCAATATATAAACATTATATTTGTTTTACAACCACACTGTTATTTTTATTACCTGCTTTGTTTAATTTTAGCAATGAATTTGTATTTCCCTGATGTTTAGCACCGCTGAGTATGCTTCCTTTTTGGTAGTGCTTATTCAAACCTGTCTCCCTCTCTCTTTCATTGTCCTCTTCTGATTCATTGGTAGGAATTTGTCTATATTCTGGATACAAGCTCTATGTCAGATATACGGGGCTTCACTTTTTAATATAAGTTTTTGATACATAATTCTGGCATTTTACTGAAGTACAATTTAACACATCAACATAAACACAAACCAATAAATATATTAAAAGAATGTGCTAATATACTGTTATATATTTAAACACATTTTCAACAGCCTCTTTCTTAGTTATGATGTTTCATATTTTAGCTTCTGCCTTCTTTGAACCAGAAACTATTCAATGCAATAGCAAAGGTGAGGTTGTTCAGCTCTCTATGTTTTGGTTCAATTATTTGATCTGCCATTTTCCAGAATTCTGATTTTAGGTAAATTAAATATCCTGTCTTAGTTTCTCATTTTGTAACATGGGGATAACCAAAGTGTCCACTTGATAAACTTATGAGAATTAAATCATCTACCAAAAGCAAAAATGCTTTGCATATGTACCTGGTACAAACTAAATATTTAATACATGTTAATGATTATGATTATTTAAAGTATCTTTATCATAAATTTCTCAATAAAGGGAATAGTAATTACTTCTACCTAACAATAGTTATAGGTATTAATGTTTTGGGTTTTTTTTTTTTAGATTCAGCTAGAAGCTAAAGGGACAAATTCTAGACCTAAGGACATTCATGTAAATTGAGAGGTATTTTAGGGATTCAAAAAGAAAACTGCTGTCCTAGAACTGATATAGTTGCCTCTTCTGGATTAACTGCTATGGTAGCCAGATGTCAGGAGCTTTTTCAGAGAGGAGATTTCAAGCTCTGGTAGGCTCTGTCACCACCTTTCATTTAGCCCTCTGTTCTTTGTCCCTGGTCTCTCAGTTCACTCATGTGCAACATCTCACAGCATTGTACCTCTCTCCTCCTGCCTCAGGGCTACACTGTGACTGCTGAGACCACAGGACACATTAGCCCAGATCAGTGCCCACACAAGCACACTGGCTCACTAGCTGTGAAACTGCAGGCAGACAGATAGGGAGATGGTGACTTCCCTGCTTTGTGCTCTGCACCAAGGCTGTTGCTGCTGCTCTCTGGGTTTCAGACGCCCTGGCAGTTGCCCACAGTGGTTGGGTGGTTCAATTCAGATTTAGGAAGGTGTTGATATTTTTGATGAGTGGGTAATAAAAGGAAAGGAGGCAGGTAAAATCTTATCCCTTCCTCTGCACAACGAATTGTTCAGAGACTCAGTTCACATAGCATTTCTGAGGTTGATTCCCCAGAGATGGAGATACCAACTGTGCTTATCAGAAACCTGAAGCTATGTCAGTAATGCATCTTCTTGTATTCTTGTATTTGTCCTATAACGCTTCCTGCCTCTTTTCCAGTGTTTCCATTTTTTATCTCTCTATTGCTTCCTGAGGTTGCACTCCCTCAATAAAGTGACAGCATGTAAATATTGCCACAGGATCTATTTCTTAGAGGATCTGAGATAAAACAACTAATTTGGCTGGATTGCAGAGTTATTGGAAAGCAATAAAAATGCATGGAAATTGGATTGTAAGACCCTTAAAAATATTAATTTCTTTTAGGCAATAATTATTTTATGAATATTGTTGAGTACTTGCTAAAGTCACTAAAATATTCTGAATTTAGACAACTTTACTATATTCACTTCAATGTGTCATGAGTTTCAATTCCCCGCATGTCTATTGTAGAATAAATTCTGCCTCATTTTCTGACCATAATAAGCATTTTTTATTTACATAAGTGTCCTTGTGGCTCTACTGGAGCAAATGCATCCATCAGATTACGGCTATTCCACTCCCTGCCAATGCTAATCCTGAGATTATTGTTCTTCACCTCTTCATTAGGAAAAAAACAAATACCATCTCAGAAAAAACCTGATACTTTCTTCTCCTTTGTAATATACTCAATATAACAATTATCTATGTATCATCTAGATAGTACAAATAACGTCTGGTCTGATATTTCCTGGTGAATATGTTTGTAACAATTTCAGAAAGATTTCAGAGAGAAAATTAATATGCCAGTGTTTTCAGTGTGTATCCTTGAAAGGAGGTTTCATAAAAATGTCACATTGAAATACTCTAACTTTATAGAGCAGCACTTTATTAATGGGCATTTAGATTGCTTATAATATTTTCATATTTTATATAAAACTCTACATATGTTTTTATCATTAGTATAAATATCTAGATTTAGAATTATTTAAAGAGAATGAATATCTTTCAAAGAAGTGGATATATTTCTTTTTTCCAGAAGTAGTGAATAAATATTCATCCAAATCAGTTGTTCTTTTTGTTTTGTTTTCATATGATTCATGGCAGATGGTTTTTGTTTTTGTTTTAATTTAACTTTTTATATCAATATTACAAGTTACTCAGTTAAGAAAATAACTGTAAAACAATGAATGTTACAATCCCTGCTTATTGTTTTTCATTCTTCAGTCTTGAGGGATTTGGAATGATGCCCACTCTGACTGCTTCAGTCTAAGAAGGGATGTAGATAATATGGGGCAGAGGAAAGGAATTGTTTTTCTTCCAGTTGAAGATACTCCTTGTTTTCAGGAAGGGTCTGGTCCCTCATCATCATTTTGTTATTTGTCCAATGGAAACCTGAAGAACTCGAGAGTAAGAGTTGGACACAACTGTGCTGGGTTTCAGGGCTCAACCAGCATATGAACAATCTAAAGATTTAAATCTCTGATAAGTATGCTTAACAGGTAAATTGAAAATTATAGTTTCAAATAAAAGGAGTAGAAGAATCATGGTTAGGAGAATTATGAATGAGGATAGCTATGTTATATTCGGGAAATAGATATTCATATATTCCCAGATAGGAAACACTGAGTGGGTGTTGATTTCATGAGGCCATGTGGATTGCCTATGGTATTTGGATGTCCCTAGGACTCTCAGGAATTCTTTTGTTTGAGGCTTTGTTTACTATGGCAGTTTGTGAAGTCTGGCTGAGAGCTGCATAAGCATAACCTTTGAATGACCTCCCAACTTCCTTTGAAATCTCTTAGCCATAAAAACTTTATTTTATTTAATATTTACCTCTTTTGGTCAAGGCCTTTCTCCAAATGCACCACTGATTCATGCTTGGTAATAGTTCCTTGATGCCAGGGAGGCTTATCCCTGGGAGTAATATCCCATGTTAAGGAGAAGGTAGTGAGTTTATTTGAAGAATTTGGCTTAGAAAGAGGCCACATTTGAGTAACAGGGAGGTTTTCAGGAGGTAACTTTTAGGCATTAATTATAATTAGGCTTAATTTCATTATTAGAGGAAGAAGTTTCGTAAGTACAAGCATTAAGTTTGAAGCTTGGCTTTTTGGCCTGTTTTTCTTTTATTAGACAGGGCTCATATATTCCAGAGTTTTTGCTATCTTATTTGAGAAAGTTGAAAGACTTCCCAGAAGAAAATTTAATATTTTGTTAGCTACTCATATTAGGTCTTTGATCTATCTTAGGTTAATTTTTGTATAATGTATGAGATAAGGGTCTTCTTTCTTTCTTTTGTATATGGATATCCAGCTCAACCAACAGCATTTGTTGAAGAGACTATTTTGTCCCATTTGAGTGGACTTGGCAGCCTTGTCAAATATCAGTTTTCCATAGATATATGGATCTATTTCTGAATTCTGAATTTGATTCCATTGGTCAAGATGTCTATCCCTGTGTCAATACAATGCAGTTTTGACCACTGTAGCTTTGTAATATGTTTTAAAGTCAGGTAGTGTGAGTCCTCCAACTTTGTCTTATTTTTCAAGATGTTTTTGGCTATTTGGGTTCATTACCTTTCCAAGTAAATTTGATAATTGGCTTTTCCATTTCTGCAAAAAAGACTCTTGGATTTTTTTATTGGGTTTGTATTTAATCTGTAAACCAATTTGAGTACAATTGATATCATAATGATGTTTCATCTTCCAGTCCATGAACTTGGAATATCCTTTCACATATTTATGTTTTCTATGGTTTCTTTTAGCAATGTAGTGTAGTTTACTGTGTACAAGTCCTTCACATGCATAATAAAATTTATTCCTAGATATTTGATTTTTTCTTTTTGCTGTTGTAAATGAAATTTTTTTTCTTGATTTCCTCCTCACACTACTCATTACTAGTGTATAGAAACACTACTGATTTTTGCCAGTTAATATTATACACTGCCTCTTTGCTGACCTCATTTATTTGGTCTAGTAGCTTTGTTGTAGATTCTAACATACAATCATATCATCTGCAAACAGTGAAAGATTTACTTCTCTCTTTCCAATTTGGATGCCTTTTGTTTCTTTTTCTTGCCTAACTGCTCTAGCAAGAACTTTAAACACAATGTTGAATAAGAATGGTGACAGTGGGCATCCTTGTCTTGTTCCACATTTTACAAGGCAAGCTTTTAGTCTTTCACCACCAAGTATAGTGTTATGTGGGTTTTTCATATATACCCTTTATCATGTTGAGGACCTTTTCTTCTATTCCTATCTTTCAAAGTCTGTTTATCAGGAAAGGATGCTGAATTTTGTCAAGTGCCTCTTCTGCATTGATAGAGATGATCATGTAATTTTTCTCCTTCGATCTGTTAATGTGGTGTATTACATTAATTGATTTTCTTATGTTTAACAATGCTTACATATGTGGGATAAAACCCACTTGATCATGGTGTATATTCTTTTAATGTGCAATAGTTTTTGTTTTGCAAGTATTTTATTGAGGATTGTTGCATCCAAATTCATTAGAAAGATTAGTCTGTAATTTTCTTTTCTTGTAGCATCTTTATAACTGGATTTGGTATTAGGGTACTGTAGGCATCCATTTCATCTAAGTTTTCCATCTTGTTGGCATACACTTCTTCATAGTACCCTCTTATGATCCTTTTTATTTCTGTGGGGTCAGTGGTGATGTTTCCCTTCTTGTTTCTGATTTTATGTATTTGTATCTTCTCTTTCTTTTTCTTTGTTAGTCTAGCTTGTCAATTTTATTGATTTTCTCACAAAACCACCTTTTGTCCTCCTTCTCACTTTGAGATTAGGCTGCTGCTCTTTTTCTAGTTTATCCAGGTGTGCAGATAGGTCTTTGATTTTAGCTCTTTTCTTGTATTCTAATGTAGGCACTTAGGACTATAAATTTCCCTCTCAGTACTCCCTTTGCTACATTCCTTAATTTTTTATATGTTGAGTTCTCATTTTCTATCTCCTCAAGACAATTACTGATTTCTCTTGCATTTTCTTCATTGAACCACTATTTTTTAAAATTGTGTTGTTTAACTTCCATATATTTGTGAATTTTCCAGTTCTCCACTAGTTTTTTGTTTATCAGCTTGATTTGTGTGTTGTCAGAGAAAGCACTTTGTAAAACTCAAACTTTATAAATTCATTTAGACTTGTCTTATGACCTAACATATTATCTATCTTGGAGAATGATCCATGAGCAGTCAAGAAAAATGTATATCTTACTGTCATTGGGGTACAATGTTTATATATGTCTGTTAGGCATAATTACTTTATTACTTAAGATGTCTGTTTCTTTATTGATCCTATGTCTAGACATTCTGTCCTTTGCTGAGAGTGGTTTATTGAAATCCCCCACTATTATTGTCGAGGGGTCTATTTCTCCCTTAAGTTTTGCCAGTATTTGCATCATGTATTTTGGTACACCCTGGTTAGGTGCATAAATATTTATGCTTGTTCTTTCTTCTTGGTTGATTGCCCCTTTTATTAATATATAGTATCCTTCTTTGTCTCTTACAATAGTTTTGCATTTAAAATCTATTTCTTCTGATATTAATATAGTTACCCCAGCTCTTTTTTGTTACTGTTTGAGTGGAAAATCATTTCCCAACATATAACTTGCAAACTATTTCTTAGTCCTTGGGTCTAAAGTGAGTCTTTTGTAGACTGATGGCTCATATTTTTTAAATTCTTTCTGCCAATCTGTGTCTTTTACTTGGGAAGATTAATCCATTAACATTCAATGTTACTATTGTAGAGGCAGTACTTACTTCAACCATTTTATCTTTAGGCTTTTTATGTCATATCTTACTTTTGCTTTTCTTTGTACCCTTTTTTACTCTTACTAATTTTTTCTTTCCTCTCTACACTCTTCTCTAAATGTCTTTCTTCTGTCTTTTCCTTTCAGCCTGCAGAACTCCCTTTAGTATTTCTTGATGGGCTGGACTATTCTGGATGTTTTCTCTCAATTTATTTTATCTGTAAATATCTTAATCTTGCCATCATTTTGAAAGACAATATTTCTGGATACAGAATTTCTGACTGTTAGTTTTTCTTTCAGTACCTTAAATATGTCATAACACTGTCTTCTCACCTCTATGGTTTCAGTTGAGAAATCATCAATTATACTTATCAAATATCCCTTGAAAGTGATGGATCTCTTTTTACTTGCTCCTTTCAGGATTCTCTAACTTTGGCATTTGAAAATCTTATTAGTTTGTGTCTCAGAGTAGTTCTGTTAGGATGTATTCTGTTTACAGTATGCTGCACTTCTTGGGTATGTACATCCATGTCTCTTATTGGAATTGGGAAATTTTCGGCCATTATTTCCTCCAACACTTCTTCTGCCATTTTTCCTTTCTCTTCTCTCTTGGGGACACCAACAATGCATATGCTTGTGTGTTTCCTGTTTTCATTTAATTCTCTGAGACCCATCTCAATTTTTTTCCATTTTTTCACTATCTGTTCTTCTATCTGTGTGATTTTACATATTCTGTCTTCTAATTCACTCATCTTTCCTCTACCTGTTCAAATCCACTGTTGTGTCATTCTAGTGGATTTTTTACTTCTTTTATTGTGCCTTGTGTTATCATAAGATCTGTTATTTTTATGTATGGTTACAATTTCTTCTGTATGCACACCCAGTATTTTCTTAATATCCTTCATCTCTTCTTTCATCTCCTTGAATTTAATTAGGAGATTTTTGTGGACACCTTTGATTAGTTGTTCCAAATTCTGTATCTCCTCTGGCTTTTTAATTTGTTCCTTTGACTGGGTCATGTCTTCCTGTTTCTTAGTATGGCTTGTAGATTTTTGCTGATGTCTAGGCATCTGTTTCTCTTGATGCCTAGGACTCTGTTGGTCAGTTTCTCTCTCCTGCCTAGGATTTTGAGTTTTTGTGTGTTTGTGTTAGGTGTTTTCTTTGACACTTGGTTCAGATTCGTTTAAATCTTTAGAATTGGCCATGTTTAACTGATTAAAGAAGAGAAAAGGAAAATAGAGGAAAGAGAAAATAAGGGGAAAAGGAAAAAAAAAGGAAAAATACAAAACAAAACAAAAAACCTCCCAGAAAAAAAAAATCACAAAACCAGGCTTCACTCCCACCACCCGTGTCATTCAACCCACAGCCCTGCTGCTCTGCAAACCCCTGGCCATATACCTCCTCACTATAAGCCCACACTACTTGCCCGTCAGTACCACAGCTTCCCTGGCATCCAGCTGGGACCCCCTCAATGGACACCTGCGCCGCTTGCCCCATGGCCCTGCTGCTTCTCCTAAGCCCCTCAAGTCTGCCTATCTTCTGCAGCTTCTGGAGGATGAAGGCACTCTTCCACTCCCTACACTGCCATCTTGGATCTCCAGGATGATGATCATCTTTTTATAATTTAAATCCATTTGAAATACCTCAGTGAACAGAAAATATATTATTTTTTGTACTTTATGATGCAGTAATTTTTGATAGTTGTTTAATTTTTTGCATATAAATTTTGTTAAGATATATAGAGCTAAATCTACCTTTTTTTCTGAACACTTTTTGCTTTAAACTTTATAATGATCTTACTGAAAATAAGATAAAAAATGATTATCCATATTTTCAACAGTGCTTTAGATATTTTTAGTCTACTTGAATTTTATTGAGATACAATAGGCACAAAGAATCAAAATATTTTTCTCAAAGTCCTTAACTAGATCTCCCAGTAATTTTTATTAAATAATATTCCATTGATTATGACTAAACAACTATGTTTAGTATATATATATATATATACACACACACATAGGTATGTGTATATATATATATGATTTCTAAAAATTGACAATAATCAAACAATACCATAATAAAATGAGAAAGTGATATGAAAAGAGAGTTCAAAAAACAAAATGCTAATGGTTCTAAGCATACTTAATAGTCCTCAAACTCTGTGTGTTCTTCAGAAAAAAGAACTATACTAATAATAATCCTCATCAAGACTGAGAAAAATAAAAATTTTGATTATGTATTTTGTTACTGAGACCATAGAATTAAAGTCACTTGCATACATTATTATAGAGAATTATAAACAGACCAGCTCCTGTGTAAGGAAATTTGTCAATATCTAATAAAATTGCAATGAATTTACCTGTGACTCAAAAATCCTATCTCCTGGAATGTGTCCCCAAAATAACATCAATGACAATTATTTTAAAGAGTATGCACACAATTATTTACTGCAACTCTATTTGTCATAACAAAAGACTGGATTTTACTCAAATACCCATCATTGCTGAATACTCTGTAGTACATTCACATAATTTATCATGCAGTTGCAAAAGTAATGGAAAGTACTCCTACATATTACTATGCAGTGATTTCCAGGATAGTTACTATATATATATATATAT
>JAKSZT010054473.1:2784807-2841688 GCA_026826555.1 Tolypeutes matacus | reverse complement strand
ACATATATTTTAAGAGGTGCTTAGATTACCCAAAATATTACACGGAACCCACTGGGACTCCCATGTTGCCCACCTCCCACACCTCCCATCACATCCCACACACTATATATATTTTTAAATGGTAGTAAAAACATGGTTAATAAAATGGGGAGTGGGTGTAGTTCAGTGGTTGAGCACCTGTTTTACATGTACAAGGACCCAGTTTCAATCCCAAAAAATGTGATTAAAAATAAGTTTATGTAAAAAAAGGTGTTACATAAAAAAATAGTGGATATAGCATATCTAAGTATGGAGGCAACATGTAACTTATATTAAAATAAAGAAGGGGAACTCGAAATTCCTTAGAAAACTCTACCTAGTACATGTATGTGGTAAGAATCTGAGTGACAGGAACAGAGACAGAATATACATTTCTCTGACTTCCTCTTATTTTGTAGTTTTGATTTTGAAATTATTAAACAGTGTTATATATTTTAAAACACACTCTGAGTGAAGCATAAGCAATTTATAAATATATGAAGCAGAATAGAACAAAGTAGAGTGATTTTTGAGTGATTTTGAAAGCAGGTAATTTGACCACACATAAACCAAATGACCTATGCTAAGGACAAAAGAATTGCAATTAATCATAATGGATTCCAGTACATTGTTGGTGATGGCATTGATATTACTATTTTGATAAAATTATAGATATTGTTGGTTAAGTCAGTAAGAACTTAAGGAAACAGCTACAAATATAAATCAAAAAAGGTAATTAAAAATCTGTAATCTTAAATTAGAATTGAAGATGTAAATAATAACTTCTGTTTGATTTTCAATTAAAAAAAAACAAACTATATCTTAGCTCTGCCATGAAAATGTGTAGAAATAACTCTAGCCATGAGCACCATGTGGAACTCTAATTCGAACAAAAGAGGAACCACTTGGAAGACCCTTTAGAGAAAATTGCTGATTCCAAGTCTGGTGTAAGAAATGTTCAAAAAGAGCATGGATACATTAAAAAGAACAACAAAAACAGAGAAGTAAAAAGTACTACTGGTTTTATATTAAAAATTCACAGGAGATAACTTGAAATGGCTCTTTGGCCATGATTAAATTTATTGTCAAAGCAAAGCAGAAGAAAACAAGCAAAACAAAACAAAACAAAACAAAACAAAAACCCCTAATATAATACATTGGAACTCACAGAATATATTAATACACATGATTTAATAATGATATTAAAAATTAACTAATCACTTTCAAGGATGCTTAGGCACCAAGTCATTATTCTGAAAACTGATAAAAGGATATAATCAAATAATTTTTTTGTTTTCCTGTAGAAACTATACTTTAAAGTAATGAAATAGTTGATTAGGAAAAATTCTTTTTAAAGTAAAATTCTAGATAATAAATTCTGAAGAAAGGAAAGAATTACAACATCACCATTTTGCAGCATTTAAAGAAAGAATGGATCTAGGCTATAATTTTCACTGGCTCCCTAAAACGAAAAATAAAAATTGAGGGGGATGAACCAGGCAGGAATTCCTGAATCCATAGATTAATCCTTAAATCACAAATTCATTGATCTGATGAAATAGGAAATACAATACTTCAAATACTTATGAAGTTTTATTCAAAAATTCTTTATGAATTTGATTTAGCCTCAAGATCTAATTTCTTGTTTACAGTATTTACTGTAAGTTCAGGGGACAGAAAAACATGTTAAAGGACATCAGTGGATTAAAAAAAAACAAACAGAAAACAACAACAACAAAAACGAACATCAGTGGGATGCTATCACCAAAATCCAGGGTGTGATAAATTCTACAGGACTAAAACCGAATTTGGTCAACAAAGAAAATCTTCTAGATTAAGAGACTTGAAAGATATATTCATCAGTTTTGGATCTTGTCTGAATCCTGATCCAGACAAACCAACTCTAAAATATATGGACAACTAGTTAATTAATTTCCCTGAGGTAACTAGGGAAATTTGGCAATGACTGCTTATTTCACGGTATTAAGGATTTAGCATTAGGGTTTTTTTCTAAATTCTATGATAATGATTTCATTGTATCCCTCTTGTGTACCCCCGAAAATCACACACCTCTTTCTTTATCCACTGCTATGGTGACCAGTTCCATGCAAATATCAAAAGCTTTGTAAAAAGGTAATGTAACTGACTCTCCCAAGAACTTTATGGTATGATGAGTAATTCCTTATGACTCTGTGTAGTGTTTATGAATGAAACAGTACAATCTCTGGGATTTGCTTTAAAGTAATGCAAAACTGGAATAAAACAGTCCATTGGGTATGTAGAGAAAATAAGATTGGCCATATATTAATAATTCTTGATGTTGGATAATAGATGAAAGGAGACTCTTCATACTTTCCTTCCTACTTTGTATATATTTGAATATATCCAAACTAAAAAGTTTTTTTTTTAAAGCCATAGGTATTTGTCTTTCCTTTATCATTCTGTTTATCTTTTTTCTACACATTCATTAGCATAGAGCAACAATTATCAACGAGGGACATTTTTTCCACTAGCATACAGCTGGGAGGTCTTGGTATGCGGTACAGGCATCACTGGAATAGAGGGCATGGATACTTCTAAACATCTTACCCGGCCCCAAAAAGCCTCCATGTCCAAATGTCAATAGGGCCAAGGCTGAGAAACTGTAGTAGCATTATCATGGAAAAATATGGTTGGTAACAGTCATAGTCTTCTTTATTTCTTCCCATTTTTATTCATTTTCTCCATTGCTTGCTCTGGTTTATTTTTAAGATAACTTAAAGGATCCCTTGTAGTTATTAGCCCTTTTCAATTGGGAGAGAGCAAAACCAATAAATGTACAAACTTCTTTATGGAAAATTAAAAATAAATTAATTTTGGATGGGTGTTGTCTAACATCATCTCCTTGTTAGTTGTCCTGGATGAGTCCAATGAACTGGAGAGTAGGTATTGCAACTATGTTGAGATTCAGGGATCCAACTGGCACATGGAAAGACCAAAGATTTAAGTCTCTGGGGTTTATAGTTTAAAAGTATAGTGATAAGTGTAGGTTCAAATAAAAGGGGCAGAAGATCCAGGTATAGGGAAATTATAAATGAGTCTAACTCTGTTTCACTGGGGAGCATAAATTCCAAAGTAAGACCCACTGACAGGGTGCCATATTCCTGAGCTGTCTGCCCTGCTTATAGTGTCAGGATGTCTCTAGAGCCCTCAGGAGCACCACTATTTGAGGCACTGTTTACCACTGCAATCAGTGAGACCCTGCTGAGAAGTGCATAAACATAACATCTGGAATGACCTCCCGACTCACTTTGAAACCTCTTAGATATAAAAACTCATCTGTATTTACCATCTCTCCCTTTTGTTCAAGGTCTTTTTCCAGATGCATCATTAGTTGTTGCTTGGTAATAATCCTTTGATGCAAGGGAGGCTCATCCAGGGAGTCATGTCCCATGCTGGGAGGAGGGAAGGTAGTGTGTTTATATGCTGAATTTGGCTTAGACAGAGGCCACATTTGAACAACAAGGAGACTTTCAGGAGGTAATTCTTTGGCAACCTATAACACTAGGCTAAGTTTCAATTTCACAAGAAAGATTCATAAGTACAATCAGAAACATCAAGGGCCTGGTGTAATGATCTGTCTTCCTTCACTAGGCACTGCTTTTGTACTTGGGGAATTCTTGCCATTCTATTAGAGAATGGAGCAGAACTCCCCAAGATGAGAATTCAATATTCTTTCAGTCAATGACCATCCCAAGGAACAGATAGTGTCTGCAACTGCAAGCAAAGTAGTTCCATCTATCTGCCCCAAAGGATCTAAGCCCCCTCTCAATTAGAAAGAGCGGGCATCACCATCCCAAAATCCTCAAGATTGGGGAGTGAACAAAGTAGAGTTCTTCTTCTTCTTCTGTAAGAATTATTTTATCATTGATATAAAGGAAGTGGCCACTAGAGGTTCTGAGAGGAGGGAAAGAGAAGAATAGGTGTAATATGGGGGCAGTTTCAGGACACTGGAATTGTCCTCATGTCATTGCAATGATGAATACAGGCCGTTATAAATTTTGTCATAACCTACAAAATTGTGGAAGACAGACTATAATGTAAACTATAGACCACGGTTAGTAGCAATGCTTCAATATGTGTTCATCAATTTAACAAATGTACCACACCAGTGGAGGATGTTGTTAATGTGGGAAAGTGTGGGAGGGGGAGGAGGGGTATATAGGAATCCCCTATATTTTTTATGTAACATTTATGTTAACCAAAGCTTATTAAAATAAAATAAAATAAAATAAAATAAATAAATTACTTTTTATCAAGGACAAATTATATACTCTTATTTTTAAAAATAATTTATTTGAATGCACTTAGGGGTAGAATTAAAAATAATTTATGTATATGACTACCTTAAGTAGAATATTCGCTGAATGTTTTTGATTCCTTTAACTTGCTAATGTCTATACTGTGTAAAATACTGTGATACTAAGATGCCTGACCAAAATAAGCCAAATGGAAAGAAAACTGTAAATAAAAAAATTAGTCTAGAGTTCATTATTAAAGATGTGTTTAAAAAAAATTTTAATAAAAAGTAATACTTCTAAAGATACAAGTTGTAATAGTGGATCATAATAAATTACTAGAGGGGAAATGAAATAATATTAAACCAAGCTTGCATCCTTGCAGAGCAAGCTATTTCTTTTCATATATCCCTAAATGTAAAGTTGTGAGTGGTGTGATTCAGTGTATACACATGCACATATTCTCAAGCTTATGCATCCAGATAATGAAATAGGTAGCATTCCATCTTTTTCGAAGGCACATTTTAAATAGATGGACATTATAAGAACCTTATAAGTTTAAAATCTTATAAATAAATAGGTAGTTTGTTTCTTCTGTTATTTCAGGATTTCTTCTGCTTTACAAAGTAAATTTAAGTGATTATTTACTCTTAGAAAATTATCTAGTTTATTTATTTTAATAAGAAATTAATCATGTTATTTTATTATACTTTTATCCTTTTGGTTACCTTATCTTTATATTACACAGTATTAATATATAATAGATAAATATAATATAATATAGATTAAAATATATTAAAATATGCATAATTTTAGTTTCTTAGGTGCCATATTTTCTTTCATTAATATATTCAAATAATTAACTCTTTATTATATTTATTCTATTTCCATTTTACTAATTATGAAATTTATGCATGCAGTGTATATTATGATTATTTTTCTGTCAGATTTTCATGAATAGTCATATAATGTCATTATCATTTATATAGTACTGAAAGATTTTACATGGAGATTTTTCTTTTGAGTACAGTTTTGGTCAATTCTCATAACTTTTAATATGAAGCATTCTCTTTCTTCCATTAAAAGACTTCATTCCAGTGGTAGTTTATATATTCTCTTTTGCCTAGGCCTAATTTATAAACATACATACTTTATTTCTGTTTCTAGGATTCTTTAATTACTATCAAGCTGTCTTACATTGAATAAAAATGTAATTTGCATGATATCTGTTCTTGGCATTTACTGAAAGCGTTTTTTGTAATGTGATAATAAATAAACAACTTCAATATCCTTTGGTTTCTTGGAGAGAAAGTTCAGAAAAAATGACAAAGTCTATTTGGTTTACAGCATTGTACGTGCGCCTATTAAGTTATTTATCTAGGTCATATTATTCAAATTCTCTGTATCAACTTATATTTTTTCTATAGAATTGTCAATATTGAATGCAATATGTTAAATTATTTCACTAGCAATTTATCACTTCAACCCTTCTTTGGTTTTATTACAGCTTTTAAAAATTTATTTTATAACTCTAGTTATTTAGCTCATAATATTTCTTAACTTCTTGTCTAATGTATCATCATTGAAAATTAATCTTTTATTAAAATAAACTATTTTCTTTAGTTCTATTTAATAAATTTTTCAGGTTATATGACAAATTTTGAAACTATTCTTTTATGATTACTCTTTCTTATTTGTTGTTTTTTATTTAAAAACAGACTATTGTTTTTAAGTTTTCTGAGGTATTTAATGGACTGTTTTTCAGATGAAAATATATAAAAACAGCTGGGATTTTATTCAATCTGACATTTTGGTCTTAAATATTATAAATAAACAGTTGATGCTTAGTTTCACAACTAAGAGTTGGTCTTACATTTGCCAACAGTTTGTACTTTTCCCCTAATATTTGTTTCTCTGTATTATATTCTTCTGTATTTTATTTTAACTTCTCTATAGTTGATGGGTAGGAGAGATGTTTTAGCATTAAAATACCCTAAGATTTCTTATATGTCAACTAACATAAGGCATGATGTTAGCTCCTAAAGAAAGGAAGGGAATTAATTGCTTAATCAGGGAGCAAAGATTCTGCTTAATTGTAGATAATGATATGTAAAAAACTAGGCAGAACATATTTTTATATTGTACATATGTTCTTGAAGATTTTATGGCAAATATAGCTAATTAACACAGTTATTATGTACTATTAAGACTTTTCAAGGTTAGAGAAGTTCTTATGTGTTTGTAAAACAATATTCAGATATTTTTACTTCAGTATCTAATCAGGTAATTGGTATCATAAAGATTTCAATAATGTAACTCAAATAACTGTGTCAGTATTTGTTGTAATTTCTCCATCTCATTATAAATGTTAGTGAACTGTAAAACATAGAAGGAAGATATATAGGTTCTTCAGAAATTCTGCAATTATTAGATGATAAAAGTCTGATTATTAAAGTGAAATAATAATTATAACCTTTGCATTTTGGCTAACTGCAAAAATTCTACTTGATATTTTATTACTCTTTTAATTAAAATTACAGATGTGATTATTTAGGTCTATTTTTGTATTTGATTCTCCTTAAACTCTACATAATTTTGTTGACTTTAGACCATTTCATTTAATTCAAATGAAACATTGAGTGCTGGTCCCATAAACATAAAATAGTAGCCTAGTAAACATCAGTCTGGGCCATACAATGTCTCTTAAAATGTTCTCCTTCCTAGACTGTATAGTAATATCAGAAGGTAATCAGGAAGGAAAAAAATAAATTCCCTTAAAGAGATATCAACTAGTGGAGAAATAATTCAATGAAGGTTTAGCCTTGTCATTTCTCATAGAAGGTTTGGAAAAGAAATCTTTCTTGGAGCATAGTTAATTTAATTTGAATTTAAAATCTTGATGTTTTATTGACCCCTTTATTCTAAAACAGATGACCTAAAGGCTTAAAAGACTTAAGTTAATTAGAATCTAGTTTAAACTGCATACCAACTCCAGGAAGGAAACCTTTATAGGTGTAACAGATGAATTACTATAAATATTTTATAACATAAAAATATCTTACATATTTTGACTATATATAATAGGTCAAGTTTTTTTTTTAAATCTCATTCCATTTTTCAAACTGGAGGATGTAAATACCTAAAATAAAATTAGTCTGAACTGACAAAGTCTTTAACCAGTTTAATCTTTGGGATATATGACAATGCACTAGAGAATTCCTTTGAATTTATCAATTCTACCACCTGATATACAAATTGGCAACAGTATCCCTAAAGAATCTTAATACTTTCACAACAAGATATTGAGGAGGCAAATTCCAGTTTTGACCTATTCTGAATTCGTACATATCAGCAATGTTGTGAATTTGTAACATGGTCTTTTTTTCAAGCTCTTTTTTTCCAACCCACATAGAACATCTATTACCCTATTACCTCTTCCACTTGACAGGCCCTTGCATATTTGAAAGCATCTGTTCATAATAATAGCTAACACTGAGTACCTTCTAAAAGTCAGGTATATCTAAGGGCTTTGAGACAATTCAATTATTTTTACCTTATAAGGTAGGCGTTGTTTTTAGAGGAGAAAAATGAGGCACAGAGAGGCTGAGTTGCCTAATATCTTACCAGTAATGAGTTCTGGAGTCAGATTCAAATCCATGTGTGGTTCCTAGGTTTTAGTTTTAAGTATTGCTCTCTATTATATGTCTTCCCATGAAATCATATCCCCTCAGAGTTGATTTTTTCCACCACTCTATTAAAAAGTGTATGTTTTCAATAGGCAATTTAATATTTCTTTTAAATGTGTTTGATTATTTTAATTTCTATACATATATACATATATACATATATATATATATAGAAAAGATTTGAAGAACACAAGCCCAGATGAGCCAAACAAAAAATATGGTCAACAGTAATCTCACCATTCAGAAATGACTGCAACATCCTCTGTAAATGTTCTGTTCTGTTTTATTCTAACTGAAAATAACCCATTTCATCTATTTATCATCAATCCCCATGCCTTTTCATAATGCTTATCCCCACCAATACTCTAAAAAATTGTAGAATAGACTAAAGATGTAGGTTCAATAACTGAGACATTTTACAGCATAATAAGTATATTGAATCTCACTCAAATTCCTCCTTTCAGGTACATTTCCATTAGGAGAGCTTTCCTCTCCTTTTCTTCAAAGTCCTCAACCTTCATGGCACACTCATGTCTCCGTAGGCAGGAGGATACCACCCACTTCCTACTCTTAACTGTATGCTCCATTGTGCTTCCATGGTAGAGAATATTTAGTTAACCTTTGTTCAATATAGCCACGTTAGAGATTTAAAGTGCCATATAAGGAGCTAAATTTTCTACTAGGTTTCTCATGATGCTTTTTCCATTCTTAGAACCCAGGCCAAATTCTTGTCTTTGGATCTCATGTACTGAGAAGAACTATAGTTAGGGAAACACAGCATCTATTTCAACCTCTCACCTAGGGATTTGGCCCCATACAAGGAGAAAGTATCAATTTATCTTTTTTTTTCCCCTGGGGCTAGATGATTCATTTATTGAGGTCCTCTAATTTCCTGATTTTAGTCTCTCAGTCATATGGTAGAGATTTCTTTTGAATGGAGTTTTCTACAAAATGCCATTTTATCCTAAACCAAATCCGACCAACCAAACAAACCAAAATAAAACTTAGGTGAGCATCTCTCTTTCACAAAGTACTAGTAAAACCAATTTGTTATGTTTTGTTTTGTTTTCTGAATCTGTTTCTCTATAGTCATTACCATCCTTTGTGAGAAATAAGTTAATAGATGTTATAATCAAGGGAGATGTTTCTAACCAGGTATTTAAGCTCGAGGCTCTTCCTAAGAAAAGGTGATGGTACTACTTACCCCAAGTTACTTTTTTGTTATTAAACCCTGGATTTTAAGTATTTTTGCATGCTTTCCATTTTCCCAAGTCAGAAATCACAGTAGACCAATTCTTCATTAATTTGACTTTCCCTCTATTTCCTCCTCTGCTTTAAGTGTATTCAAGAAAGGCAAGAATTACGAAGGTTGGGTCAACAATAGCATTCAAAGTCTTCATTCACTTGCTACTTTTTATGTTAATTTTTGGATTTGATTTATTTAGTATGTTCACACTTCCCTGTTAATGTAAGTTGTATTCCAAAAAACACCCAAAGCCTCTTATGATTAGGTTTACTTCTCCCTATAATTCATTCAACAGTCTAACAGTCATAGTGAAAGTAAGGATGTCCTTAGGACACAGTTGTACATTATAATTTAATTTCAAATACAGATAAGTACTTCATGTCAACTATCTGCTTATTTTCCTCTTAAAACTGTATCCTCCCAATAATTCACTTGCATCCTTGATTTATTACATAGTGAAATATACCAAACATCTTATAAAAGATGGAGGAGAGGAGATATATATATATATATATAAAATGCCCTACAAAAGATGAACTCTTCAGTAGCATTTATTCTCTTGTTTACTAAGTCACTGCAGGGCATAAGAATTCCCAGTCTCAAGAGATTAAATTTCTACCTTGCAATAGGTTATTAAAACCCTCATGGAAAATGAGTGGGCTTTATACCACAAAAGACTTTATAATAGCTGCTAAGTATATATATCTTACTAATTATAGTAAGATATAGTATGATCAAATAAATAGTACAATTTACTTCCCATGTTCTATATATTATTTTTTAACCTAGTCAATGATATCTTAGTTTTTCTTTTCTTTCTCCTTATTTGTATACATTAAACTCTATAGCCTGATGAAATCCCTACTTACAAATACCCAAGTTGGATATGGAATTGAAAATATGCTATAACCATATTTGCTAATCTGTTCACATATAACTCATAAATATAATGGAGGAAAAGAAAGTTTATACTCTCTAGAAAAGAAACAGATAAAATTTGTTTACTTGGGGAAGATTAAAAAAAAAAAAGTTAATTTACACATGGTAGTACCTGGGCCAGAAGACCAAGATCTCATTTTAAAAATGCGTCTAATTATTCCTGTCAAGACAAAATTTGCTGAATGAATGAATATATAAAGAACCCATTTCTACATACAATAATGTATTTTTCATTAAATGGGACCTATTATTTTGGCAATTCACACAAATAACAAATTGGATTTCTTGGTTCACATAACTGAAAATCCAAAGTCCATGCAACTTTTCAGTTTGGCTTGATTCAGAGGTTCAGTCATGTGAGAAAGTATTTGGTGTCTTTTCAAGTCCTTGTATGACTTCCTGTGGTGTCAGCTTAATTCTAAGCCCAGTTTCCCTTGTGGTCGTAACTTTACTCTAGTAGTTTCGTGAATTACATAAAGCCACCATATCAGTCAGGGAGAAAGAGAGAGACAGAGAGTGTAAACACTTTTCCCCCGAAATCTTCCAACAAATATATTTTTCTCTCATTAGTACCAGTTAGTACCAAGAGGTCTACACAACTATAGCTGGATATTCTGTTAGAGGCCCATCTTCAGAGGGGATTGGCTGCATTGATGGTGTGAGAATACATGCACAAAAGTTGAAGCATTTTAACAGAATATTTAGGAAACCTTTGTGGAAATCTGAGTTTGAATTTACTACTTTTGTGTATAAAAAGGTTAAGGAATATCAACATTCCAATACAACAGAAAGTAAAGAATGAATAAAATAATGAGAAAATTATCTGTTTTGATATGAAAACTTGAAAATTAATAAGAATCATAATCTATTCATTCTATATAATTTTCATAGTGATTTGTTATATATTACTTCATTGTTCTTCGGAGTATATGTTGTGATTTTCCTCATCATTTTGCACAAAGGCAAACATAAACCCAAGCTTTCCAAATCAATAAAAGAAGTGATATGTACAAACTGTGAGGTCTTGGTTAAGTTAGTGATCTCGATGAAAGTCAGTCTTATCTGGAAAACTCTATTTATTCTTCATTGTTTTGTTATGAAAATTGAAAGATATATATATGACATCAAAGGAAGTGTTCTAAAGCAATGGTTGTTAGTAGTTGTATTAGTCAGCCAAAGGGGTGCTGATACAAAATACCAGAAATCGGTTGATTTTTACAAAGAGTATTTATTTGAGGTAGAAGCTTACAGTTACCAAGCCATAAAGCGTAAGTTACTTCCTTCATCAAAGTCTATGGCCATGTGTTGGAGCAAGATGGCTGCCCATGTCTGACAAAGTTCAGGCTTCCTGGTTTCCTCTCTTCCCAGGGCTTGTCTCTCTCCAGGCTCAGGTTTGCTTTTCTCCACAAGGCCAGCTGTAGACTATCAGGTGAACGGCTGGTCTCTTTTCCTGGGACCTTCTCTCCTTCCTCACGACCAAGCTCCTCTGTGCTTCCCCAGGCTCTAGCATTAAAACTCAGCATCAGAACTCCAACTTTGTCTTTTGCCATGTCTTTTATCTCTGTGTTCCCACCCACCAAGGGGCAGGGACTCAATGCCCTATTGACGTGGGCCAATCAAAGCCTTAATTATAATTTAATCAGCCCAGGGGAACAGACCAATTTAAAAACATAATCCCATATCTGTTTTTGGAATTCATAACTGTATCAAACTGCCACAGTAGTTCATTATTTTTTCCATTATATATTGGTTGCAATAATTTAAGTTCTTATGCTTTAAAATATACAAATTTAAAACTAGCTTTACAGAATCTATGTAAATAATTTTAGAGAGCAAAAACGATTATAAGCAACATTACAAGGGGATAGTTAAATTTCCTAAAAAGAAAAGGCTTTTTTATCTAAAAAGTTTGACACTATGCAGCATACAAATATTCAATAGGTTTCTTATACTATTGTTTTAAGTTTAAAGAAGAACCAGCAGGATTCCTAGCTTCCAACACTAGATCATGTTAATATCAACTATAAATTAAAGATGTTTAAAATACTCTTTCATTAACATTTTTATTTAATTTTGTAAGACACTTCTATGTAAAAACTTAATTTAATGAGGTTTTATACTATTGTCATAAAATGTGACCTAGCTAGTGATGAAAAGGTGCAAAAGTATTCACATTTGCCTACTATCACCAGTGTTCTACAATTACTATAAATATTAATATCTAAGAATTTTAAAACTTTCAAGTTATTTATCCCAAATAAAGCATATCTCATTTTTACTTTTGGGCTTAATCAATTGAGGTGACTATGAAGTCTCAAAGCATTATTCAAAGAAGAGTTAAATAATATGACTTTTTGCATTCAGATAAGAATCTAAATTACCAAAGGCTATGAGCGCATGCTGCAGATCTAAAGCAATCTTTAAAATCCATCTGACAGTAACTTTTATTCATTCCTAGGCATCACAAAGCCAACTGTTTTCATGTCAGCACAGTTGGCAGAAGCTCAAAAGTATTAGTCTCTCTGCCATGCCCCTGGGTTGACAACACTCCTGTTGCTTGTCCATTTGCTTTGCTTGGCAAATATCCAGATTGCTTCACAAAAAGTTTGTTTTTTTTTTTTAATACCTACAATAAGGTTAAAGTATTATGAGTCTTATAGGGTGATCTGAGGATAAATTAAAATGTGGCTACAGATAATAATGGAATAAGTAAAATTCAGAATTAACTCTTAAGGATTATTACTACATGCGTCATGCAGACCACCTTCAGAAATTACAGCATCTGGCATATTTGGCAATGTTCCTTTCACTACTTTCTTCCCACATACAACCAGAATTATGTGATAAAAGGCCATATGACTACTGAATTGGGAAATGCATAAAGATATACCAAAGAATTTTCCACGGTCTACTATTTCATGTAAATTTTTTTGTAAAATAGACACTCATTAGCTTTTCAGGAATCTGTTTCCTTTTACAATCACATAACAGATTGATCCAAGGATATTAAAAAATATTATAAGGCCCAGTGTCTGTGATTGATAAGGTGGATACAATGCCTCTGAAAGTCAAGTTAACATGAATGGACCTTATGTGGGAGACACAGTAGCCTGACAGGCAAAGTAAGAAAGTGACAACAATGAAACTTATAATAATGATAATGATAATGATGATGACATTAGACAATTAACATTTATAAGAAGCAAATATATACTAGGTATTTTAAAAGTAATTTGAATAGACTGGGTAAGCTGTGTGATAATGTAAATCAGTATTGCATGGGGACGAAGCCATTCTAGACTTTTTATGGTTAAAAAATGAAAACGAATATAGGCAATAAAAACACCAAAGGGGTATGAAGTACTAAACATCCAGAATAATAAGATAATAAATTAAAATTAGAAAATCAGATATCTATTTTAGATGGCTATAAATAATACAAACTCACCTATTAACACATCATTAGCAAAGAGACCTTGGTCATGTTATTTGACCAATCTGTGCTCATTTATTCATCTTTCTGAACACTGGGGAAACAACTGAGATTGTTTTAGGATTAAATAAGATAAATGGGTCTGGATAGGATTTTTCAAAGTAATGCTTCTGTAATTAGTTAAGCTATTATTTTATTTTTTGAAGTTGAAACAAAGTTTATTAATTTTGAAAACAAGAGAAATAGGTAGTTTAAAATTAAGTACATTACATTAGGGTGGATGAGAACTCAAAGAAAAATTAAGTGCTATATGATTGAAAAACATCTGAAATAACATGCCTTGGAGAAATTGAAAGCAGAAGTATATGCTAAGGCAAACCAATAAATCTTATACAAAAACAAAGCAAGGTGTATGGTATTTATATTATAAACTTTAAGTGTAAAGGGAAATAATAAATCATGGAGTTGTAAATATTGCTTTGTTTGATTTTAATATAATGGATCTTTCTGGTATAATGAGAGTAGATCTTAGAAATGTAAAGAAAACTGAAAAACAAAAAACAAGTAAAATTTAAATAAAAAAGGATAATTTAAAATATATTACTAGAGTTAGTAAACATTAATAGAAATATACATCTAATATCAAATAAAACAAGATCAATAAACTGAAACCTGAGCAAGAGCAAGGGAAATAGGCAATCTTAAAAAGATGAACTTGATCTGGGGGCAGAAGCTAACAATGACACTGGGTCTGGAGACTAAACTTTACTTTCCAAGAGTAAAGAAATGACTTCGTGTACCAGAGAAGATAACTATTGGGTCACTATAAATACTTTTTTTGTCTTACTGCTTGAAACTTTATAAGAAATTAACTCTTTAAGCAAAATTTATTCATAACAATTATTTCTGGGGCTTCTAACGTATTCAGCAGTAAAATGTATGATGCCCACAGCACAAAGACCAGAAGGAGAAAAAAGTATCCAAGGGATAATGATTTGACAGTCAAGTATTTGATAGCCTGATAACCAACAGAATGCCCCATATTATGGAGTGAGATCCATCTGTTGGCAGATGGAGAGAAGTGTATGCTTCCTTCCATTCACTGGACTCAGTTTGCTACTTCAGGAAAGGAACCAATCAAAATCTTTCTGAGTCAGTTCCTGGATGTCAGGGCATCTCTTGGTGGGTGCCTGTCTCATGTTTCTGCAAGGATATTAACTAAACTTCCTGGGTCAGCTTTTACCTAGTCAAGAGGGCAAGGAACTGTGTCCTTGTGCTCTGCCTCCTTTTCTACTTTTAATGGAAATGGTGAGACAGATCTGCTTTACTCATCTATACAGCTGTTTGGGTAATGAACTCTGGGTATTGTTCAAGTTTATTCAAATTTTCAGTCCCTCCATTCTTTCTCCCTGTCTCTCTCTCTCCCTCTGTCTCCCTTACTGTGTCTTTCTGTCTCTGTTTCTCTCTCCTCTCTCTCTCTCTCTCCCTCCCTCCCTCCTGCTCTTTCTCTCATTCTCATTTGCCTGACCCGAAGGGTTCCAGGATACAGATTAAGTCAGGAATTAGCGCTTAGCTTTTAACAGGATGTAAGCTGCTTGCTGATCATCTGTTTTACATTTTTCAAAACGCTGGAGACTCAGAGATGCTGGTTAAATTGTCCAAGCTATACTGGCAAATAAGTAGTGGTATTTGAAATCAGGTCCCACTCTGATAATAAAGAGATCAATTTTATTTTACTAGATGCTCATGAAGATATGTATTAGCAGCAGTGACTAGTTGATATTGACACGGATAAACAAGTTTTACTTTATAATAATTTTATGCTATGGAATATGAAAACATTTCTTTCATGTCTTTCCATTGTTTTAAAAGAGACACATCTTTTATTGTTCTAATCATTCATAATTTAAATTCAACCAACTCTGATATGTTAAATTATATTTTTCAGATGAACATGACTATGTTATGTTTGAGGCAATGGAATATTTAAAGCATTTAAAAGCAGGATAGCTTCTCCTTTTCTTAGTATATTTTACAAACTATTTAGATGTATCTGGTATTTTATTTCAAATGTAATTACTGGCCAGTTTTCCAAAAGTCTCACCAAATGCATGAATAAACCTATAAGTAATTCTAAATGACATTATTTCTAAAATTCTATATTTGACTATAGAATAATCTGAGAATATCCACTTGACTTAGAGTAAGCTTGACACTTGGAAAATTCAATGCAAAAGAGAATAATGAAACCAAACTATTTGCCCCACGAAATTCAGTAGGACACTGATTTCTCATCTTAACCTTTCCCTAAATTTTTCTGTTACATTTTCTGTGTTGGCATTAACAATTAGTCTTTGGTAATAATACATTTACCTTATCTCAAGCTTTTCTTTAGCTGAAGAGGAGAACAAGCTTACAAAAAATTTTCTGCCTAGAAAGGAATACATTTTATAGCTTGGTTATGGAGACATGACATGTGGGGAATACCTAAGAAAAATCCCTCTCTTGTAATATTGTTCATGGTTATTAAAGAAAAACATAAAGTCTAGCTAGAGTACTGAATTTCAGAGTACATGAGTGCAATATAAAAAATAATGGCATTTGTAGTACACAAATTCATGTATTCCATTCATTTTATAATATGTAACAGTGCAAGTTAACCCAAGAAGCTGTTTTCTCCTAGGAATAGTAATCATGGAAACATTATCTTTACCAATAAATCGTTTTTATGTTTAGTTCCATAAAATAATTCTCAGAGGAATACTTACTCATCCTACACAATTATGCAAAAACTTTTTCACAACATTGCATGGTATAAAAAATTACATCAAAATATAAAATGTAGTTTAAGGATAACTTTGAGATATATATCAAAATAAAAACAGGGACAGGCATTGTTTTTAAAAATATATTTATGATATCTCTAAATTATATAAAATATATATTACTCTGAACAATTTGTTAACATATCCATATACAAATAGTTCCTCAATTTATCATATACTCATCTACAAATCAATATTAATTATGGTAATTTACAATATTTTTTTTCTTAAAGAGACAATCCAAACTCCAAAACTCCAATTCCAAAAAAAAGGAAAGAATAGAAAATTGAGTGTGTGTGTATTTATGTAGTTTCTGAATATATCTCACTGGCTATGTTTCCAAGTACCTATAAAATGAGAATTTTGATAAAATATACTTTAAAAAATTAGCATAGAAATATTTCCTTACAAATTACAGCTCCTTCTCCCCACATTATGAGATTAATAATACCTCTATTAAAATAAAAGAAATTAAAGTCCAAATGAAACAAAATTAAATAAATTTACTTATATATCCCAGTTGTGAGCAAAACTTTCATAAAAGTTTTTGTCTTGGAGGAGGAAATTTTCAGATTATTTTTTACCTGAGAGAATTAAGGTCAAGGTATCCAACATTTTGGAAGAAAATTTAAATAGGTCTAGGCCACTATTGACATGCTAATGCCTAGACCATAAAGGTAAGTTTTATTTTTAGGCATACATTTTCCTGAAAATATATATTCATTAAAAAACAAACAAACACATGAGCACATCAATCAGAAAAACGCAGCAATCTCACAATAAAAATAATATGAATTACAAATTTGCAGAAAAGAGAACTCTACTCTGAAGACTTATAAACATAGGAATAATTCCTCAGACTCATTAATTTAAAATTGCAAATTGAAAAAACAATAAAAATGTCACTCAACATCTTTTGGCCTGGCAAACATTTGAAACACGATAAAGACAAGTTTTGTCAAGTGTTTGTAAGTAAACAGTGATATAGAAATATTCACACACTGTTGATGACAGTACTTTCTGTTATGACATTATGGAGAGCAATCTGGTAATAAATCCACTCTGGGTGAACATTATTTTAAAAATTTCTATCAAATGTCCATCAGTAGAAGGATATAGATATTCAGTGAAATAATATTTGGAGTAATTATTCATTGAAGACAACCACAAGGATTTGGGGTAAGTTCAATATGATATATATATATATATATAAATATATATGCTTATTTATTTATGTATACATACACACACCATGGAATACTATAAAAATACTATAAAACTGTTGTAGCTGTACCACATGGTGGGGTAATAAAAAACAGTGCTTAGTAAAAAAAGTAAAAAAAAATAGGATAAGGATATATATTACAATTTATATAAATTAAGATACTATGCACAGAATTCCTCAATATAATCATGGCAAGAACACATACAACAATAACATACACATTAGATGATGTTCTACAGGGGAATGTGGGTAGAAAATGTGAATAAAAAGGAATAAATAAAATGAGAGAAAATAAGAGAGGTCTTACATAGAACAAAGAGAATAATGTATGCTGAACTTAGGTATATAATTATGTCAGTCCTCTGACTTTTATGGTGTAGGAACTGTAAAGAGCTGTGGTGGAGGGAAGAGAGAGAGGATGGAAATGAACAAATGGATGAATGTGATTTATTTCTACAACTGATGAATGCCATCAATGCTTAGATTCATAAAGCACAATTTTACTCAATTAGGAATAATAAAAGGAAACTCATCTGCAAATATTGTGATGAAACTTCAGATCAATAAAATAGAATTAAATGATCTGTAGGAGATGCATCTGTCCATGTTCCAGGTGATATATGTAAATCACTGGTGAATGGTAGATAGATGGATAGTGGTTGCAAATATTGGTCACTTACATGTAATAAAATGTGATACATAAATTTTAGCCATAAACATAAAGTATTTTGATGTAAGCTAAAAACTGAGATTTGAAAAGCAAACCTTTAAATATTAGATGCAAATATAAGAGAATATATTTATGCCCTTGGGTTGGGGATACATTTCCTAAATGAAACACAAGGGAGAAAGTGTGAAATCATATAGAGATGACCTTGAATGCTTTAGTCCCCTCTCAATTGGAAGCAGAATGGGCAACACCATCCCCAAATCCTCAAGGTAGAGGAATGAACAATTATGATGGGGGAATGCACCTGTGGACTAAAGTAGACTTATTCTAATAATGGAAGAACTTGTAGCATTGATGTGAAGACTGTGGTCACCAGAGGTTCAGAGGGGAAAGAGAGGGAAGAATAGGTGTAACATGGAGCATTTGGGGGACACTGAAATTGTTCTGCATGACATTGCAATGACAGATACAAGCCATTATACATTTTGTCAAAACCTATAAAATTGTGCAGTAGTGCAAAGCGTACTATAATGTAAACTAGTTATAGACCATGGTTAGTAGTAATACTTCAATGTGTTCATCAATTGTAACAAATGCACCACACTAATGAACGAAGTTGTTAATGGGGGAAAGTGTGGGAGGGGTATGGGTTTGGGTATATAGGAATCCCCTATGTATTTTTTTAAATTTACTCTTTTATTCATTCAGCAAATACATTTTTTAATAACACTTTTTTTTTTTATTTTTTAAAAGCTACTTAGATTACATAAATGTTACACAAAAAATATAGGGATTCCGATATGCCCCACTCCCCACAACTCCCACACCATCCCACATAAACAACATCCCTCACTAGTGTGGCACATTCATTGCAATTGATAAATGCATCCCGGAGCTTTGCCACCAAGCATGGGCCATAGTTCACACTGTAGTTTACACTCTCTCCCACACAGTTCTGCATATTATGTAATGATATAAAATGGCTTACATCTGCCATTGCAATTCATTCAGGACGATTCCCAAATCCTGAAAAAGCCCCATATTACAACTGTTTTTCCCTCTCCCTGCTCCCATAGCCTCCAGTGACCACTGGCTCCACACCAATATTGTAATTTCTTCCATTGCTAGAATCACAATATGTCCATAGTAGAATACCATTAAGTCCACTATAGTCCATAGTTCTTTCCCCAATACTGAGGATTCTGGGATGGCAATGTCCACTCCATCTCCAGTTGAGAGAGGGCCTATATCCCATGGGGACGATGGATGGCACTATCTTGCTTGCAGTTGCAGAGTCTCTCCTCTCCTTGGGATGTTTGTTGTCCATTATCATCTCCCTGCCAGCAGTCCTGGGTGAGTCCAATGAGCTGTAGAGTAGGTGTTGCAACTCTGCTGAGGTTCCGGGCCCAGCCGGCACACGGACAGCCCAAAGACTCATGTCTCTTGGATATACACTTAAAAACTCCAGCACCAAGTATAAGTTTAAATAGAAGGGACAGATGAGCCATGTGTAGGGAAGACATAAGTGAGTCCAACTCTGTCACTCTCAGGAACACAAACTCCAAAGTAAGGCCCGCTGGCAAGGCACCAAACTCTAGAGCTGTCTGCACTGACCAAAGGACCTGAGTGTCTCCAGAGCCTTCAGGAGCCCCACTATTTGGGGCAGTATCCACTTTGGCAATCTATGAGATCCTGCTGAGATGTGTATAAGCAGGATGAGATGACCTCCTCATTCACGTTGAAGTCTCTTAGTCATATAAACTCATTTGGCTTTACCTTTTCCCCCTTTTATTCAAGGTCTTTTTCCAGTTGCATTGCTTGTTGGTGCTTGGGAGTAATCCCTTGGTGCCAGGGAGGCTCATTCCTGGGAGTCATGTTCCACACTGGGGGGAAGGTAATGTATTCATATGCTGAATTTGGCTTAGAAAGAGGCCACATTTGAGCAACAAGGAGGCTCTCAGGAGGCAATCCTTAGGCACCCCACAACAATAGACTATGTTTCAATTTCAAGAGCAAAGGCTCATAAGCATAGTCATCAATATCAAGGACCCATCAGTAAATCATCCTCCTTCATCAGTCATTGCCCCTGCACTAGGGGGACTGTTGCTGCTCTATTAGAGAATGTGGCAGAACTCTCCAGGATGGGAATTCAATATTCTCTTATTTATTGGGTGAGTTTCCACCCACTGTGACAATGCCCCGTGAACACAATTATAAACTTTATATGTATGTCCAGGTGAACTTCCTCCCATGTATCCCCATCACTCACATCTCACAACAATGATACTCCCCTGCCCCAGTTGTAACCATTCTGTGATACAAAGCTTCTTCAAAAATGAAGCCATTAAAATAGCCAAATACAATTAATAGGAAAATGAAATAATAATGATGTTTAAGCATAAGAAATAAAATTCATAATTTTTTTTAAAGCTAAAAATAAAATTAAATTAAAAGATTGGGATATTAAAAAATAATTTAAAAAAATTAAAACAATTTTTTTTTTTACATTCTGGCTTTCATCACTGTAATACCTGATGTCCTGTCTGTACAATGGCATTTTCTTCCATTTATTCCCCAGTGTTTTACTATTTTTCATTTTCTTTTCAAAGAAGATTTAGGCCACAGTAAAGTCACATACAGAATACAGGGGACTCTCATATACCCAACCTCCTCCCCTTTTCCTCCTCCCTGTATTAATATCTTTTAATGAGGATGATACCTTTGTTATAACTGATATGCAAATAGTGAAACATAGCTACTAAACATTGCCATTAGTTTACATTATTGTTTACATTTTACAATGTACACTTTTATAAATTTTGATGATATTTAACATGGCCTGTGTCCATCATTGTAAGATCATGTAGAACACTTCCACTGCCCACTAAATACCCCCTATTCCATCTATTCAATTCCTTACTCCCCCTCGCTTTGGGGCCCATGGCAACCCCCTGACTTGACTCCTTGGATGACAAGATTCATAGTTACATGCAACAACACTGAGGTCTTGACACACTGGTTTGTCCTCCCCTATTAGGAACTGCCCGTGTTCTTGAAAGACTCCTGCCTCTCTATTTGTGTACAAATCGGTCCTCCTGAGGGTGGGAGTCCAAATCCTTCCTGCTCATTATGTGGGTATCCACCCTCAGATACAACACATTATAACAAAATGATCACTCACACACTCCTTAGAAGCCTGTTCCAGGTGCACCCTGTCCCAAATGCCCCCCCCCCTTCAACACCTTAAACCAGTAACACTTCCTTGTCATATTGTCATAAAACCATTCCCAACTTTGTACTTTAAAACACATACCTGCAAATCCCCAGTATTCCCTATCCCAACCTTCTTCTCAGTTCCAACCCTCTTCCCAGTTCCAACCCACCAACCCCAATCTACTCACCTGTCAAACCTGTATCACCCAACCCAATAATATCACTACCTTCCTGTCATATCCCTTCAATATGCAACTACACACTTTCACCTTACCATAGATTATATCTCTATGGGTGTTGGCTCACAACCTTCTTCTCCCTTTCTATTTCCTGTAAATCTATCTTCCAGACAATAGCTCTCGGAGTCTGCTCAATTTCCTTAATTCATATCGTGAGGTCATGTACTCTTCTTCCTCCAACACCCAGCTTGCTTCACTCAACATAAATTCCTCAAGATTCATCCATGTTATCCTGTGTGTTAGCACTTTATTCCTTCTTACAGCTGAGTAATATTCCATTGTATGTATGTACCACATTTTGTTTATCCATTCATCTGTTGATGGGCATTTGGGTTAATTCCAACTTTTGGCAATAGTGAATAATGCTGCTATAAACACTGGTGTGCATATATCTGTTCATGTCTTGCTTTCAATTCTTCTGGGTATATACCAAGCAGTGGAATTGCTGGATCATATGGCAGTTCTATAGTTAGTTTTTTGAGGAACCACCAAATTGTCCTCCACAATGGCTGGACCATTCTACATTCTCACTTGCAGTGGATGAGTGTTCCCATTTCTCCACATCCTCTCCAATACTTACAGTGCTTTGTTTCTTTAATACGTGGCAGTCTAATGGGTGTAATAAGATGGTATCTTATTGTAGTTTTGATTTACATTTCCCTTATAGCTAGTGATGTTGAGCATCTTTTCAAGTGCTTTTTTGCCATTTGTATTTCTTCCTTGGAGAAGTGTCTTTTCAGGTTGCTTGCACATTTTTAAAGTCAGTTGCATGTCTTTTTATTTTTAAGGTATAGGATTTCTTTATATATGCTGGATATTAGGCTCCTATCAGATATATGGTTGCCAAATATTTTCTCCCATTGGGTAGGCTGCCTTTTTACTTTCTTGATAACATCCTTTGAGGTGCAATTTTTTTTTAATTTTGAGGAGATCCCATTTATCTATTTTTTCATTCACTGCTTGTGCTTTGGCTAAGAAGTTCATGAAACCACTTCCTATTACAAGGTCCTGTAGGTGCTTCCCTACATTATCTTCCAATGTCTTTATGGTCTTGGCTCTTATATTTAGATCTTTGATCCATCTTGAGTTGATTTTGGTATAAGGTGTGAGATGGTGTTTCTCTGTCATTCCTTTGGATATGGATATCCAGTTCTGCAAGCCCCGTTTGTTAAAGAGGCCATTCTTTCCAAGTTGACTGGGCTTGGTGGCCTCGTTGAATATTAGATGGCTATATGCAAAGATCTATATCAGAACTCCCAATTTGGTTCCATTGGTCAGTATGTCTATCCTTGTGCCAATACTGTGAAGTTTTGACCACTGTAGCTTTGTAGTATGCTTTAAAGTCAGGTAGTGTGATACCTCCAATTTCATTTTTCTTTTTCAATATGTCTTTGGCTATTTGGGGCCATTTATCCTTCCAAATAAATTTTGTAGTTAGTTTTTCCAATTCATTAAAAAATGCTGTGTTGATTTTTATTGGGATTGCATTAAATCTGTAGATTAGTTTGGGTAGGATAGGCATATTAATGATTTTGAGTGTTCTTATCCATGAATAGGGAATATTCTTCCATTTATTTACATCTTTTTTGATTTCCTTTAACAGTATTGTGTAGTTTTCTGTAAATAAGTCCTTTATATCTTCAGTTAAATTTATTCCTAGGTATTTGATTCTTTTAGTTACTGTTATAAATGGTATTTTTTTTCTTGATTTCCTTCTCAGACTGCTCATTATTGATATACAGTAATGCTACTGATTATTGAGCATTGATCTTATTGCCTGCAACTTTACTGAACTCATTTATAAATTCTAGAAGTTTTGTTGAAGATTTCTCAAGGCTTTCTATTATATGCAAATAGTGAACATTTTTACTTCTTCCTTACCAATTTGGATGCCTTTTAAATCTTTTTCTTTTCCTCAGTGCTTGAGCAAGTACTTCTAAGGCAATGTCAAATAAGAATGGTGATAGTGGGCATCCTTGTTTTGTTCCCGATTTTAGAGGGAAAGATTTTAGGATTTCACCATTGAAGATGATGTTAGCTGTGGATTTTTTCATACATACCCTTTATCATGTTCAGAAAGCTCCCTTCTATTTATATCTTTTGCAATGTTTTTATCAGAAAAGGGTGCTGTATTTTGTCAAATGCTTTTTCTGCATCTATAGGGATGATCATGTGATTTTTTTTCTTTTGATCTGTTTATGCAATGAATTACATTGATTGATTTTCCTATGTTGAACTATCCTTGCATAGCTGGGATGAAACCAGTTGGACATGGTGTATAATTTGTTTGATGTGTTGTTGAATATGTTTAGCAAGTATTTTGTTGAGGGTTTTAGCATCTAGGTTCATTAAAGAGATTGGTCTGTAATTTTCCTTTCTTGTGGCATTTTTGTTTGGCTTTGGTATTAGGGTAATGCTGGCATCATAGAATGAGTGAGGCAATATTACTTCTACTTCTATTTTCTGGAAGAGTTTAAGCAGGATTGGTGTTAGTTCTTTCCAAAATGTTTGGTAGAATTCACATGTGAGGCTGTCTGTTCCTGGCCTCTTCTTAGTTGGGAGGTTTTTGATGACTGAATCTATCTCTTTACTTGTAATTGGACTGTTGATTTCATCAATTTTTTCTTTTGTCAATGTAGGCTGCTTGTGATTTCCTAGGAATTTGTCCATTTCCTCTAAATTATGATTCTTGTTGGCATATAATTTTTCAAAGTATACTCGTATGATATTCTTTATTTCTGTGGGGTCAGTGGTGATATCCTCTTCCTCATTTCTATTTTGTGTATTTGCATCTTCTCCCTTTTTTTTCTTTTTAGTCTGGCTAAGGGCTTGTCAATTTTATTGATCTTCTCAAAGAACCAGATTTTGGTTTTGTTTATTTTTTCAAGTGCTTTCTTATTTTCTATTTTGTTTAGTTCTGCTCTAATCTTTGTTATTTCCTTCTTTCTACTTCCTTTAGGGTTAGTTTGTTGTTGTTTTTCCCATTCCTTAAGGTATGCAGTTAAGTTTTTTATTTTAGCTCTTTCTTCTTTTTTGATATATGCATTTATGGCTATGAATTTCTCTCTCAGTAAAGCTTTTGCTGCACCTGATAGGTTTTGATATGTTGTGTTGTCATTTTCATTCATTTCAACGTCATTACTGAGTTCTTTTGAGATTTTATCCTTCTCCTACTGTTTGTCTAAGAGTGTGTTGTTTAACTTCCATATCTTTTGTGCCTAATCTGGTTTTCTTGCCCTACTGATTTCCAATTTCATTCCATTGTGGTCAGAGAAATTACTTTGTATAATCTCAGTCTTTCTGAATTCATTGAGATATTTTCTGTGGCCTAGCATGTGATCTATCTTGGAGTATGATCTATGTGCACTCAAGAGCAATGTATATTTTTCTGTATTTGGATGTAGTGTTCTGTAAATGTCTATTAGATCCAGATCCTCTAATGTATTAATTAAAGTCTTTGTTTCTTTATTGATTCTTTGTTGAGATGTTCTGTCCAAAGGTGATAATGATTTATTTAAGTCCCCCACTATAATTGTAGAGGCATCTATTTCTCCACTTAATTTTTCCAGTGTTTGCCTCATTTACTTTGCAGTGCTCGTTAGGTGCATAAATGTTTATGGGTGTTCTTTCTTCTTGAAAGGTTATCCCTTTCACTAATATATAGTGTCTGTCTTTGTCTCTTACAATAGTTTTGTGTTTAAAGTCTATTTGTCCAATATTAGTATAGCTACTCCGACCCTTTTTTGGTTATTGTTTGCTTGTAAGATCGTTTTCCAGCCATTCACTTTCTCCTTCCTTGAATTCCTGGTTCTAAGATGGGTTTCTTGTAGACAACATAAAGATAGGTCATATGTCCTTATCCATTCTGCCAGTCTGTGTCTCTTGACTGGTGAATTTAACACATTAACATTCCTTGCTATTACTCTCAAGGAATTACTTACATTAGTCATAATTTCTTTGTGTTTATGTGTGTCATATGTTGTTTTTATTTCTTTTATTCTCTTTTTAGTTGTTCTTACACTCTCCTCCAACTCTCTCTCTCTCTCCTGTTTTTTCCTTTCAACCTGCAAAACTCCCTTTTGTATTTCTTGAAAGGCAGGTTTCCCATTGGCATACTCTTAATTTCTGTTTATCTGTGAATATTTTGAACTCACCATCATTATTGAATGTAAGCTTTGCTGGATAGGGAATTCTTGGCTGGAAGTTTTTATCTTTTAGTACCTTAACCAAGTCATACCACTGCCTTCTTGCCTCCATGGTTTCAGATGAGAAATCAGCACTTCATCCTATTGAGCTTCATTTGTATGTAATGGTTCTCTTTTCTCTTGCTGCTTTCAGTATTTTCTCTTTGTCTTGAGCATTGGACAGTTTGACAAGGATATGTCTTGGAGTAGGCCTGTTGGGATTTATACTCTTTGGGGTGCACTGTGCTTCCTGGACGTGTACATCCATCTCCCTCAATAGGGCTGGGGAGTTTTCAGCCATTATTTCCTTCAACACTCCTTCTGTCCCCTTTCCCTTTTCTTCTTCTTCTGGGATGCCTATAATATGTATGTTTGTGCATTTTATGTTGTCATTCAAATCCCTTAGTCTCTTCTTGATTTTTTTCTATCTTTTTATCTATCTGTTCTACTATCTGTTTGATTTCCAATGTACTGTCTTCCACATCAAGAATTCTTTCCTTGTCCTATTCAAATTTACTTTTACGTGCTTCCAGTGTCTTTTGATTTTTTGGATTGTGCCATTCATCACCATCATATCCATTATCTTTTTATGTATGTTTACAATTTCTTCAATATATTCTCCCAGTGTCTTCTTTTCTTTTTCATTTTTTTTTTGAATTTTAAACAGTTTTATTGGTACATATTAATAAAGCATACAATATTTCCAAAGGGTACAATAAATGGTATTTGGTATAATCACATAGTTGTATATTCATCAGTTCAATCACCATTATAGTATATTCATTATTCCAATATTAATAGTCATAATAAAAAAGACAAACAAATAACTGTACCCATTAATATTCACCTCTCAATCTCTCTAAGCTTCCCCTGCAATGAATAACTGCTATTTAATTTCCTTCTCTCCAATTTACTTTGTGTTTTTTTTCTTTCATATTTATTTTAAAAGATGCTTAGATTACATAGATGTTACACAAAAATTGCAGGGATTCCCATGATCTCTACCTCCCATACCTCCCATAACATCTCACATAAACTTCTTTCATTAGTGTGGCACATCATCTGCAATGGATATACACATCCTGGGGCTTTGTCACTAAGCATAGACCACAGTTCTGTGCTCAATGTACTCACCCAAGTCACCTGGCAAGCAGACGATGATGAGGGACGACGGCCATCCCAGGGAATGGAGAGAGCCTGCAGCTGAAGGCAGGAAAATCCCATCTACCGTACCCTTGGGATATAAGCCCACTCTCACTTGGAGATGGAGTGGACATCACCATTCCAGTCCCCTCAGGATTGGGGGAAGAGCTATGGACTAGAGTGGATTTAATGGTATTCTTTTGTAGACATATTGTGATTCAAGCAATGGAAGAAATTTTAACAGTGAGGTGAAGCCAGTGGTCACTAGATGCTTTTGGGGTGGGGAGTGGAAGAGCAGTTTTAATACAGGGGCTTTTTCAGGACTTGGGGGTTGTTCTGAGTGACATCGTGGTGACAGATATAGGCCATTTTACAGCAGCATATACCATGCAGAACTGTGTGGGAGAGAGTGTGGCCTATGATGTGAACTGTGGTCTATGCTCAGTGTCTTCTTAATAACCTTACTCTCTTCCTTCACTTCATTATGCTGATCCATGATATTTGTTTGGGCAGCTTTGATTAATTGTTAAATGTTCTGCACCTCTTCCCTGGTTTTTAGTTTGTTCATTGGACTGGACCATTGTATTAGTCAGGGTTATCTCGGGAAACAGAATCAGCAGGAGATATCTGTGAATAATATGGAACTCTAAAAGAGTCTCTCACGCGACCGTGGGGACTCACAAGTCCAGGTTCCTCAGGCAAGCTGCAAACCAGGGGCTCCGATGAAAGCTCGATGAAAGGTCGCTGATGAGTCTCTGGGAGAAGTTGCCTGTCCAACGACGAGCTGGGAAATTCTCCCTGAATGTTGAAATCACTTCCACTTTTAAGTCATTCAACTGATTGGGTAAAAGCACCACCCATTGATAATGTAATCTCCCTGATTGATGCAGATGTAATCAGCCATCCACACAGTAAACTCACTGGTGATTGAAGTCCATAAATGCTCTTGTATTACAATTAGCCCAGTGCTTGCTGGAACAAACACCTGGACACAACTACTTGGCCGAGTTGACACATTAGCCTAACCATCACAACCATGTTTTCCTGTTTCTTAGTATGGTTTGTCATTTTTTGTGGCCCTCTGGCCATATTTTTTTTCTTGATGGGCTTATTCAGTTGATTAACTTCTCTCTTTACTCCAGGGTTTTATTTAATTGCTATTTTTCTGTTTGTTTTAAGTTTTCTCTTTGAAATTTTGTTCTTCTTATTCTATTTCTTTGCTGTTGTCCATGTTCTTTTGGAGGAAAAAATTAGGGCCATAGAAAGTGAAAGAGGTAAGAAAGGTAAAAGGTTAATAGTAATTGTTAGAAGAGGAGCCATTTGAGACCTGGAAAATGAATATTTAGCTCATGTAATCAGTGTAAAGTAAGAGGAATAAAAAAGTGGGCTACCAACAATAAAATAGGAAACCAAATAGAGAAAAATATATATACTGGAGAGAGGGAAAGAGAGAGGGAAAGGGAAAAGAAAAGACAAAAAGAAAAAAAAAACAGTTAATAAAAGACAGAAAACAGAATAGACGTGGTAGAAATAAAAACCAGAAAAACTGAGGACTAAAAAAAGAGAGGTGAGATGTAACAATGACAACAGAAAGCAGAAGATAGAATGATGAGGGAAGGAAAAGAGATAGTGTTGGTATACAAAATCGGTATACACAGGAAAGGGGAAATCAAGGAAGAGGAAACACAGTAACCAAGAATCAAGCTAGCAGCACCTTGAGGAATTTATTTCTTTGTACAGCTCCCTCCAGATCGATGTCCTGAAGCCTCCTACTCTGTGGGTTCCCAAAACAGCTCACTTGGGCAAGATCTTGCCCCCACTTAACAGGTCTTTGTGAAAGAGATCTGCCTATGTTCCTTTGAAAGAAAAAAAATTAGGACTAGAGAAAAGGAAAGAGATAGGAAGACAAAAAGAATAATAGTAATGGTAATTGTAAAAGGTAGGAGAGCAAACATACAAGACCTAGGAAATTGAAAAATTAACATGAATAAGAAACACAGAGGAATAAGAATAGGAAAGTGGAATAGAAACAATGAAACCAGAAACAAAATAGAGAAATAAAAGATATAGAATGAATTAAAATGCTGGAATGGTGAGAAGAGGGGAAAAGAAAACAGAAAAGAGAGAAAGAAAAAGGTAAAAAAAGAGAATGTATACAGAGAAAAAGGGAGAGAGGGAGATATACAAACAAGAAAAATTGGAGACCAAATAAAAGAGGTGGAATGAAAGAACAGAAAACAAAAGACATAAAGATGAAGGAGTGAAAAGGAATAGCATTGGTAGAAGAGATGGATAACCAAAAGAATAAAAGAAATAAAAAGAAAAATAAATAAGCAGAGAAAGAAAGGGAGGGGATACAAAACAAGCAAGAAGCAACTCAGCAGCAACTCTTTTTTTAGAAAAAAGGAGAGAAGAGAAAAAATAAATAAACACAGAAAAACAGCCTTTTATCTTAGACCCCTAAGGATCTTCTCAGGATGCTGGTGTTCCTCAATCACTCACCTTGCAGCCTGCCCTGTGCAGGTTTTGAACTAGGTTTTAGTGAGTAAAGTAAGGGAAATAAAAGAAAATGAACCTTTTTTAAAAATAAGAGACCCAAGAAAAACTAATACAAAGAAAATGTCTATATGTTCCCTGTCATAAAGTTTCAGCTGGATGCCTGATAACCTGGTGGATCTCTTCTCATGGAATAGCCAAAAATTGAACCAGGAACCTCATACATGGTAGGCAGGAATTCTTTCACTGAGCTATTGAGTCCTTGGGTTAATTAGCCTTTTGGAAGACTATCTGCCCCTTTTCCTTGGGCAGGTTAGATCCCCTGCAATCAGCAGGAGTGGTGCTGATCACTGCCTATCTCTGCCTCCTCACTGATGTAATTCCTCTCTTTACCTAGGTGGCTGGGTGTGTCCACCAGCCTGAGGCTATACCACTCCCCTCTCCTTTTTTCAAGTCAGGGTCCCTTCTGATATTCGAGGGGGGCCCAGCTGGCTAAACTTACAAAAAAATCACTCTCCACTCTCCCAGTCCCCTATTCCTCACAGGGAATCTGCCGTCACACTCCCATTTGGAGAAGGGGGCTAGGGTCTTCACCTAGTCTGCCCACCCTGAGGGCCGGGTATGTGTGCCCCTTCCAGCCACTGAGGTAAGCAACCCTCAATTATTCCTGGCTTCCTTGTCTGTCCAGTACCCTCCTAGATGATTCAGAGCACCTTCCTGTGGAGGTAGACATCTGTTTTACTCTCAGTTAGATACAATTCACCAGGAGATTTATCCTCGCTTAATATCTCAGGGGTGGGGGAGTGGAGCCCTTCCCAGCAGCCGGGAGGTTTAATAACTCATAATTACTTGTTTTGGCTTCTTCGTGTCTCTGACCCTCACTCTTCTGGGAGTTGGTAAGCAGTGTCCTGTTTGCTGTGTACCGAAACTGGTCCACACAGCAGCCTCTGTCTTTTTCTTTGTTGTTTTAGTGAGAGCTAAGCCTAATTTGTCTAACCAGTTGGCCATGTTCCCAAAATCCTCCCCCTTATATTTTTGATGTAACATTTATGTAATCTAAAGCTCCTTTAAAAAAAAAAAAAGATAATCTTTTCAGCCACAGACTAATCAAAAAACAGTGCTCAGGGAGAAAAGTTAAAAAATATTAGCATTAGAAAATAAAGCTCCTACAAATCTGTAAGTAAAGAAACAGATAAAAATGAACAAACCCAAAAGTTCACCTACAGGAGAGTAAAAGCAAATGCTAATAAATATTATTTTAAAGTGTGAAAGAAAATGTTTCCAGCACATGTGAATAATATTCTGCCCCTTCCCAGATATCAATCCTCTCTGTTCACCATTCCTGGAAAAAAATATGATCCAAAGTTAGAATTATTATTAACATGTATATTTTATATTATTACTATATTATTATACCTGAAAAATATGAATATTTTAGACACAATACATTTTTTTCATTTAAATAATGTATTGAAGTATGTCATTCATACATGAACATACAAAAACAATAAGTGTTTAGTAAAACTTGTGAACTTACAAAATAAACATGCATAACATCATAGAGGGCTCCCATATATCACCTCACCACCAACACCTGGCATTGTAGTGAAATATTTATTACAAATTATGAAAGAGCACAGCAAAAATATTAGTATAGTGTGTATATTACATTTCGTGTATTTTTCCTCCAAACCACCCTATTATTTTTTTTCATTCATGTGGCAGTTTGATATTATTTATGAATTCCAAAAAAGAGATATAGATTATGTTTGTAAACTGGTCTGTTCCTCCAGGCGTGATAACCCTTTGATTGTATTAGACAGCTGAGACATCTGATTATGTTAAGATTAGGGCTTTTATTCAACCATGTCATTAAAGAGCGACTCAGCCTTGAGTTCCAATCCCCTTGGTGGTTGATAAAACAGACTGTCGTAGGGAAGTCGATACACAGAGAAGAAGAACACAATGGAATAGAGAGCACTCCATAGACACAGCAGAGGAGAGAGATTTGATCCTGGAGCCCTGGGGACAGATGAGTCATTCACCTGACAGTTTATAGCTGACCTTGTGAACAGAGCAGCTGAGCCCAGAAATAAATGAACCCTGGGGAAAGAGACAAGTCTTATGACAGCCTACAGCTGAGATCAGAGGAAGCTGGGACCACCGAGGCTTAAGATGAAGAAGGAAAGCTGAACCCTTGCAGACATTACCTGCCATCTTGCTTCAACATGTGGCCAATGACTTTGGGTGAGGAAGTACCTCTTATGGTACTTTGAGTTGGACTCTTTATGGCCTTCTGACTGTAAGCTTCTAACCCAAATATATACCCTTTATGAAAGCTAACAGATTTCTGGTATTTTGAATCAGCACCCCTTTTGGCTGACTAATACAATTCATAAATCAAACAATTTATCTAAATTATACCATCAATGGCATTTGGTATAATCATAGAGTTGTGCAGCTTATACCTAAAATATTCAATTTTCTGCATTCTTGCTTTGTATTTATATTTTTATATTCATATGTTGAGACATTCCTCCAAGTTGAGCAATCAGAGATATGAAAACCACCTCCAACCAACTTGTAAAAAATGACAATTTCTGGCAATACTGACAGGGAGGATATGGAACAATAAGAACTCTTAAACACTGCAGGCTGAGGTGAATATTGGGAGCTATTTGGTTCTATGAAGTGAAATTGAATGAAGATGCACATACCATAAACATAAAGGTTTCTATTCATAAACCTTGAATAATGCCTGCAAAAGAATGTTCATGAAATATCCTTTATATTAACAAAAATACAGGAAAGAATCTAAAAGTCTATTGAAAAAAGGATTCTGATTTATATTAGACAATGGAATACTATTGAACATTGAAAATAAGTAAATGTTAGCTGCAGTCACAAACTGAATTAATATATACTAATAATTATATAATAAATAATAATATACTATATTATAAAGTAATAATATATTACTAATATATTAATTCGTATATAAGTGCAATAAAGCAGAATCATGTTCAAATTACATGAAATCATTTTCAAATTCAAAAACTATGTATGCATCCTCTAAAATATACAAAGGGTAAATTATATAATAAAATATGCATGTGAATGATAATACTAGTTTGGTATAATATTTTGTCCAGGAGTGGGGAACAGAGAGGATTGCAATCAAGAAAGATACAGAGTAGTCTTCAACTGTACTGAAGCCCAGAGGCATGACTACAGATGTTACCTATATATTTATTTTAATATTCATTTGTTTATTTATACATTTTAAGTTTAAAAAATAAATTTCATTTTATTTCAATCCCTACTTCTTCTTAACACTCACAATACAAAACTTGTTCCTATTGTCATGGCTCAAATGTAAGCATTTCCCCATTTCTTTATGTAGAACTCTTTTCTTTTATATATTGTGGCAATAACATCTGCTTCCAATGTGTCAATTTTCAACTTTATGAAAATATCTTTCAAATCTACATTTTCACTAATACTGCCTTACTAATACTGCATTTCCAGTTTCCCTTGGGTATGTACTACCAGCTGGGTAGACTACTGGCAACTTGAGGAATATTTTATCACATGACAATCAAGAAACTTTCAGCTAAAACTCCTTGAGCATTACCACAACTAGCAAAGAGCAATAGGTAAATCTTTCTGTACCGATTTCTTCTGTAGCTGTAGTGGTTCATAAACTGCATTTGTGATCATTTGTGAGCCTTACATTTTGCCATATGTTTGTTATTGTATTTAAAAAGCCTTTATCGTAATCCATGAATGTAGGAAGGACTTCTTGTGTTAAAATAAAAACTTGAGCAAAATATTGTTAGATATCAGAGAGTTTTATTGAATCGGTTCATGAATTGGGGAGATTCCAATAGCTAAGAGGTAGAGAGGAATTCTGCTAAACAGAGAGCAATAGGATTTGATAGACAATACGAGGGAGTACACTGGGCGGAAATTTTCATTGGTTTATGCAGACTACATTTCCCAGTGTGGATAGTGCAGGCAGTTTAGCAATGAGGACGCTAGCTGGCGTAAGAATGGAGAGTTGGTGATAGCTGATTGATATAAATTCTGTTTTCTGGGTGAGTAGGTTATTTACAGCTAACGGACACTTAGATTTTGGTTTTGCTGACATGGGGCTTAGCACAGTCACCTTCGGTTGTGCCTACTAAATTTTATTTATCACGTAAGAGTTAGAATTACAGTTTTAAGTGCAATAAAGCAGAATCATGTTCAAATTACATGAAATCATTTTCAAATTCAGAAACTATGTATGCATCCTCTAAAATATCAAAGGGTAAATTATTCCTTTAAATCATGATATCAGGAACTGAATATTACCAACCCAAGGAAAAGCTGAATATACTTCCATTCTTCCTGTCTCCGATGACCATGTCTCTCTTAAATTGTCGGACTTTCAGAGTTACATCCAACCAAATAAAAATAAAACCAAAATGCTTATTTTAATCCTGCTTCTCCATATACTAATGTCCATCCCTTTCCATCCAAGGCTTCTCTTATACTTGTACTTCCTCTGAAAACATTCAATCCTTAACCCACTGAATTCTCTTTTCTGCCATTCAACCATGTAATTAAAAGTCTTTTAAAGTCTTTAATAAGCTCTGTATTCTAAATTAAGCTGTTTCTTCTTAATACATATGCTATTCATTCTTTTTTTTTAGGATATGCCATTGATAAGTATACCTTTTTTTGTTGAAACTATTTTTTTCCTTCTGTTTACTGCATTTTTCTTCTATAAACATTCTTTCTCAGTATGTAAATTTTTCTCTTACCCTGACAGCTTCTAAAATATTATCTGCCAGAGGGACTTAAGATTTAAAGGGATGATTTTTAACTTTATTTTTAAAGAAGTTTTAGACTACATAAAAGTTACATAAAAAACATAGGGAACTCCCATTCACCCAGTCCCTCCCCCTCTCACAATTTCCCTTATTAATAACATCTTATATCAGTGTATTACATTTGTTACAATTGATGAACAAATATTGAAACATTGCTAGTTAAAATAAAAACTTGAGCAAAATATTATTAGATCTCAGAGAGTTCTAACATGGCCTATAGTTTACAATATGGTTTACACTTTGCACCACACAAATTTTAAGGTTTTGACAAAATGTATAATGGCCTGTGTCGATCATTGCAATATCATGCAGAACAATTCCAATGCTTCAAAAATGACCCATGTTCCACCTAATTTTTTTTTCCCTTCCCTCTCCACAGAACTTCTGGTAACCACTATTTTTATATAAATGTTACAATTCTTCTGTTACTCAATAATAAGTTTACTTTGGCCCACGGTTGCATTCCTTCCTTAGGTTTGTTCATTCCTCAATTTTGATGACTTTGGGATTGTGATGCCCACTCTGCTTCAGAATGAAAGGAGTCTTAGATCCTATGGGATAGATGGAAGGACTGTCTTGCTTGCAGTTGTAGATACTCTCTGTTTTTTGGGATGGGCGTTGACCATCATCATCCTTTTGTTAGTTGTCCTGGGTGAGTCTGATGAACTGGAGAGTAGGTGGTGGCTGCAACTCTGCTGAGATTCAAGGCTCAACTGGCATATGAATTTTTCTTTACAATTTTTCTTTTATTGTATTTTTCTTATATAACAACTCTTACTCAATACATATATTTTCTCCTACTTTGCCAGATTATTATCAGCCAGAAAGACTTAAGATTTAACAAGATTTTAAACTTTTCATTCCCAGCAGTTCAGATGACTAAAAATAGTAATACCTTGCATTTGTATGTTTTAGGGAACCAAGTATAAAAACAATTAATTGCAGCCTATTGTACACAGTTTAAAATTTTGTATAAAAAATTAATATAAAATTGAACCTAAGACAAAGGGGAATGGAATATTGTCATACAAAAGGGGGAGGCTTAATCTTCTGAGGGTATTCCATGTTGACTATATCTTACATTTGAAGCCTTCCCATTTCTACTTTCTTCCCATAATCATCTCCCTGCAATAATTCTCCAGCTTGGAAACTGCAGCCCTCATCCCTTCTCTGGGAAGCCAATATTCCCACTAAAGGGGAATAGAATCCTACTCTCTCAGAGCCTTCTGTAGTATTGCAACTTGCATAGCAACCTGCATCTGCCATATTCCAATAGCTTTTTCTTCTACCTGATTTATTGTGACTCCACAGAGTAAGAGTAAAGGTTCTCATCAGATTATTTGTTGGTTGCATCCGGGTTGGCTGGTTGGCATGGGAGGAGGTCTTGAGTTATTATTTAATTCTTAGCAGCAAAGGTAAAGGAGACCACTCAAAGCTCTGCGTGCTTTTCCCTTAAAATCACCAAATGGCAAGTAAAACTTGCTACTGTATGACAATCTATCTTATTTAAAAGACCTCCCTTCCAAATGTGTATTACTTCTACTGAATTACTTTGCTCCTACGTGTTAAGAACAAACAAATCTGACCTCATTAATATAAATTAATGCTTTTTTCTTTCAAATTATGCTTCTTACACACCCTTTGACTGCACATCATTGTCAACATGCCCACTGCCATAGTTTTAAGTATGGCCTCAGATTCTTTGCCATTCTTCCTTTTGTCCATGTTCCTTCGTCTTGGATCTGTGTGGACCTGTTACTGCTTTAAATAATAGATTATGAAGGAAATGTTCCTATTGACTTCCAAAGCTAGATCATAAAGGGTTATACAGCTTCTGCCTTTCTGCTAGAACTCTCACTGTAGTAGACACAGATACCATGTAATAAGGCTATCCTGATGCTGCCATGTTGTACAAAAGCCCAAGATACAATGAAAGGATGTGTGTGTATGCTCCAGACAATAACCTCAGCTGAGCCTTACCTTTCAATCATTACAGCCCAAGCCAAGCATGTGAGTGAAGAAACCTTCAGAGGCTTCAAGCTCCAGAGCCATCCCCAGGTCTTTGAATATACTCAGATGAAGACCTATACACTTGACCCCTGTGCCCTGACAAATCCTGATAGTATAAATCATTGGCAATATAAAGTGGTTGTCCTATTATGTCACCAAGTTTTAGGATGTTTTGTTTTTTCAACAATAGAAAAGTGGAACAGAATTTGATACTGGCATAAAAGATGTTGGCATGATAAAAACTTAAAATATATTGGTTTTAGGATCATGCACTGAGCATGTGAAAAGAGGAAGTTTTGAGGAAAAGTGAGAAATAATGTTATTGGAAGCTGGAATAAGAGGGAGAGGGGCTTTTGTTATGTAAGAACAGAAAGTTTGGAAACAGTCATTGATGTTAACGTGGAAAATAGAAAATGTCCCTAATAAACTCAGTGACCTAGCTGAGTAGACTTCCTGTTTTTTGGTCACTACTCATAATAAAATATGGGATGAGATCCATGATTTAAAAGTAAACTTTCAGTTTCAGTTAAATATAAGTCTTTCTTGGGAATGTGCAGGTTTTGAGCAACCCAGTTCAACTGAGTTAACACTTGCCTTCACAGGGATAGAGAGAAGACAACAAAAAAGTGTTGGGGACCTCCAAAGTTCTACAGAGAAAACGTAATCTAGAAAATTAGTTAAATTCAAACAAGGGCTAATTTGATGGAAAGAGAAATATTGTACAGTGGGCAAAAACAAAACACAGCAGAATTTAGAACTGTGGAGAAACATTGCTAAGGACTAGACTAGGCCCTAATAAAGAAACTGGCAACTAGTGCTTGGTTGTATTTCAGAACAGTTAAGGAAGACTGGCAGAATGCCTGCCCCCTACACACATACGTATGTTTTTGTGCCTGTGAAGAAGGGATGTCTATTGAAGTTATTGTATCATTTAACTCTTTTGTTCATAGGTCTTGAGATGGAGAAGAACCATATCCAAGTCATTGAACCAAAAATGAGCCAACTTTATTATGCTTTCTTTGAATTTTGAACTCATGAATTCATTAATATAATTAAATAACTTTTGCTATATGCCACAAAGTTTTGACCTTGTTTGTTACAAAGCTCTTGGTAACATTAACATATCTTCTTTCTTAATTTAGACTTTTTCCGTGATCATGGAGAAAGAGGGAAGGGAATGAGAGAAGAAAATAGATTTTAAGAGGTCATTTGGAATAAAGGATCTAAAGCAGAATTTACCCAGCATTTCAAGACCTATAAACTAGATGAGAAACCAGGAAGAACCAGTATAGGTAAAGGCAAATAAAGATTTCTAGTACATACTAAATATTGCTTGACGCACCTTCCCTTATTAACCAATATAACAGTTTTGAGAAGTAGACATTAAAAACTTTCTCTTTTATACAAAAGGTAATAGAGGCTGGTAGAAGTGACAAAGCCAAATTTCCGATCCAGGTAAATCTAACTACAGAGTTTTGATTAGTCCCTTCCACTAATCATTACACTATAGTTTTTTTTTTTTTATATATTTTCATTTCTTTTTAACTATAAAGTATGGAATACTTTTGAAAGAGTTTATGTAATGCAATTTATTTGATATGTTGTTTAAGGAATAATAGTAATAGGCATGAATCCATCTCTCTCTCTCCATAATGAGATAAATTACTACCTTCACCGGTTAATAGGGTTATGTTATCTTGAAATAGAAAGATAAATTTCAAAATGACTATGGAAAAGTAAATGCAATTCCCTCCAAAATATGATAAACCTTAAGGTTTTACAAATAACATTAAAATACCATGGAGAAGTTTAAAGTCACCCTTTATGTGTACCTACTCGATGTCAAAGGCAAATGAACCTATTCACAGATGGCTTAACAGAATGTTTTGTTTTGTTATGCTTTGCTTTTTATCTTTCTGTGGTGTTTCCTACTTTATCAAAGTATTTCTTACTTCATCAAAACTCGAAACCATGTTATCTTATTGGTCTTCAGTTTGAGCTCACTGGGAAGAACAAGGTGGATTTGCAAAATGTGTTTTAGGGAGTAAATTTTAAATCAAGAACCTGGTTGGGATGGGGTTGGACTGAGGGAGAGGTCAAGCTGCATTGCAGTTCTGAATGCAGCCTCAGTTGATGGACCCTATGGAAAGCTCAGAAGTTAAAATAGCCCATCAGAGGCGCTCCACTTGGAATGCAATAGCAAAGGTATTGCTATCTCCCACATATCTCTGTCTGTTTGTGGAAGTGAACAGTTCTCTGCAGCTGAGGTGATACATGAAGGCCAACTGAAGGCTGCCTGTCAATGTGTGCCCAGCAGTCCGGAAATGAATCTGTCTTTGAAAGTTTTGCTGTATATCATATCTCTGTGTAAGAAAAGCTTCGGTTATGCCTGTGCCATAGGGGAACTAAGAAGGGGGATTTAAATAATGTCACATAGATATGAAGCAGCAGAATCTGGGAGGAATAGATGCTCTACTGCCATTTCCCAGAGCTCTCTCAATCTCTCCTACTGCCATGCATAGTAACTTATTCATGATGGAGACTGGTCCACGTCCAAAAGATCACTTGTTATTTTGCAAAGCACGTTTACAGTCTTAGACATATTACAAGTGTCTTAATGTCTGAATTTTGAAATAGAAATATATCTGCCATTTGCATTCTCTTTTCTGGGGCTTTCAGGTAATCCAATTAAGATTTTATTAAAGGAGATATGAAATCTCTGTGATTCTGGACCTCTTAAAAATCCCTAGACTTAAAATCGCTTTTGTCATGATGGGGCTATCCACAATGAAATAATCAACTATATCCACTTTTATACAACAGCCTTAAATTTAAGGCAACCAGAACATGAGAGACTTTGAAACTGATTTAGGACTATCCAAGCTATTAGTAGAGGTATGACCTTTCCATGAGTATGAATGACAGGTAATAATTAACTCAAACTATAATTATATAATCACCAACCCCAATCAAAGTCCTTGTTATATAGGATCTGAAGTGGTGTATAGGGTTTGAAATGATTTGAAACCTATAATAACCTGTACATTTTGATCTCAACAATCATCCCATGGCACATAGTGATAATTTAAAAAATATGCAGTCCCATAGTCATTAAATGATTTTTAAATGAATAAAAGCCCTCAACACCAAATTTTGATAGTTACTAGCTTTCTTACAAAATGATTTTATTTTAAATGTGGTAGCTAACACTAATGAAAAATTAATGCATTCATATCAATTTGAAAAAAGTAAACATTACCTTTCTTTGAAAATGATGTTTCCTGAGATATTCTTAGATTATAAGAAAATTACTATTGAATGCAAAAGCCATGTATTATGGAGATTTTTAAAATGATCCAGAAAGACTCTCTCTATATATGGTTATACATTTCAGTGTGTGTTGTGGACTAAAGGAGTGTGGTAATTATTATTGATTTTTACCAAATAGAATCTCCCCCTTCAGGGTACTTGGTAGGATTTTACTTTGTGACACCTTCTAACCAATGAGATAAAATGTGTTACTTGCAGCCAAACCATTCACTGGCTAACATGAGGCCTTCCAAGATCTCTCTTTTCTCCCTCAGAAGGTGACAAGCAATGTTTGAGATAGTGTATGCTCCATCAGCTTGTTCTGCTCAGTGCCTGCAATGAGGACTCTCTTAGTTTATGACGGGCATGTAGAATTATCAAGGAATAAACAGGTCTCTGTTGTATTGAGTCACTGAGATTTTTTTTTGGTTACTAGTTAATGTTGCATAACCTAGGCTTCCTGGCTCAAGCATGGAGAAAGTCCTTGGGAAATAGATTTGAGTTTTAAAAGTTGAGTCAAAGTGTCCTGCTAACACATACATGCACTGCTTGGAAACAATCCCCAAAACCACCAGTCAAGGACTGGGAAAAGGCCCCCACCTCTTTCTACAGGTGCCCTGTGCAAGTTGATCAGCTGCTGGATGACTGACTGATTTTCAAGCATTGGGCTGTCAAGAATGGGGAAGTTGTTACAGCCAGGCTGATTAAAAAAAAAAAAAAAAGACTACATCATAGGGTTCACATTTGAAAACAGTCATATGACTTAGAAACTCATTTATTTGATGGGGAAAAAAAGCCATTAGAGTTGTTTTTATCCTAATATCGCATAATCCAAGTCACCAAAAATGTTACAAAAATTGTTCTTGAGGCATTTTCATGTGCATTTTACCTGTTTCAAATACCTTTATTTTGTGGTTCTAGAGATGTCAGTAATTATCCTTAATTAATTACCACATATATGCTTAGTCCACAACTTCTAAAGAAGTCCTTGAAATAGCCAGTTTTATTCAGGATTTACATCTTGTTCATATGTAGATAAAGGTATGAAAAGAGGGCAGATACTCACCTCTTGAAATGGATGCATCTATCCACTGATACATGTACACGCCAAAGCAACTTTATGGGAATTTTACTTTATTGGGCAACTTTTCAAGGTGGGTACCGAGACTCTCAATTTCAAGTGTTTAAGGAGGATTTCATGATAAATTTGGGATGGCTGGCAGGCAGAGGTAAGATTCTGAATCTAGCTTAAACTTCAAGGCGGTAACCTTAACCTAACCAAAACTGGTCTGTGGGACTATTAAAAAAATGGATAAAGTATAACTTATGTGAATATATTTTATAAGATTTCCAAATTAGTAAAGCCCAACACAATTATACATGTAACCCTAATTATTTCCACTGCATCCCAATACATTTAGGTTGTCTATGGATTGACCAATAGGAACTCTTTATTTATTTATTTTTTTGAGGTCCTGGGGCTGAATGCTGGGACTCATATGTGGGAAGCCAGCACGCAACCACTGAGCCACATTGGCTGTCCTGATTTGTTTCTTTTTCTTTTTTTGCTTGCTTGTTGTTTGTTTCTTTTTGTTTTTTAGGAGGCACCAGGGACTGAACCTGGGACTCCCATGTGGAAAGCAGATGTTCAACCACTTCGGCCATTTCTGCTTCCAGGATTAATTTCTCTTGTAGGTCATAATCCATATTAACAGACAGAACACCTTTATCCACAAACCTAGGTAAAAGAGACTCATACACCATCCCCCCATTTATTAACACTTAGCACTAGTGTGGTACCTTTGTTACAACTGATGAAGGAATGTTATGATTATACTATTAACTATAGTCCATTAATAATAATAGCAATATTATGATTGTATAATTCACTATAGTCCTTAGTTTACATTAGGGTTTATTTTTTTCCCAATATACTATCTTACTATTAACACCTTGCATTAGCATGGTACATTTGTTATAATTCATGAAAGAAAATTTTTGTAATTGTACTATTAAATTTAGTCCATCATTTACAATAGGGTTCACTATGTTGTACAGTGTTATCTTTTATCTTTAAAGGGAAGTGAGTAGCTCCAAAATTATAACCTTGTGTTCTACTGATATAGATTGAATTGTATCCCCCCGAAAGACATGCTCAAGTGCTTACCCTAGGTCTTGTGGCCATGACCTTTTTGGCAATATGGTCTTTGAGAATGTGATTAGTTAAAATGAGGCAAAACTGGGTGCTAATTCAATGTTATTGGTGTCCATATAAGGATGAGGGAATTGGACACAAACAGACACAGGGAAGAACACCATGTGACCACTGAGGCAAAGATTGAAGCCCAGGGATTGCCAACAAATCACCAAAAGCTAGGAAGAGGAAAAGGAGGATACTCCCCTATAGATTTAGGACTACTAGCCTCCATAACTGTGACAACATAAATTTCTATTGTTTTAAGCCATCAGTTTGTGGTACTTTGTTATAGAAGCCATAGTAAACTAAGACACCTACTCTCAGGATATTTCAAAAAGATTGTGAATTCTTTCCTTTGATTTGACATATTTGACATAAGACATGCAAGGAAATATTATTGATACTAATAAATGCTTTAAAAATAAATGAATTAATCATTCCATTCCTGCCTAAAAAAAAAACCCCAAAGACTTTCTTTTCCTATTTACATTTGTTTTGGTGCATGGAAACCTCCCCACCCCACCCCCCAAAATCCATCAAATTGGGATTTTTTATTTATATGGCAAACCTATGTTGATATTACTCTCAAAAACTTGTTCAGGAGACTTGTTTCATTATGCAATAAAGGACATTATTTTTCACAGATGTACACAATTGGGAGAGCATGCTTAACCATTAAACCTATTAAAGAGATTTATTCATTGCAGTGTTTTTCAGTTAATTAGTATAAAATTATATATTCATAATATTTTTCCGATAACCTTGACAATAAATGTAGAAAGTAGGGAATCAGGATGTGAAATACAGTAATATACACATTAAACTTCTAATGGTAGCTGAATTAGACTCACTACCAAATTCACCCAGATGAGTATATTTCCATCCTTGTGGGCACCCTATTTCATTCTTTTTTTTTTTTTTTTTAAGATTTTATTTATTTATTCATTTATCCCCCCCTTGCTGCTTGTGCTCGCTGGGTCAGCTAACCACGCCGTGCGGGCGGGCTTGCCTTCACCAGGAGGCCCCGGGAACCGAACCCGGGGCCTCCCATATGGTAAACGGGAGCCCTACTGATTGAGCCACAGCCGCTTCCCCCTATTTCATTCTTATATTAGCAAATATGCCTTAGTTGATGGACTTAATAATACAATTGTTAACATTAGGTTGAATTGATTTTTTAAATTTATGAAACAATATAAAAGGCAATAACTCCTTTTCTGTAGCTTTGGCTAGGAAATGCAATGCCACTTTCAATATTAACACACAACAAAATTTATAGACTCATATGTACAGAAATACACACACATACAAATTCATGACTAGTTTTAACCTATTTTTAACAGCACACCAAATTGACATATTTTTGGTTTTGTTTCCCAGCACAATATAACTACCCCATTATATACTGACACTGGTTTTTTCCCATACCAAAAATATTTTCAGCTTATTTGTGAAGAATGTTGGAAGCACTTTTCATAATTTGCCTTGACTGTTTTGTATCAAATTTGAAAAAATGACAAATGATCATATTTTAGGGCCTAGCATGTAGTCTATAATCAATCCATTCCATTGTTCAAGATGACAAACAATAGAATATTCATTTTGTTATCTAGTCTATTTTATAAATATATTTTGAAGTAAATATTGAGTAATATTTTTATAATATTGTTAAATGCTGATTTATTATTTCCTCATTTTTGTACATAAGTTAATGCATCATGTATTTTGTATGTGTAAATTAATCAATAATGTTTATATTTATTTGCAATGTACACTACGAATCAAAAGTAAAATAAATAAATCATTTATATTATCCAAACTTGTAAATAAAATTCTGATTAAAATTACTTGGCAGATTACTAGAAATCTAAATGGGATGATTTTAAATGATGGTTCCTTTACTAAATCTTTGAGGAAGAAAATCTATCTATTACAGATGTAACAATTTTAAAGGCAATTAATAATCCAAATATAAAGTGGTGGTTGATGGCACAAATTAATACAGTAATAGAACAATAATTCCATAGCAATAGCGCAGTCTGTTTGACAGGGCTGTTGTCTGATTACTCCCAGCAAATCACTGAATCCTTGTGGAAACAAGGAAACACAAGAAGTTAGAAGATGGTTACAGTAGTGCAAGGTACAATTCAAAAGCAAATTCACAACACTGTGAATGCCACCAAAATATGTCAATCTAACACTATAATGACATAAAATATCAATCTGCAGGTAATGAATACCTTGATGATGGCAATAATTACACCCCAAACACCTGATTACCTTAATTTGGTTAATCAACACATCTTCATTATAAAGCTCTTACATTTGATTATATTGAAGTCTTAAATGTATTATATTATTTTATTATTAAGGCAATATATTTCCATAAGATATGCCTATTTTATGTAATTTTGAATTTAATTTATTATAAGGCAATACAAATCAGCATTATTGAAATATGGATATTATTAACAAAGAATTCTCTATAAAGACTATTTCACTTAAACTATTGAAGAAATTATTTATATATGCACACACATGGAGTAGCTGGACTAAGTAGTCTAGCAAAATTAAATAAATCACAGAAAATTACATATTCTAAATAACATTTCTTTTCAGTTAGAAACCTATGAAGGTGTGAGATCATCAACACAGTAACATTAAGACATTCCCTGGAACAGTCTTCCCTCAGAACCAACTAAAAACAGAACAAATCCCACTTGCTTAGAACTTGGGACAATGAGAGAGACTGAAGAAAGACTCCACAAACATTTAATCAAAGAAAAAATAATAATTTCCAAGATCAGTTAAGAAATTTCCATCCCAGACCCACTAGTCTGGATCCCTTCCCATCTCAATCCTGTGCTGCTTGCACACATGCAAAGACAGCACGGGCTGGGACTCTCCAGCCACAGCTAAAGACTATAGAGTCATTCACAGCAGTGAGTTGGAAATCCACACATCTACAGACTCAGGGACCCAAGTCCAAAGATACCCTGGGTAGAACACAAGCCACTAAGTCAGGTTGCATATAAAAAGGTCAAGGAGCTTGAGGAGAGACTGCAGCAAATCTGTTTGAAACAAGTACATGCTCCCAATCCAATTTCTGTTGGCTGGACTGCCTAAATGCAAAACAGATGTTTCTGGAGTAACCCAACCTTCTGGATTGACCTCATGTGGGTTCCTTCCCTAACAGAGAAGACTTCAGAGGCAAAAACACCTCACATAAAAGGGGGGCTGTGGTATTAAACTGAACTGTGGTAGGATAGGATGGGTCCCAGGACTGAAATGTGTAAGGAAGAGCTGGCACTGAGTGAGGGAGAGAATTTTTAAACAAATTATAGAAGCTGGGGAGAAAATTCTGAACTAAACCAAATAGATCAAGATTCCCATAGAATGAAAGGAAGCTTTTTCCTGGAGCTGAAACAATTGCACAAAAAGTATAATCTTAAACATTGTAATGTATATCCAGGGCAAGTATAAGATGAAGAAGACCTGAAAAAATTTGAACAGATAAACTTAGGCTACTCTAAAAGTCTAGAATAAATTGGACCAAGCATCAAAGAAGAGCCTTAATGCAAGAGACAATCAACAATTAAACCCTAGACAAAAGGAAGAAACTGACCATCAGGGTTAAATCATCAAGATAATCAGATGCCTAGACATCAGGAAAAAAAGAAAAAAAAAAAAACAGGAACAAGAATATATGAATTAGTCAAGGAAACACATTAAAAATACAGGAAGATGCAGAATTTGGAACTAATCAAATAAGATCAAACAAATCTCTCAAATCAATTTAAGGACATAAATGAAAATATGGATATAGACATAAAGAATGTTTGGAAGACAATGTATTAGCATGAAGAAGAAAATGAAAGTATATAAATAACCATAACAGAAACTATTGGAATGGAAAGCACAAAAATAGAGATTAAAAATACACTGGAGGCATATAATAGCAGCTTGAGTGACAGCATGATGCACACAAACATATGCATCTTGGTTGTCCCAGAAGGGGAATAGAATTGAAATAAGGTAGAAGGAATATTTGAGGAAAAAATGGCCAAAAATCTCCCAACTCTAATGAAAGACATAAATATACATGTTAAACATACTCTAAACAGAATAAATCCTAATAGACTTACTCTGAGACATACACTAATCAGAATGCCTAATGACGCAGATAAAGAGAGAATTCTGAAAGCAGCAAGAGAAAATTGATTAATCAAATAAGAGGAATCCTCAATAAGAATAAGGCCCAATTTCACATCAGAACCATGGTGGTAAGAAGGCAGTGGTATGATGTATTCAAGGTGCTGAAAGAATAAACCTGCCAGCCAAAAATTTGCTATCTGGCAAAACTGAAAATGAGGGAGATAATAAAGAATTTGCACATAAACAAACTGAGAGAGTCCATCAACAAAGGACCTACCCTACATGAGTTTACTAAAGAGAGTTCTGCAGGTTGAAAGGAAAAGACAGGAGAGTAGCTTGGAGTAGTGTGAAGAAATGATGATCTTCAGTAAGGGTAACTAAAAGGGTACATGCAAAACCCAATAGTAATGTATCCTCAATATACAACTCTACTCATTAATTCCTATAAAAATGAGAATACACTTGAACAAGAAAAAGGTATAGTTCCTGATAATAAACATGAAAATATACAGAGGTAAAGTGGTACCAAAACAACATAAAGTGGGAATAAAAGAGGAATTTGGGAGCATAGAATGTGTGTGCTACTGAAACTTTGTTGATATCTGTTCAGATTAGTGGGTTACTGATGAGGGTTGTGCAATATAAACTCTGGGTTAACTTCAAAGAAAGTATTTAAAAATATATACAGTCAAAGAAATGAGAAAGGGAAGGGTTCCATCAGACACATCAAAAAAGATCAACAATAGAGAAAAGGATGTTGCAATCAAAGACGAGAGACAAAAAAAAAAAAAAAAAAAAAAACAAAGGACAACATGGATGAGGTACTGCATTTACAGTAATAAAACTGAATGTTAATAGATTAAAATCCCAAATCAAAAGAACCAGAGTGGCAGAATGGACAAAAAAGCATGATGTGACTACATGTTGTTAACAAGAGATGCACCTTATACAGTAGGTCGAAAGTGAAAGGATAGAAATAGATAACCTATGCCAATAGAAACCAAAGGAGTGCTGGTGTAGTGATACTAATAACAGACAAAATAGACTTGGAGTCAAAAGCTGTTACAAGAGCTGCAAAAGGGCACTATATATTAATAAAACAATCAATACATGAGGAATGAACAATAATAATAAATATGTATGCACCTGTGATGGTTAGACTAATGTGTCAACTCTGCCAGATAATTGTGCCCAGTTTGTTCAAGCAAGCACTGGGCTAATTGTAATACAAGGACATTTATGGACTTTAGTCACCAGTGAGTTTACTACATAGATAGATGATTACATCTACATCAATCAGGGAGGTTGAGGTCATCAATGAGTGACACTTTATCCAATCAGTTGGATCCCTTAAAAGGGGAAGTGATTTCAGCATTCAGAGAGAATTTCCCAGCTCATCTTTGGGCAGCCAATGTCTCCCAGAAACTCATCAAGTACCTTTATTGGACTTTCATTGGAGCCCCTGGTTTGCAATCTGCCTGTGGAACCTGGACTTGTGCATCCCCACAGTCACATGAGAGACTCATAAAATCTCATATTATTGACAGATATCTCCTGTTGATTCTGTTTCCCTAGAGAATCCTGACTAATACAGCACCTAACAATGGTGCCCCAAAATACATGAGGCAAACACTAACAAAACCAAAGGAAGAAATAGGCACCTCTACATTAATAGTTGGACTCTTCAATACTTCTGTTGTCAACAATAGAGAGAACATCTAGACAGAAGATCAGTAAGAAAACAGAGAACTTGAATAATATGAAAAATGAACTAGACCTTACAGACAGAACAGACAGAAAAATGAACTAGACCTAACAGACATTGCACCACAAAACAACAGGAAACACATTCTTCTCAAGTGCACATGGGTTATTCTCCAGGATACACCATATTTTGTGTCACTATACAACTCTCAATAAATTTTAAAATATTGAAATTATACAAAGTAACTGTGGTGGTTTGACACTGTAAGTACACCAGAAAATCATGTTCTTAAAGCTAATCCATTCGTTTTGATTAGGTTTCTTCAGATAAGGCATGGCCCAGGGAGGGTCTTAATCCACTTACGGGAGACTTTGAAAAGAGAATTTAATTCAGACAGAGAAAGAAAGCCACAGAAGCAAGAAGCTGAAAGTGATGAAATCTGGTAGAGAAGGAAGAGACCGGAAGGCACGACCATGTGCCATGCCATGTAACAGAGGACTCCAGGATCATCGGCAGCCAGGGTTCAGGAAGAAAGCATCACCAGGTGATGCATTGAATTGGTCATTTTTCTCAGTCTCAAAACTGTAATTACATAAGCTAATAAATTCCCCATGTGAAATGCCAATCCATTTTATAGTATCTGCTTTCAGCAGCCAAGCAAACTAAAGCAGCAACTTCTCTGAGCACAGTGGAATGAAGCTGGAAGACAACAAGAGGCAGAGAACTAGAAAATCCACAAAGATAAATAACACACTATTAAACAATTAATGGGTCATGGGTCAATGAAGAAATTTTAAGGGAAATCATTAAAAATCTTGAGACAAAAGATGACAAGAACACAACATATCAAAACTTAGAGGACACAGCAAAGTCAATGCTGAGAGGGACAGTTACAGTGTTAAATACTTATATTAAACAAGAAGAAAGAGTGGAAATCAAAGAACTCACTGAACACCTGGAGTAACTAAAAAAAAAAAAAAAAAAAAAACCTAGCAAACTAAACTCAAAGAATTCAAAGGAAAGAAATAACAAAGATTAGAAGACAAATAAACAAAATTGAGAATAAAATACAAGAGAGAATTGACAAAACCAAAAATTATTTCTTTTAAATGATCAATAAAATAGGCAAACACTTAGGACTGACAAAGAAAACAAGAAAGGACATAAGTAAAAAAATCAGAAATAGAGGAGGCATTGCCATTGATGTCAAAGAAATAAAAAGGATGATGAGAGTACACTAAGAACAATTGTATGTGAAAAATTAGACAACATAGATGAAAAAGACAAATTCCTAGAAACATATGAACAACATACACCAACTCTAGAAGAAATAGAAGATATCAGAAGACCAATTACAATTACAGAGAATGAATCCGTCATCAAACAACTTCCCAACAAAGAAAAGCCCTTAACCAGATGGCTTCACAAGTGTTTTACAAATTATTATAAAAAGAATTAATACCAATCCTGCTCAAACTCTTCCATAAAATTTAACAGGAGGAACACTCCCTAACACATTCTATGCAGCCCAAATCACCATAATACCAAAGTCAGATAAAGATACTAACATGAAAAGAAAGTTACAGAACAATTTCTCTTATGAATATAGATGCAAAAATCCTCAACAAAATATTTGCAAATTTAATGCAGTAGCACATTAAATGAATTATACAACACAATTAAGTGAGTTTTATCTCAGGTATGCAAGAGTGGTTCAACACAAATGTCCATTAATGTAATATACCACATTTACAAATAGAAGGAGAAAAATTACATGACCATCTCTACTGATGTAGAAAAGGCATTCGACTAAATTAAGCCTTCTGTCTTGATAAAAACACTTTGAAATATAGGAATAGAAGGAAACTTCCTCAACATGATAAAGTGCATATATGAAAAAGCCACAGCTAACATCATACTCAATGGTGAAAGACTGAAAGCTTTCCCTCTAAGATCTGGAAGAAAACAAGGATGCACACTGTCACCACTGTTATTCGAAATTGTTCTGGCCAGAGCAGTTAGGCAAGAAAAAGAAATAAAAGGCATCCAAATTGGAAAGTAGCTATTTGTAGATGACATGATCCTACCTATAGAACTTTAGCTATTTGTAGATGACATGATCCTACCTATAGAATGTCCCTAAAATTCTACAATGAAGCTACTAGAGCTAACAAACCAATTCAACAATATGGTAGGGGTAAAAGATGGGTGCAAATCACAGCAGTGTTTCTATACACTAATAATGAGCAAGCTGTGGAAGAAATAAAGAAAAAATATCCATTTACAATAGCATCTAAAAGAATCAAATACCTAGGAAAAAAATTAATGAAGGATGTTGTATTAGTCAGGGTTCTCTAAGGAAACAGAATCAAGAGGAGATATCTGTAAAAATTACAGGATTTCATAAAATTTTCTCACACGACCATGGGGATGCACATGTCCAAATTCCTCAGGCAGGCTGCAAACCAGGGGCTCCAATGAAGGTCCTTGATGAGTTCCCAGTAGATGTTGGTTGTCCAAAGCTGAGCTGAGAAATTCTCTCTGAATGCTGAAATCACTTCCCCTTTTAAGCCATTCAACTGATTGGATAAAAGGTTACTCATTGCTGACAGCAATCTCCTTGGTTGTTGTAGATGTAATCAGCCATCTATGCAATAAACTCACTGATGACTGAAGTACATAAATGCCCTATTTTTACAATTAGCCTAGTGCTTGCTTGACCAAACAACTGGGTACAATTACCTGGCTGACTTGATATATTACCCTAACAATCACAGTCCAACACTTGTCAATTTGACAACCATACACATCACCTTAAACCACACTTAGTCTCTAAATAAAAACAATAACAGAAATGCATATATATATATATATATATATATATTTCTGCCTAGAAATATTCAACTGTCCTGCCTACAACCGGAAACATATTAATTCCCTACAGAATATGGTGCAAGTCCTTGGGTAATATTCACCCTTAAACTTGATAGCCCTACATACTATGACACAAAACTAATAAAACTTTTCATAAGATAAGGGAAAAGGTTAGGGAAGAAAACAAAGATATTCATTTTATGTACATATATTATCATACTCATAACAAAACAAGGAAGAAAGATTCATGACTGTATTAGTCAGGGTTCTCTAGTGAAACAGAATCAACAGGAGATATCTGTAAATAGTATGAGATTTTATAAGATTCTCTCAAGTGACTGGGGGATGCACAAATCCAGGTTCTGCAGGCAGGCTGCAAACCAGGGGCTCCGATGAAGGATCCAATGAAGGTTCTTGATGAGTTTCCGGGAGACTTTGGCTTTCCAAAAATAAGCTGGGAAATTCTCTAGCAAAAATTTTCCTAGTGGGTCACTAGGAGTAACAGTGAGTGGTGCCACTCCCATTTCAATCTCTTGATTCCTAGACCCATGAATCCTGGCTATGGGAGAAACAGCACCATAGAGTGGATGCTGACTTAGAATATGTGATTGAAGGGACTCCCCAAGATGCCAGAGCTGTGGGCTGGGAAGGAGAAGGTAACATGGCAGGGGTGGTGACCATGGGTATTTGGGCTACCTTTTCATGTAACTTACTTGTGCCTTCAGGACCCGCTCAAGCCCTATCTCGTATATACCACTTCCACTTTATTATGTAGTGCTGCTGTGCATGCACAACTTCATGGTTTGGTGGGTCAGACAATACCCAGCTCATGATAGGCAACGGTCCCATGGTAACTTGATGGCCCATGGTTAAGTGTTCAGTCTCTACTAAGGCTGAGTAGCAGGCCAGAAGCTGCTACTCTCGGAAGGAGAATAGTTATCTGCAGAGGATGGCAGGGTTTTGCTCCAAAATCCTTAGAGTCTACAATTTGCTTCTCCTATAGGAGCCTACCAAAGGCTCCAGATGGCATCTCTATTTGCCATTGGCAATTCCAGCACCATTGGATCTGCTGGATCATATGGCCGAAGTGGTAGTGCAGCTCACACAGCAGCCTGGACCTGTTGCAGGGCTTCCTCTTCTTATGACCCCCAATCAAAATCAGCAGCTTTTCTGGTCAACTTGGTAGATGGGCTGGAGTAGCACACTGAAATGAGGAATGTGTTGTCTCCAAAATCCGAAGAGACCAACTAATCATGGTGTCTCTTTCTTGGTTGTAGGAGGGGCCAGATGCAGTAGTTTATCTTTTACTTTAGAAGGGATATCTCGATATGCTCCATACCACTGGACACCTAGAAATTTCACCGGGGTGGAAAGACCCTGTATATTTGTTGGATTTATCTCCCATCTTCTCTCATGCAACTGCCTTACCAATAAGTCAAGAGCCACTGCTACTTCTTGCTCACTAGGTCCCATAAACAATATAATGAACCAGTGTGATGTCTTGTGGGAGGGATAGGATCAAGGTCCCTGCAGGCGATATTATGACATAGGGCTGGAGAGTTGATATACCTCTGAGGTAGGACAGTGAAAGTATACTGCTAGGCTTCCCAGTTGAAAGGCCCTCCAAGGGCCCTTGACAAAGCTCTGGGGAAGGGCCCAGCTCCAGCCAAGTGGGGGACAGCCGGGTGTTTGCACATTCACCATGCCATAGCCCCTTCTCCTCCTGTATTGCTTTTGATTTACTATTTTGCTAAGTAGGGGAAGTTCTAGTGGCTTTCACTTGGTCTTTCCTACCCAATAGATCTCACTCCACAATTCAAGGATCTAATGTGGGGATTTTGCCTGTTACTGAGTATGTCTATTCCAATTATGCATTCTGGAACTGGGGAAATAACCACATAATGAGTCTAGGGATCCACGAACCTAATGTGAGATGGACTTGAGCTAAAACTCCATCAATCACCTGACCTCCATAAGCCCCTTGGTGGACCACAGGGACATTTAGGTCTCCTGGACTTAATGTCATTTCTGAGCCAGTGTCAAATAATCTCCCAAATGTCCGACCATTTCCTTTTCCCTAATGCACAGTTACTTTGGTAAAAGGTTGTAGGTCTCCTTGGGGAAAGGTGGGAGGAAGATTAACAGTATAATTTTTAGGCAGTGTAACAAGATCTTTACCCAAGGAGACCTGGCCTTCTCCTCATTCAAGGGGCCCTGGGTCTGTAAACTTCTCAACTCTGGGAAGTAATTAAGGGGCCGTGATTCTCTGTGTCTGTAATTCAAGTTAAGGTTTCGTTCACTCGACATAGAACTCTTCTGCTTATACAGATAAGTAGGAATTTAGTAGACTACCCATCTATTTCACTTCTAGGTACCCCATGATCTGTTAGCCAATGCCATAAATCTATGCAGCTCAGACTCTTTTGAGTGCTGCTTTGAGTCTGCCTTTCATTCAGTAGTTATGCCTACCTTGTCTTTGGCAATTAACTGCTGATACTTAACTTTTACTGGCCTGAGATCCAATCATCCCCATAATAATTAAAGATTCTAGTTTCATACAGCATTTCCTACAGTAATGTCTGGACTACAGAGAAGAGCAACCAGAGAGCTCTTCATGGAAGATGGAGTTAGTCACACAAATTTATTCCTCACAGTCCTGGCTAAAGGTGTGTCCTCTGGACTTTCCTGGGGTGGGTGGCAGGTCTTAAATGGTAAATCCATTCTAGCATTCCAATCTTTTTAAGCCTTTGAATTCCCTCTTCTACTGTATACCAGGGTATATCGGGCATCTCAACCTCAGACATGCTTGGTGATCTTTTGGTCCATGTCTTAGTTAGCCACCCAAACAAACTGTTAGAGCTATTTCTAACCCCTGGAGCTAAAGCACTGAATTCTGGATAGATATTAGTGGGCCAATATCAATAAATTCAGGATGATCCAATTTTATATTCCTTTCCCATTATCCCATACTCCTAGTATCCATTCTCACACATATTCCCCTGATTTCTGTCTACAAAAGTTGAAAACTCATGCAGTTCTTTCAGAGTGTAACATGCTTCCTCATAGGTCATACTTTGTATTTTGCCTTTGGGGGTTTCTTGTGATTTGGGTCTAGTAATAGGTCTTGAAGAGAAAAGGAGTGGTGGGGTGAGTAAGGAGATAGGTAAGAAATGCCTTGCAAGCTATGGCATCAGGGCGTTCCTTTGCATTTTCTTCTGCAAAGGGGTCTGCAGCCACGGGTCTGAAGGGAGATTCCTCAGCTCAGGGTGGAGGCTAGGTGGTGCATGCTGAAGTTTGGCTGGTACCTAACTCAGGGCTGTGAGGTGCTTCAGACTTCCTAGGGCATGTCAGAGGCTGGACAGGGAGGCTTCAGTTTGGCTGATACCCACCTCAGGGCTGGAAGGAGGTCTAGACTCCCCGAGGCAGGCTGGAGGCTGGGTGATACAAGGTTGACATTATGTTATCTCCAAAGGGCAGGCCATAGCAGGTTTATCTGGCAAAATCTCAGCAGAATTTAGGGTTCCAATGTCCGCACCTATATCATCATCATCCCATGTGTCTCCATCCCAATCCTAAGCATTCCAGTCCTTTCCAATCAATGCCTTCACTTTAATAGCAGACACACTGTGAGGTTGAGATTTTAGTATCTTTGTAACTCTGCTACTCATACAATGAGAGTCTGAGTCTGGTTTTCAGAGATCTCAAGTCTGTGGTTGCACGAAACAATATTTTCTTTCAGAGCACACAGAAACTCTCACATCATTCATGTGGCATTTAAGTTGTAAATTTGAAACCTTTAGCTGATTCTTTTGTTTTGTAACAGAATACAGAGTATCTAGGAGGAGCCAGCCAACATCATTGTACCTTTTGATATCACAAAACTCTATCAAGGTGTTGAAAACACTTGCTTTTTATAAGCAAGGAAGTAGGGGAATCCAGTGGTGATATTTTGCATATCTCCAAAGCCAACGCAGGCCATGGACTGCTAGTGGCCTCTTGATTATTGGAAAGGGAGTAATTAGTACCGTTGAGTCCCATTAAAGTAGAGAACCAATTGCAAAACTCCCAGAACCACTTCAGAAATTCCATGTTTAAGATCCTGTTCCTCAAAAACCACTCCTGGTACCAAGCTGTATTTGTCAGAGTACTCCAGTGAAACAAAATCAACAGGAGATATCTATTAATAGTATAGGATTTTATAAAATTTTCTCATATGACCATGGCGATGCACAAGTCCAAATTCTGCAGGCAGGTTGCAAACAAGGGGCTCTGATGAAGTTCCTTGATGAGTACCCATGAGACACTGGCTGTCCAAAGATGAGCTGGGAAATTCTCTCTGCTGAAATCACTTCCCCTTTTAATCCATTCAACTGATTGGATAAAAGGTCACTTATTGCTAACAGCAATCTCCTTGGTTGTTGTAGATGTAATCAGCCATCTATGCAATAAACTCACTGATACTGAAGTACATAAATGCCCGATTATTACAAGTAGCCTAGTGCTTGCTTGACCAAACAACTGGGCACAATTACCTGGCCAAGTTGACACATTAGCCTAACCATCAGAGATGCAAAGGATTTGTACACAGAAATCTACAAAAGAAATCAAAGAAGTCCAAAATAAATGGAAGGATATTCCATGTTAATGAACTGGAAGACTAAATACCGTTTAGATGACAACACTACCAAATATGTTTTACAGGTTCAACACAATCCCAATCAAAATCCCAACAGCCTACTTTGTAGAAAAGGAAAAGCCAATTATAAAATTTAGTTGGAAGGTTAAGGGACCTCAAATAGCAAAAAAACATCTTTTAAATAAGAAGAACAAAGTTGGAGGACTCATAATTCCTGACTTTAAAACTTCTTACAAATCAACAGTGATCAAAACAGCATGGTAATGGCACCACAATAGTTATACTGATCAATGGAATCAAATTGAGGGTTCAGAAATAGGCCCTCATATCTATGGCCTATTGATTATTTACAAGGCTGCCAAGTCCATTCAATTTGTAAAGAACAGTCTCTTCAACAAAGGTTGAGAGAACTGGATATTCATTTGTAAAAGAATAAAAGAGGATCCGAATCTCACACCACATACAAAGTTAACTCAAAATATATAAAAAACCTAAATAAAGGAACCAGGACTATAAAACTCCTAGAAGAATATTTACAGAAGAGTCTTTAGGATCTTGTTTAGGCAATGGTTTCTTAGACTTTCCACCCAAAGCACAGAAAAAAATAGATAAATGGGACCTCATCAAAATTACAACTTTTGAGCTTCAAAGGACTTTATCAGAAAAGTGAAAAGGCAACCTACTCATTGAAATAAAATATTTGGAAGCCACATATCTGATAAGGGCTTTTTTTTTTACTATTAAAATAATTTAAATCACCTTTTAATGAAAATTGTGGATAGAAGAACTTTTGATTTCAGCAAATGTACACAATCTTATATTTTAACATTCAGGGACTTGGAACTGTCACAATAAATGCTAGAAGTCTAGTAGATGCACTTAGACATTACATTTCAATTTCATAGTATTGCAATTTCAAGCTATCTGTTAAGTACTATGAATGTGAAAGTATCTGTTTAGTACTATGAATGTAATATAGATCTTAATTGAAAAATAAAGCAGAATTTAAAATAATAATCTAATCTTTGAGGGCTCAAGTTCCTTAGTGATTCCTCTGTTATTTTGAGTTTTTAAGCTAGTTGACTCTTCACACTGAAGGAAAGTAGAAACCAACTGTTTTGGAGATAATAATAAACATGGTCAGAATTCTGTTCTGCAGTCTAAAATTAAGTAACCTGGGGCATAAATTTCTAAATTCTCAGATCACTGCTCTTTGTATGAAGAGCTAATAATTTGGAAAGGAACTACTGGATCAAACTGTACTATAGCTGCATATTTAACAATCAAACATTTTAAATACACATTGTGGGTTTCTTATGATAAAAATGGAATACATTAGTTGGAAGGGAAAACAAGAGCCACCACTACATAATACTAAAAATAGGGCTCTTAGTAGTAGTAGAATATTTCTCCTTTGAGAGGCAAGATACATGATTTTTCAAAAATCATGAATTCAAAGCCAGACTTAGTTTTTGTCTTCAATTATAGTCTGGAACTGGTAACTTGTGCCCTTCCTTTACTTAA
>JAKSZT010054473.1:2623648-2784407 GCA_026826555.1 Tolypeutes matacus | reverse complement strand
TATATATATATATATATATATATATATATATATATATATAAGAAATACTGATGAGATCAACATTTACCATTCTTGGATCTTCAGCAATTTCAGGATCAATAGAGAAAAACACTGACATATCTACTTCCTCTTGTGGATTAAGCCTTTGTTCTTCAAAACAGGAGCAAAACAGGAGCACTGTATTTTATTGAATACTGTCCAGCTTCAAATGGCACAATACTGTATATAGAAATTCTGATTACTGGTTTATGAGTAGGATTTTCAGCTTTATAAAATGCCAGTGCAGTCTCTCCTGGCACTACATATATCTCTGTTTGCTGAAGTCTAAAGTTCCACTGGAAACTTGCATGCAATCTGCATTAATGGTAACTTTAAAGATGAAATCCTGAAGAGACACCATGGCTTCAATCTGGCCTGACATACGACCTGCGAATGCATATCCTCCAAGGCCAGTAGTCTGGCAATAGAGCTGATAGAGGGTACGGCTGCATAGGAGTTCCCCCTCAAGCCCACTGCAGCTGAGACTATATACATGTGGGCCAACTTATTCCCTGTCTCCAGTTCTCCTCCTGCATGTATGCGAATGGTTTCGTGCTCTTCTGCGGTCCCAGCAGCTGCGTGGCCAGGTTTTGGGCCAGGCTCGGGCACCCCCACATCCTGAGCTACCTAAGATCCCTTTCAGCACATCCTGCCCCACTCCATCTAGCCTGAGAAATGGCTCTATCCTCTCCTCAGCCTTGGTTGGATAGCTAAGGTGGCTCCATAGCCATCTACATAAAACAATGTGTCTCTTTCCCAAATGGCAAGCTATTCCCTCCTCCATGGGTTTAATATCCAGAATATATGAAGAAAATACACAACTCAATAATAAAAAGACTAACAACCCAATTAAAAATGGGCAAAAGACATGAATAGACATTTCTCTAAAGAGGATATACAAATAAAAAGCTCAAAATCACTAGCTATTAGAGAATTGCAAATCAAAACCATAATGAGATATCATTTCACATCTACTAGGCTGGCTATTGCTAAAATAAGAAGAAAAAGAAAAAGAAAGTTACAAGTATTGGATAGGATGTGGAAAAATAGGAACACTCATTGCTGGTGGGAATGTAAAATGGTGTAGGCGACATGGCAGAAAGTTTGGCATTCCTCAGAAAGTTAAGCACAGAATTACCATATGATCCAACTAATACCACTATTGGGTATATATCCAAAAGAATTGAAAACAAGGACTCAAACAGATATTTGAACACCAACATTCAGAGCTGCATTATTCACAATTACCAAAAGATGGAAACAATCCAAGTGTCTATCAACTGATTAATGGATAAACAAAATGTGGTATATACAAGCCACATTTAATAATGGAATATTATTCAGCCATAAAAAGGAATGAAATCCTGAAGCATGCAACAACATGGATGAACCTTGAAGACATTATGCTGAGTGAAAAGAGCCAGACACATGACACATTGTATGATCTCACTGATTTGAAATAATTTGAAATGACTTAAAATAATTAGACTAAGCAAACTCATAGAGTTAGAATATAGAATAGAAGTTACTAGGGACTGGGGTGGGGGTAGGAATGGGGAGTTCATGCTTAATTTGTACAGAATTTCTATTTAGGTTGACTACAAAGTTTTGGAAATAGATTATTGAGAATGTAATTAACAGCACTGAATTATACATATCAATGTGGTCAAAGGGAAAATTTCAGGACATACATATGTTACTAGAATAAAAAGTAAGACATAAAACATAGACTTGTTTAACTCAGTGAACTCTATTGTAATTAAAGGACTATAGTTATTAGTACAAGTATAAAAATATTCTTTCATGAATTATTACAAATGTACCACACTAATACAAAACATTAATATTAGGGTGGCATATGGGAAAATACATGCAATGCAAACAATTTCACTATAGTTAATACTGAAATTTTAATAATCTTTCAATTGTATCAAATGTACCAACTAATATAAAGTGTCAACATTAGGGGGGTACATAGGAAAGCTGTATTTTTTACATAGTTTTCTATAACCTACAACTACCCTAATTTTAAAAAAAAATTAACCTATGAATACACTGTAAATTTAGCTATTTTATAAAATGTATACTGATATATTAAGCAGATTAATATTAAGTTGTTCATGTAAACAAGCTAACAGCAAACATATCCGTGTTATGTGTATTGTTTTATCACAAATATTCACAGTATTTTTATTAAATAACTTCACCAAAGAGAATAAGAAATGTATTATTAACTAAACAGCTTTTACTTTTTATGAATTAAAGTTACCATAAGCCGGAGACTCATAAAATATAAAAGCTCAGACTTTTTTACTGAGATATGGTGGAACGCAAATATTTCAAGAGTAAAAGAGGATGATTTTGATACATGCATAAACCTTGAACCACTACTGCAAATAAGATATAGACATATCAATCACCCCTGAAGTTCTCGTGATTCTTTCCAGTTAACTCCTAACAGCATGCAACTACTGATTTGCTGTCAATCATGATAAGTAAGTTTTGCCTGTTTTAGAATATTATATAAGCAAAATCACACAGTAAATACTCCTTTTGATATGTACTCTTTATTCTCAACATAATGCATTTGATAGTTACAGGTGTTTTGAGTGAGATTTTTTCCTTTTTAATACTGAGTACTATTTAATTATATAGATATAACATAATTTGATTTTCATTACTCATTTATGTACATTTGGATGTTTGAGGCATAAAGTTACTGTAAACATTCTTTCACAAATCTATTGATAGAAATAAATTTTCATTTCTCTTTGTAACTATATTGAAATGAAATTGCTGAAACACACAATAAATTAATATTTTACTTTATAGTAAGGCCCAAATGGTTTTTTAAAGTATTTGTACAATTTCACTCTCAGTAGCAATAAATAGTAATTGCAGTTGCTCTGTATCCTAGTCAACATTTTACATTATTAGTTAAATTTTAGCCATTCTATTGAGTATGAAATGGTATCTCTTTGTACTTTTAATTTGCCTTTCACATATGAATAATGATTTTGAGTATTTTATCATTTTTATTTTGTGAAGTATGTTTTCAAGACTTTTGCTTATATTTTGTGGGTTTTCTGTCACTTTTATTTTATGGGTTTTCTTTTTATTTCATTGTCTGTGTTCTTTATATATTCTGTTTACAAGATTTGTCAGATAAATGTATTGCAAATATTTTTCCATGTCTGTTTTCTTTTCAGTTTCTTAATGTGTATTATTTATTTACCTGGGAGTATAATTTAAATAAAATAAAATAAGCAGTTCTTATCTGTTCATTTCAGTGATTTCTGGCAATTCCTTACAATGCGTAACAAATGCACATAATAAAAGAGTTGTATCAGCCAAGATATGTCCATTTTCCTTCTCTTTGGACCACTTATATTTCCTCAGATGCAACCATATTTTTATTTCTGTCACCATAGATTGTTTTTTATTGTTTTAGAATTTCATATAAATAAAATTATGCAGCATAGTTTTCTATCTTTTTTCATTACTATAAGATTAGTAATATTCAATGGAAAAATTCTCTATTTTTTGGAAGGCTAGCAATTTCAAATCTGTATATAATTGTCAAAACTCAAACTTAATAGTTGTTTAAAAATGTGATATTGAATTTTAATTTATGTAAAAATGTGATCTTTTCTTTTTAAAAATGAATATACTTAAGTAAAAATAACAAACACACCACAACAACAGAACAAATAGCCAAAGAGAGGGGAAATATTAGTCAGCCAAAGGGGTGCTGATGCAAAGTACCAGACTCTGTTGGCTTTTATAAAGGGTAATTTTTTGGGGTAGCAGCTTACAGTTACAAGGCCCTAAAGAGCTCAACTCAGGGTTACTTCCTCACCAAAGTCTGTTGCAATGTGTCGAAACAAGATGGTAGATGATGTCTGTGAGGATTCAGTCTTCCTCTTTACTCTTAAGGGTCCATGGTCCCAGATCCTTCCAATTTCAGCTGTAGGCTGGAGGGCTCGTTTCTTTCTTGGCTCAGCTGCTCTCTTCTCATCACAAAGTCAGCTGTAAACTATCAGGCAAATGGCTCATCTCTCTTCCTGGGGCTGCAAGATCCTCTTTTGTGTCTATGGAGCTCCCTTCCTCTGTGTATCTTATTTTGTCTCCTTAATTGAGTGTCTGTTTATATATCACACCAAGAAGGCAGGGAATCGACCCTGAGTGCCCTGATGACATGATTGAATCAAAGCCCTAATCTTGATTTCATCAAGTAAATGTAAAGCCTTTGAATTTAAATCAATCAAAAGGTATCACGTCCATAGGAAGAGAACAGTTAACAAACATAATATCTCTTTTTGGAATTTATAAATAGTCTCGAACTGCCACAGGAGGACAAAGTTTACTATATAAGAATTACAATTAAAATGAAAGCAAGTAACGAGAAGACAATGTTATAATATCTTCAATGTACTCTGAAAATTAATCATGGGAAAGCTATACCTTTATACCCAGCTAACTTAGGATTCAATAACAAAGGCAATTTTAAGATCCTTTTCAGACAAGTAAAAACACATGATTTACTATGAAAAAACAGACCTTTACTTTAGGAAAAAGGAAAAATATTCCAGAAAAATTGGTCACAGAATTAAGTGATAAACATGTGGGTTAGTGTAGCAGTTTGATATAGTTTATGAATTCCAAAAATAGATATTGGATTATGTTTGTGAGCTGGTCTTTTCCTCTGGGCATATTAGATTGGATTGAATTCAGAGGTTCCACTTTTACTTGATTAAATAATGATTAAGGCTTTGATTGTGTCACGTCAGTAGGATGTTGAGTCCCCGTCCCCTTGGTGGGCAGGGATTCACAAAAAATATGACATGGCAAAGAAGAAAGTTAGTGTTTTGAATGCTGGAGCCCTGGGAAGTAAATACACAGAGAGGTAGATAAGTGAGGAAAGAGAGTAGGCTCCATTAGATATGGCAGAGGCCCCGGGAAGAGAGATGAGCCATTTGTGTGATAGGTTATAGCTGGCCTTGTAGAGAGGGCAGAGCAGCTGAGCCTGGAGAGAAACAAGCCCCAGGAGAGAGACAAGACTTATCCCAGCCTACAGCTGATATTTGAAAAAGTTGGGACCACAGTTGGGACTTAAGGGGAAGAGGAAGCCTGACCCCTCGCAGACATCACCTGCCATCTTACTTCGACATGTGGCAACAGACTCTGGGTGAGAAATTACCTCTTATGGTACCTTGACTTGGACTTTTTAGGGCCTTGTGACTGTAAGCCTCTACCCCAAATAAATACCCTTTTTAAAAAACAACTGATTTCTGGTATTTTGCATCAGCACCCCTTTGCCTGACTAATATAGTTAGTATAGAAAAGTAAAGATTATTTAAAATTATATGTTGGTTTTGAGTCTTTTGTGGATCCCAGAAAATTATGTTCTTGAATTGTCCCATCTCTGTGGGTATAAATATATTATGAACCTTTTATTAGATTAGATTCAGCTAAGGGCCATTTGTTTAAATTACTCCAGTAAGACACAGCCTAGTGTATGTTTTAATCCTCTTACTGGAGTCCTTTATAAACTGAAATCGGTAAAACCACAAAACAGAGAAAAATTCAATCTATGGAATACAGAAGCTGAGAGGAAGCCCCTGAAGCCAGAAACTGAAAACAACAAGGACCAGAGAAGAAGGGAGAGAAGAGCACATGCCCCCATGTGCCTGACGGCCCACAGCTGCAGCTAGGGGAGAAAGCATCTCCCGAGGATGCCTTGATTTGGACACTTTCATGGCCTCAGGAATCAATAAATCCCCATTGTAAAATCCAACCCATTTCTGGTATATTGCCTTGGCAGCCTTTAGCAAACAAAAACATATAATAAACCATTTTAATTTAGAAAATAAATCTAAAAAACTAGAGAAAAATTATAAAATAGTACAAAAGAACAGATTTCAAGCTATCTAAAAATTTCTAGTGTTAATCAGGAGAAAGGATATATTTTTAGTATCCAGATTTTTAAAATGTTAAATATTTTATCAAAATCCTAAGTGTAATATATAAAATATTAAAAAAAGAATAATTTTCCAACCAGTAAAGGGAAAATGTAAACAAACACCATTAATCAGCACCAACATAGTAAAGTATAAGAAATGAGGTGCAGAAAAAAGCAGTATAAATAGAAATACAAATTTAATGGTTGAAATAAATTCAAATATATCAGTGAATACAATCAAGTTCATGTGGACTATTCTCCATAGTTAAATTGTAGAGATTGTGAGGTTGGGTTGATGCTCCTTTTTCAAGATATGCCAAGGAACTGAAAGGGTAATAGTAAATGTATAGAAAGCTATAGTAGGCAAATACTAATGAAAGACTAATAGAATGTTTATAACTTTAAAACAGGATGTCTGCTTGTAAGTATTTACTTAGGATATAAATTACTTTGTTATAAGCAAAAATAAATACAAGAGTCATTATTACACAAAACAAAATAAACAGCAGGTCAGTAGAATAAAAATCATGCATAACAAAATAAATATCCACCATATCACATACAACAATACAATGTTTTACTCTTAATTAAAAAGCAAAGATTATGAGATAGTGTTGAAATAATTATTAGTGATAATAAAAGAATTCTACTTGCTGCTCTTCAACAGTATGTCTAAAACAAATTGACAAAAGAAGTTTGTAAACAAAAGATTGGGCAAAAATCTGAAAAGAAAACCTGAGAAACTTAATGATTGGAGTAGTAACTTAAGACAAAGTATTCAATTTGACAAAGAATGCCATATTAAATTGATAAAAGACACTATCTACAATAAAAATATAGTAGTCATAAAATTTTATGAGCCAAATAACAGCATTAAAGTATATTAAGCAGAAAGTGTTAGAAATTCAGAGATATATACAATGTACACAAATGTACTTAGAGATTTTAACATATGCATGAAATATATGCATAACCTGTGCATGAAACATAAGATAGTCAAAAAATAAAGTAAGATAGGATTTATATTGCATATCTAACTGGATATTCTGTGATACTCTATGGGGAAAGCTTAATAATTGTGGTGTGTATATGTGTGTTGTATCCAAAGTGGATATAAACATTTACATTTAAAGCATACTTTTGGGGATGTGAGGAATGAGAGATGTGGAAACAAGAGAATGTAGTCTTAAATTACTAAAAAACAGGCTTTATTTTTCATCAGTGTGTATAAAACTGTAGGTTCCATTAATCTAAACTTTTTCAGACCATGTTCAAGTTACAAACCTCTTACCATCTACACAATATGAAGTTAGCAACAACAGCCTTAAAAATTATTATTAATTGGGAGGTGTGTTTGATGTGTATTTTCTTCTGCTTCCACAAGCCCTCTTAAAATAAGACAATCCCATGACAGAAGAACTGGTTTTATCTTCTCTTAAACTCACTTTGGATTATGTACTGTGGAAAGCTATTGAAAAGTTCAGATGAACAAATAAACATGTTTGTTTGCTTGTTTTTGTTTTTATGTTTAATACATGTTGGACAAAATCTATACAGCACTTAATAATGTACAAAGACAGCAGCTTCCAAGAAGAAAGGGTCTTACATTACCACAGCTTTGTATACTTCTTTATACTTTGTATTTTTGCTCTTCTGTATTTAGTTACATTCTGCTACATCCAACAGAATAACTAAAATAATAAATGGCTCAAGATGAAAGTTTCTTTCATTTTCTCACTTGAAAAATAGGTAGTTCAGGATTGTGGGGCAGAGTTCCAGAATCAGCAGGGATTCTGGGCATTTGTATTTCTTTTCTGCTCTCCTTATTGAAGGACAGTCTGAATGGCTGCTGTACTCCAGACTTTCTCTCACCTCTTTTTTCATGCACTTTTCTGTTATTGGGCAAAAACAAAAATATGCATTTGCACTTTCTTCCTAGCATCTGTTTTCCTAAAGCTGGAGCATACTGCATCTTGCCTGTCTTAGATTTTTGTGTCCTAGATGTGGCCTAACAGAACTAATCCCTTTAATTGAAGGGGCCATGTGGACTGGCTGATGGCAATGCACTATATTGAAAATGGGTAGGGGATTATTCCTGCTTAATGGATTTCTACAATGTAAGTTCCAAAGGCCTTTTCTCAATTAGAAGAGGAACCACCAAAGATGGACTGAGATTGAATACCTCACTAGCTTAGTGACGGAATTCAAAATTATATTAGGCTTATACATATATATATATACACACACATATTACATATATATATAACAAAATTATTAATTTTCTTTCAAAAATATTATGCTTTTATTCTCCACTCTGACTCAAAACATGAAATGATATCCATAGGTCTTATTACTGATTGTTCATGTAATTACCTGAATTGTTATTAGAAATATTCAATAGCTGTTGTCTAGCCAAATAATTATTCCATTGGTATGCCAGGAGTTTTAATCCTATAGGTGCCCTTCTTTTTTAACTTTTTATTTTTATCTAATCTTAGATTTGCAGGATAATTGCCAAGGTAGTTTCCATAAATTCTTCACCCAGCCTCCCTGCAATGCTAACAATTTAAATAATTGTAGCACAGTTATCAGAACGAAATCTCTTATGAAAATTTAACATGAACAATGCATATTTGTTGAATGTGTAAATGATAACTTGGTTCTGTTTTATATTTATAACAGTTTTTATACTAATAAATATTACTTATTATAAAATATTTGTACCTACCAGCTAGTCTCTGCCTGCTGATTCTGAAAACTCCCACTTATAATCTTGCTTTTGACACTGTAGACACTTCAACTGACAGGCTGTGAGATCATAAACTAAGAATTATTACTTCTTAATGTGCTCAAACAGCAGGAAGGGAAAGATAATGCCAAAGAAAGCTCCTCAAATATGACATCTTTAACAATTAGCAATTTAGGGAAGGACATAACCATTTAAAAAACACATAAATTAATGCATTTTCAGAATGCATATGTGAATTGTGAGAAAGGCTCAATAAAATCTCAGAGAGCTATCCCTGCCTTTTCTAAGCATTTTAGAAAGGGATTCACCAGTTAGACTACCTACTGTGGACTTAAAACCACATGACGAACAGCTTTAGTAAAGCTGTAACCTCTGATAAGATCAAGTTCATAAAAGAACATGGTTGATCTACCTTTCTCTACCCTTTATATCATCATATGAAATACACAAGATCAGGGCATCTTATCCCATTACATTATGAAGTATAATTTACAAAATTTTCTATCTTCTCTATTAGTCTTATTTGGGAAAACAGCCAACAGTAGAGGAATAATGGCAAGCAATGGGGAACATCAATGCTCAGGAAAGAACAGAATGTAAAATTCATTCTTTAATGGAGTAGCATTACAGTTATTACATATTTTATGCTAGTTCAAATGCTATAAGGAGACAACCTGAAAAAAATTTGAGGAAAAGCTTCAACTTATTGGCTAATATTTTGTTATTTACATGCTGTCTATAGTATTTAAATGAAATTATAGCTTTAAGTGCCTCAATTGGATAGGCAACAATTGCCCTTTACTAGTTAGCACTAAGTGAAGTATGCCATTTTACACTTTTAAAGCAGTAAAATAATCTATTCAAACTTTAACAGGTAAAACAAATTAAAGAATATAAATTCCTGAAGATCTATTATTTACACTGAAAACTGTCAGTCCACAGAGCTGTTAAAGCACATTGTGGAAATGATATTTCCTTATGAATTGTTAAGATCATAATTAATTCATATGATTTTACATCAGAGTTTAACTGTCTATAAATATAAAACAGAATAATTATTGAGTCAAACAACATCTGAATTAATCTGATGATTGAGGCAAAACATTTATGTCATTTTTGCTTAAGTTATGTGAAAAAATGCTGCTTTGCTACAAGGCTGACAATGGGCTTATATTTATGGGGCTCTTTAAAGAGAAGAGCAGTGTATAATGGAATTATGTCAGCCTTTCACTGAAGCCCTTGCATGGAAGCTAAACAGGATCTGCCCTATTTTGCCCTATCACACACTCAAGAATCTGAATTTTCCACATGTAATCATGTATTCACAGGATTCTAGCCATTCTGCAATTGTCATGGATAAAATAGAAGAGTAAAAGGAAATGTACCAAATTTCATGGACTGTATATTTGCATACTAGGAAATAAGTATGCAAATAAACATGGATTTAAATAAAAATCCCATCGGAATTGTTCAACTCAGAGAGTGATCCAAATCAATATGTATCATTAAGGCCATATTGAGTCTTCAATTTCAGCTGCTAAAATGATCAAATCAACGATTAGCATTGTCTTCTTGTAATACATAAGTTTAGTCACTTACAGATATGACCATATTCTCAGGGCAATTATTGAAATTAGCAAATTTATAAAGTATTTGGAATAAGTTTTTGAAGGTAGTCAATTGAAACACATATTATACAATTAATACAAAACAGCAAGAACAGAATTATATGGTGATACACAATCATACATTGCAATGCAAATTGTAGGGCTTTCTGTGTCATGCTAAATCTTTATATTTCAAGATTTATGAAAACTAGGAACAGTTTTCTTTTTTTTTGGAAAGAAAAGGTAACAAAACTCTATACACTAAGTTCTTGAAATAGGAAATAGCAAAATTAGAAATAAATATGCCTCTAGAGCTTGGGGGTCAACTAGACCACTGGTATATAGTTGACTATTTTTTGCTATACTGTCACTCATGGCAAATCACATTTTCTTTTCTTGCATTGTTTCCTGTTTGTTATTTTTCTGTTGCCAATATTGATCTTTCCTCTTAAACTCCCTCACTTATGTCTTATTAGTGTCACTTATAAGCATGTTAACTTAAGTGGATTAAAATATTGTTCTCCTTGTCAACAAGATCAGATGCAAAGAACGAAGAAATTAGATTCCCCAAGGAGTGCAAGATACTTTATTTTGTCTTTGTTTAAATCAGTGGTTCTCAAGCAAGGATAATTTTGCCTCCCTGTGGAAACTTAAAAATGTCTGGAGACATTTTTGTTTGTCAACACTGGTGGAGGAGGTTTCTACTGGCATCTCCTGTTAGAAGCCAGGGATGTAGCCTCTACAACATAAAATTATTACATCCCAATACAAACTTTTGCTGAAGGTAAGAAACCCTGGTTTAAATGTATGTGGGTTTGCTTTTCTTTTCCTGGTATGCCAATATACATTCCATAAAAGTCTATAGATTTGCTTTTTCCCTTCAGTTGTATTAATGTCAATTGTGTATTTTTCCAATTTTCTCTTCTCGTCTTTATTTTCACTCTCTCTAATCAGCATTCCTTTTTGTTTCCTTGTTTTCATCTATTATTTCTAATTCAGACTTATTTTACTTAGAATAGTTACATACTCACTAAACTCCTTCCTTATCTTAATCTTGTTTATCATTTCTCATTTTCAAACCTAAATAGAACTCAAAATACTGTCTTTATAATTAGATGTACTATTATTAAGCACAGGTCATGCACAGAATTTGTTCTGGATATAGACGTGTTGGATATAAGAAAATATAAAGCATCTCTCCTAATATTTTGGGGATTAAAAATTTAGAAGAAGGAACACATAGATTTCAATGGAGAAAAATAGGTACAACTTTATTAATAATGGATATATAATCTTGACTATGATCATCAACCTTTTCTAAATCACAGAATTCTGTGAAAATTACATTAAACACCTATATACAAAATGTAAACTATCTTAATTTTGTACTGAAAATAATGTTTTTTTTTTTTTTTTTACCTCTGTCTTGCACTGAATGTTATAATGAAGTATGGTTGTCTCACTTGATTTTTAATTTAACTCAATTCAACAAAACTGGATTACATATGCTGTGTTAGAAAATAAAAAATTTGGAGATATAGGAATGGTCAGATATTAGGATACAAGAATTTGTGGTCCTAAGGCAGAAGTGTCTGAGTTAATGATGAATCCCGTAGCACGGTCAAAGAAAAGGGTTGGAAAGTAGAAGATAGCACCATTGGAAAGAGGAGGTCGAGGAATTTGGCCTGGATTTTGAATGGTTAACTAACAAAGACAAAAAGTCAGTCAAAATCAAGGGTTAGAGTAGAAGGAAAGGCTGTGAAGCAGTTATCAAAGTGATTAATCAACACAGGAGAGTGGCTAGAAAGTCATCTTATGAAAAACTGAGTAAGGACATATAGGCTATAGAAATCTATAAAGCTTAAAGAATGAAGGTTTCATTATTATTATTTTTTAAACATGAAGGAACAATGGCCTCAAAGTGACATTGGTTAGGAAGATAAAGGAGATAGCGATTTTCATAGACTTACCAAATTCCATCTGAGATAGATTCAAGGAAAGCAGACTCCTGCAGAGCATCAATTTTTATTTTAGGTTATGTGTTATAAGGAATGTTCAGGAAAGAGTTTGAGAGTATCAAGGGAACCCATTAATTACTTTCTATTTCCATCAAAAAGCGATTATGGACATAAATTAAAAAAAAAATTATCTGTTTATATATTTCAATTAAAATTTGGTGTTTTCTTTGAAAAAGAGGCTTAAATTATTGATTGGTCTTCTGTAAGGCTTTAATTGACCTCCAATCAATTTTTCACTTCTAATTTTATGCAGTAAGTACTGAAACACTGAATCAAAAGTGCATACAGAAACAAACAGAATCAGAATTCTCATAGCTCACTTTGACAAATGAAGACAAATGTGCGTCAAAGAACAACAAAATTCTCTATGACTTGTTGAGTTAAATTTATGAAGCATCATTCTCTTTGTCCTTAAGTCAATGAGGTCATTTTTGGCAAGGTCTGCATCATTGATTTTCTGTCCATGTCAGCAAAGAAAGGATTACAAAACCATGTTTCAATTTTAAGGTCTTCAGAACAAAAGTAACCTTCAATAATTTTCTTCAGTGTGTTCTGGTTTCTGACTGCAGATAAATTAACTGGAGCATCTGCATTGTTGTCTCTTTCCAGTAACTTCCACAGAGAGTCAGCTTGGCCAAAAGCAATGTTTATAATGGTGACTTGCAGGGATTTGAATTTGAAGAATTTAACTCACTCACAGATTCAAAAAATTCCACCAAATAAGTCACACTGTGGATGCACTCTTTATTTTCAAATTGTTCTGAGATTGGCCTTTTCTTATCTTTCAAAGAAAGAACTTCTGCTGAACCTATAAATAGATTATTTCATGACATGCTCTATTAGACCAGCAAATATATAGCTAGGAAACTTTTGTATTTTCCTTCTAACTTTTTTACAAGTCTACCTGAAAACATGGTAGTTCAAAGATTAGTTCATAGAAATATAATTTCATGGCAGGAGAAAAAAATTTCAGAATCATATGATTGTTTTGGACACTATTGCATGCTATACAGAACCAGATGGGATATTAAAATATGTGCTATTTTCCTCTCCACAAAATCCACAAAAACTCTTCAGTTGTGAAGATTCAAAATGATTTCATAAGTGGAATATCAAGAATTTTCTTCCAATTGAGTTTGTCTTTGACCAAATATTACCAACCATATCAAAGCTACTACCAGCATTTTCAGCTCTTTAAAAAGGAAGGGGGGAAATAGGCATTAACCATCTTGATAGATATAAGGAGTTTTATTTAGTTTCATGTTGAAGATTTATGGCATAATGATTTAGATATCTTCAATAACTAAAATCCAAATATTAGAAAACAGAATAGAGATTTTAGTGTTGTTGAAATCATCTGACAGGGACATTGTTTCATTTGTTTGTTTTCCTCTGGATTACAAATCCATGAACTGTTTCAATTACTGGCTTAAACATATTATCCCCAATTGAATGATTTTCTTTTTTAATAATATGATAAGCAAATATTCTGTGCTTAGGGAAATCTAGATTATGATAAACTTCAATGTTTTAGACCACTCCTTCATTCATAACAAAGCTTTCATATATTTCAATTTATTTCCCTTCTTTCATTTTGTTGGATGAATCAAAATTATAATTTCACTTGGTCTTTTTGGCTATTTGTTTTTTTATTATTTCATCATAATCAATTGAAATAAAGCCAAAAGATACGTGCTTTCTTTCTTTGCTTACATATTTATAGTTAGGGCCCATGTAAGTAAGAACCCATATCCATAATCCATAATAACAATGTTAGAGCATGTCTTCTTAATTAATTATATCTATTGGAAATTATTCTAGATATTATAATGTGGCATAAGTGAAAAATATGCTATGTGAACAACTACTATACTTCTCCATGCTTCCCTAAATATTGTAGAAGGTAAAAAATGTTTTAAAAACTTAATTTGGAGTTCCAGATTAAAGAGGTAGGAAAAAAGACTTAATTAATATTATGCCCTCATAAAGCTAGCTACTCTGAAGAATTTTTCTTAAACCAGACAACTACAATATTAGAGATGATAGGATATGTGACAATATCAACAATTTTTTAAAAGCTGGAAATAGGTAAATAAGAGGTAACTGTTAGCAGTTAAAATAAACCACCAATAGGTAAAAACAGAAGAAAAAAAATTTTGCACTGTAAAATCCTCAAATTAACAGGAGCTGCCATCAACAGGTGCCTCTAAAATTGGGAATAAAGTGTTGGTGGCTAAAATAAGGAAGTTTTGTTGAAGCTGTTTAAGGGACAGTTAAGATTCTGACATGATGTACTCACAGTAAACTGGTAGGAAATTCCACCTTCCCCAAACCAGCTGAATTATGGAGCTTTATTCTCTGTGGTTGAGGTAGTACAAGTATATATTTATATAAATAAAGCTATTCCTCGCCCTAAAATAAACATACAGGAATTATGATAGCTATTAAAAATATTATGACATCCACAATGGTGATGTAGTATGGTTAGAAATGACAAATTAGACAAAATTATGGTTGCGAACATTAATGGCTACAGCAAAACCTCAAAATACTCTTTTAAACAACAACTTAGCAAATATTTGCTAAAGCCTATAAATTGTAAGGCAGATAAAAACACAAAATGTCCAAGTAAAGGAAATTCTCATACATTTGTAATAATTACCTCCTTGCAAATGCATAGATTGTTGGGGAGAATACATAGGAAACAGGTAGTAGTATTTGCCTTGTAGGAGAAGGACTAGGTGGCTGGGTTAAAAAGGATGTTCTGGAGACTTATTCTGCACTTTTAAACTTTTATTTCTTTCTGAACTTTTTATATTATTGATATCTATACAAAAGTTTTAAAAGTATATTTCCCCTTACCAATAAACATGTAACAATGCCAACCTTTGTAGGAAAAAGCCAACAAATAAAAAATATTTCCTACAATTAAAATTTTTAAAGTAACAAATGCGGAATCACTGAAAAAAATATAACTTTTAAAATTTGATTCATGAACATATTCTAGTTTATTCATTAAATTTTCAAGTTAAGAACCTCAGATTTTATGGAATAAAACTTAAAAATAATTTCATAGGTATGGCAGATTCACACTTCTTGTATTTCATGGCAAGTACATATACATTTTATTAATGTATATGGTAACACATTTATTCCATGCATCTCTGCTTCCCCTTTAACTCTGAACACAGAATATATGTAGAGCATTAACAGTGAGAATAATATAGCCTTAGAGCAAGACATATGCTAAATTACAAGATCCTGGATGGCAGATGTATTTGTTAGCAACGCTTTCGTTGCAAGTTATAGAAAACCAAACAAGACTGTCTTAAAGACATTTAGCTGTACTTATTCATAGGCTCTTACTGGTTCAACAGTAATATAATATCAGACCCAACATAACTGGTCTTTGCCTCAAGGTTGTAAGATGACCGGAAAAGATGGAGCCATCTTTCTGTCTTCTTTCAACACAGAAAGAATGGAAGTTGATAAAAGGATAATGCCAGGAAACTATTGTATGGTTTATTGATGATAATTAGGTCAAATGGCTACCCAAACTGGGAGGTATATTTACCTATTCCAGCCTCTATAAGCACAACAGGCATTAGAAAAGTGGGGTGGGGGTGTCCCATCATCTTGTGCCTACCACAGCATGAATGGAGACTACTATTTATCTTTTTTCTGGACATAAAGATAGACCTCCTTTTCCAAATTTTCTGAAGATAACTGAGATGCAAAAAGTTGAATTAATGAGCTACATTTCCAATATTGGTTATTTCAGAATCCATTCCTTACCTGGACCAGATATTGACCTCAAGAGTGACTTGGAAATCACATGGTAAAGATGGTGGAGTCTTTTTAGATTCCTATATGTTTGTTTAGAGAAAAATATCTACTGCCCATCAGAGGAAATCTATTTTAGAAATAAATTTAAGGAGAAATAAAGTTCAATGTTTAAGCTACTGAAAGTTTGGGGCTTATCTGGTATGGCAGCTAGCACTACCTCAATTAATATAGTTCCTTAATTTGCCTTTATCCATAGAGACTTTAACAAGATTTCTTAAAACCATCTGGGTATAAATTAGACTTTTCATGCCAATGCCAACTAAGTCATATTTGAAAAGTGTGTTTTGTTTTGTTTCTTTGTTTGCATTATCCTCTATGCAATTCTGAGCTATTGAAGCATTTTAACAGGGTAGGACTATTGTCTAATTTTTTTTTTTCAGGTACCAGGGTGGGGATTGAATCTGGGACCCCATGTGGGAAACTAGTGCTGAACCACTGACCCACATCAGTTCCCCTGAGTCGGCTTTTTTGTTTATTTGCTGGTTGTTTGTTTTTGTTTTAAGGAGGCAATGGGAACAGAACCCAGGGCCTCCCATGTGGGAAGCAGGCGCTTAACCACTTGAGCCACATCTGCTCCCTTATTGTCTAATTTTCGTTTTGGAAAGTTTACTCTGTGGTGTGTATTAGATGGATGTGAGACTGGAGATTAAATAGGATATTGTTATAATAATTTGAGAGAACTGATGAGAATAAAAATAATAAATGGACAGTGGGCAAGTGTTAGTGGGCAAGTATTAGTCAGGGTTCTTTAGGGAACAGGATCAAAAGGAGATATCTGTAAATAGTATGAGATTTTATAAAATTCTCTCACTTGACCATGCGGATGCACAAGTACAGATTCCACAGGCAGGGTGCAAACCAGGGGTCCAATGAAAGTCTAATGAAGGCCCTTGATAAGTTTCCAGGAGACATTGGCTGTCCAAAGACGAGCTGGGAAAGTCTCTCTGAATGCTGAAATCATTTTCCTTTTAAGTCAATCAACTGACTGGATAAAACTTCACTCATTGCTGATGGCAATCTCCCTGGTTGATGGTAGATGTAATCAGGCATCTATGCAGTAAACTCACTGATGACTAAAGTCCATAAATATCCTTCTATTACAATTAGCCCATTGCTTGCTTGACCAAACTGGGCACAATTAACTGGCTGAGTTGACACATTAGCCTAACCATCACAGCAAGGAAAGAAATTTATAGATAATAATAATAATATATTCAATAAATCGGATTGGTGATTCAATCATTAGATAGGTAAACAAGGATCCAAGGATGATAACCATGTTTCTGGCAAATGTATAGTGTCAGAATCACCCACAAAGAAAGATCATAGGAAAAGAAGCAGATTTGAACAGAAGAAAATAAGTTCAGCTTTACACATATTGGTATAGAATTTGATATCTGAGGAAAATAGACATGTAGTTACCCAGGTTATGGAATTCAGCAGAAAAACCTAGATTTGGAAGATATCAAAGTATTTTGTTCATTGAGTACATGGGAACAAATGAAATCCAAGCACAATATTGAATGGGAGAAAAGAATACATGAGGCAATTTTTGAGGATGAATGGAAAACAGGAAACTAAAGACAGAAAAAAAATCAAGAAATACAAAACAAAGAAAGCATAGTCATAAAGCAGAGAGGAGGGACAGTGATATAAAGTGCTGTTTAAAGGACATGCTAAAATAGAGTTCTTTAGTGATTTTAGCCAGAATCGCTTATTGAAGGAATATGAGTCATGATCAAATTGCAATTGAATCGAGTTAAAAATTGTTATATCAGGAAGAGAAGACATTGTAAACTCTCTGCCAAGGGGGATCAGGCTGCAACTCTTATAAAACATAGGATGAGATTTTTTAAGAGACATTGAAACATAGTAAATACTGTATGTATTGTGAGAATTTTGATTTTTAACCATAATAAAATAAATAAATAAATAAATAAATAAATAAATAAATAAATGTCATAGCAAAACAAAAAAAAATTTAAAAAAATAAATCAATTTATGGAATAATGAAAATTTAAAAAAAAATACTGTTTAGCAGGAATCAATACAGAGGGAGTAAGGATGCTGGACAGTGAGAAAGAAATTGTAAGATTTATTTTACTAAGGAGGCTAGAGATGAGGGATCCAGGACAGTGGGATTAGATTTAGTGGTGGAAAAAAGAGAGAATTCCTACATGATGCTTTCCAAAAAGAGAGAAGGGCAGTAGCAGAATCTGATATTTTAAATACAGTAAATTAAAAGAGATTTCAAAGAACTATATAGAAGGGTTGAAAAATGTTGGGACTCACCTAAGGTTTGATAATTTTATTGTGACACCAGTTATTAAAGTTATAAGATGGTCTCTATTTTTGTTTATTAGCTCAGAATAGCTGTGGAAAAGATAGCTAGATAGAATTATTTAGAGTGAGAATTTGAAAGGTTTTGAAACACAGGACAAAGTTTCCAAGACAACTAGCAATTCCAGCATGGGAGATATTTCAGTGATTTATTTTGAAGTTTAAGCATATAAATATATAAATAAAGAAGATATTTTCAAGCAATTAAGTCAATAGAAAATTGAATGTAAGGAGTTGGAATCTGAAAAACTTAAAGTAGATTAGCTCTAGGTTATAAAGCAATGGAGTGCTGGAGCAGACCATGCATCTCCTCCCAGCTCTGAGTTCCATGACATCTCACTGATAGTTTGAAATCGGCCATGATGGGAGAATGTAGTTCATGTAAATCTTCAAATGTTCCATATAAGGGTTTTGTTTGTTGTTTTCAGAGAACTGGTCATTAAACAATTATTACATACCCTGGGCTACAAGTTCCAAATCATGGTCATGAAAATTGGATGGGGGGCTGACATGAGTTGAGGTGAAGAAGTAGAGAGGTTGAGTTGTTAGCTCATTCACATTATAGTGTTAAATTCCAGATCATGATGGGAGGACATATGGAGAAGGGAATGACTGGGAGTTAAGTGCCAACATTTTTAACAAATTAGTGGGATCTATTGAGTGATGGAGTAAAGGACTGTAGTTGGATAGGGAAAGATATTAGCTAGATTATAACATAAACATGAAGACAAAGAGAGAATTACAAAACTGTAAAAGAGATGAATATTCAGTACTGTCTTGAAGTGAGGTCACATCCTAATGCTGAAGTATACATATGGACAAGATGTGGGAGAGTGAAGATTCCTGAAAAGCTGAAGAGTAAAGAGTATCCTCAAAGGAAAGGAAGTTTCATTTGATAAAATAAATGGAGTAAACTTTCAGAAATAAGGTCAACTTGATATAAGAGCATATATCTACCAGAGAAAAAGCTGCCAATGGTATGGAAAGGAGTTTGGTCTGTATGATCATGTTCTGATGGGTGAAGTGGGCAGATGGGGGGACAGAGAGAAAAAACCAAGACCATGTGGTTAAGAGAACATGAGAGAACATGGATGGGAATCTTACATTTATTGTGGTAAACAAGACCTCAGTGATGTAAACCACAGAAGTTGTCAGGTTTTCCAGAGGAATTAATCCCAAAAGCACAATGTAGATGGAGATCTCAGGCATCTTATTACCTTATTTAATTATGGTGCTGAAGCAAACTGCAATTAGGTTGTGGTTACTGAACATACTGAAAAGACAAGATTGTTATTTAATCATGATTGAGAAAGGCATTGATTTTTTGAAGAAGCCACCTTTGTTTTTCATTGATCTTATTTCCAAGGAAGTTTTGATCTTAGTCATTTAATGGAAGCTAACAGAAAAACGGAGTCATTTACTGTCTCTGATAATTTGATCTAAGATATGCAAACCAGCTCTATTGGAAAAGTGCAATAAGCAATTCAAAGAGATCTATCTCAAGGAAAAAGGTTTACTGGCTATCAAGTCCCCTAAAAAAGTATTCAGCAGTCATTTCCTCTCAGAGTATTTTGCAAATGAAAAATTTTCATTGAAAATCCAAATTATTAATTATATTTTTGTATGCAATTCATCAAATTTCTGTCTCTTTCTCATTAATAAATCTTGAATAACAGCATTTTTATAGGAATTAAAGATATAAGAAAAGGCTTTATTGGTCAAATCCATGATATACATAGTTAATAATTTCATTATTTTATGACATTAACAGTTATTTTGGGAGGGAAAGGTCATAGAGTTCTCCACTGCAAAAGCTAGAGTTGTGAACCAATTGCTCCTAACTTCATATTAAAATCCTATCCCTTTAATTTTTACACTCACAAATAATATATATAATGAAACCAGCTGGATCACAGTCAACTAGCATGGCAGATGGAAGGGATCTTAGAGATCATGCGGTGCTTTTTCACAATTTTCAGGAAAACTGGAGACCAAGAAAGAACCATCAATATCAAAACAACAATCTGTGATTAAAACTCATATCTACTGACAAGAAATCTAGTGTCCTTATTATTGTTGCATTGTCACTGTAAGAGCTAAAAATGCATGTTTTGGTCAATATTTAAGTCATTATTTTATGGTGGGCTGAGCTTTTTTGACAACTGAACTGAAATAAGGCATGAGGGAACAGCTGGTTATCTAAATATAGACACAAACCTATCTACATTGGTTAATTTTTCTTGGTGGTAAAGTAGAGGAGGATCGCTTCCAGCAACAGGTTTTGATCAGAGAATTCTGTATAAAATTGAAAGCAAATGATAAGAAAATTGCAGTTAAAGTCAATAGTAGACAAAATGAATAGCAAGTAAGATAAATTAAAGCAATGATTGAGTTAGCATGCAGGAAATGAGTATGGCCTTATATATTTACTAATAATTGAAACATTCGGTGAGGAGAATCAGAAGAAAGTAGTACCCTAGATACTAAAGGGAGCCAAGGGACAGATAACAGTCTTTGTGCCAACTATGACATGTTAATTAAGACCATTGCTTTCCAAACCTCAACCATTCTATCTCTGAAAGGAAAAATGTAAAACCAAGAATCTTATCAGGAAAAAGATAATACACTTAGAAGAAAACATAGGGAGTAAATTTTCATGAACTTGCATTTGACAATAGAGCCTTAGATATAACACAAAAAATACAAGCAATGAAAGAAAAAAAGTAAATTGGAGTTCATAAGATTTTTTTTTTTAATTGTGTATTATAGGGCTTTGAAGACATTGAAAAGACAATCTACAGAAAGGTAAGATTGAATCTGGTAAGGGTCTAATATCCAAAATACATAAAGAGCTTTTATAACTCCATTACAAAAAGACAACACAATTTAAAAATGGGCAAAGATTAGAATAGACAATTCTTCAAAGAAGATAGACAAATGCTGCCAAGAATTTGGCACAAATAAATACACATAAAATCCACAATGGGATACCACTTCTCACATCTAATAAGATGGTCACACACACACACACACACACACACAACAAACTACAACATGAAACAAGTGTTGGTAAGGATGTGAAAAATTGAAAAAATCCTACATTACCAGTGGGAATGTAATATGGTGTGGCCACTATGGAAAACAGTTTTGTGGTTTCTTTAAGAGTTGAACATGGAATTACTATATGATACAGCAATTCCACTTGTTTGTTTATACTCCAAAGAACTGAAAACAGGAACTAAACAAATACATGTACTTGCATATTCATAACAGCACTATTCATAACAGCTAAAAGTTGGAAACAAATGCTCATCAACAGATGAATGGATAAACAAATTATGGTATATACACACAATGGAATATTATTCAGCTATGAAAAAGGAAAGATACTTGCTATAACATGTATGAACCTTGAAATCATTATGCTAAGTGAAGGAAGCCAGGAACAAAAGGTCACATATTGTATGATTCCGTTTATATGAAATACCCAAGGTAGGTACATCCAGAGACAAAAAGCAGATTAGTAGTTGTCAGGGGATAGGGTAGGAGGCAATAGGAAGGAGCTGATTAATGGGAAAGGGGTTTCCTTTTCAGGGGTTTCCCAGGAGACAATTCTTCCTCTTTCAGGTGTTTGAAGCCAGTAAGCCTTTGTCCCAGATTGTCTGCCTCTATAGTTTCTCACACTCCTTTCATCCTCTAAAACTGCTTTTGCCTGAAGGGCAAATTCTGAGAGGAGAGTCAGATAAGAGTAGACTTTCCCAGCTGAAACAGACCCGGGTCCCATGAAGGGGCCATAGACCCTCTCCAATATGCCCTGGAAATGGGATCAGGAAGGGCTTTCCTGGCCTGCCCAGCAAATGCAGCCCTTCAACTAACTGTCTCCCACGGACTTGAGAAAGCCCAGCATATTTAAGCCTCCTCCAGGAGGGCCTTTGTCCTGAGCAGGTTGACACAAAGGCTGCAAGTGCCTTTATTGGGGTGGGTTGAAACAATAGCTGCCCTCAGAGCCAGGCCTACAGGGATCCGAAGTCACTTGTCAAAAGCTGTGATTAGTGATCAGCCATGCCCACTCCTGGTCTTGGGGAAGAGGATTTTTATGTCCCTTTCTGTCATCAAGGAGCTAGCCAGGAGCTGGACTCTACAGCAGCTTGCCTGTAAAATTGGGGATGGTGCTACTAGCCACTGGGTAGAGAGAGCAATTTACCATTCTTTACTGTAATTGATCAGCCTCTTCCTCTCACTCTTCCCTGGTTGTTGCACAGTGTTCTTCTGGCCTCTGCAGCTTCAAATAGTTGTTTTAGACAGTTCCTGCCTGTAAGGACGGAGTTCTTGAGCTTCCTACTCTGCCATTGTCTCATAATCCCTCCCTCTCCTGCTCTTTTCTCATGTTCCTTTGAACTAATCAAAAATTTTTTTCCATTTTATTTATTTCCTCTATTAGCTAATAAACCATACTTCTTTCAGTATTTTTGAGTGGGTACTCTGACTCCTAATAGGTATACTTAGCTCATTAAATTATATGTAACCTTATATACTATGTCATTTTAAACTTCACACCTGATACCTCTCACTTACTAACGGTCACTGTTTACATCTGACTTCACACCTGAAACTTCCCACTAGTAACATTTCACAATATCCACTTCTCCCTTTCCATTTCCTACTTCACAAATGTAATAAACTTACAGTATAATTACATTTACCTTCACTACTGCTTGAGTTAACAGATATTTTACTTCTACATATATATTAGAACTTACGTATTTCAGCTTTCATACTTAAGGTTTCTGAATTTCCACATGATTTTTACAGTTTCCATTTTTTTCTGCTAAAATATCTATATATTCACTCATTAAAACAATATTTCTTTACCTTTAACCATATTTATATTAGCTGCTTTAAATGTTTTATATGCTAAATCCAATGTCTGGAATGTCTTGGGATCAATTTATATTGGCACTTTCTGTCTTGACTTTGATAACGTTTTCACATAGCTTTGCATGCTTAGAAATTTTTTATTGAATACCAGATATGATGGGTGGTATATTTTAGAGGCTCTGTGCTCTTTTATCTTACACTGAAGTGTTGTTTGCTCTAGCAGGTAGTTCAATTATTGCCTAATCACCCGGAACTCCTATAAATTTGATTTTATACTTAGGGGAATTATATGGAAAGATCCATGACTTTCCTAGTCATCTAACTTTATTGGTCCACCTTGCAAATTCTATCTCCCTTGCAGCTCTTGTTGAGACTTGGTTTTAAGCTTTGCAAAGGTGTGTCAAGAGTAGGTGTTTTTCCAGACTAATATTTTTGGTATTTGGGCTGAATATCCTGGAAGTTAAAGCAGTCTCTCTATCCTGGTTAATCCAAAACTAAACTGCTTCTCAGAAATGCTTGCCCTCTAGTATCTTTGTTCTGTTCATAGCAGCTTCTAACTTGTCAAATAGTCTTGCCCTGCACGAACACAGCTTGACCTTCAATGAAGAACTTGTAAAAAGAACTCCCATACAGGATTCTATAGCTCACTTTGTGTCTACTTCTAGGTGTCCTACCTGCTAGATTCCAAACGCTTTGGCAACCCTAAACTCTGATCTCTGCCTACTAAACTCAACAGAATGGCAATGTTTTATTTGGGGAAACTGTCAACAGGCAGCAAGCTAGTGTGATCATGGCCTCATCTTTTGAGCTTACTATCTCCCAGGGATTGCATTCTCATGATGACTGTTTTCCATGACTAAAACGTTTTACCTCATATATTTTGTTCAATTTTATAGTTGCTTCTGGGAAGGCCAGCTCAATCGTTCGTTAGGTCTGGAAAGAAATGTTTCTTCCTTGCCTTTTGTCTACCCATCTTCTATCCACTGCTAAAAGGTAATACTAAAATCTACAATTAATTTTTAAAAATGTATTCCTGTAGTTCTGTTTAATTTTTGTTTCATGTTTTTAAAGTTCTTTTATTAGGTGCATCTACATCTAAGATTATTATGTCTTCTTGAAAAACTGGCCTTTAATAACTGAAATGTCTGTCTTTATCTCTAAGATCTTGGCCCATTTAAATGCAAAAGTAGTATTGAGTGATGCTATTTATCTTCAAGTTTACTTTTTTTGATATTAATATAGCCCCACTATTTTCTTATGATCAGTGTTTCACTTGTATATCTTTCCCTTATCTTTTTATTTGAGGATATTAATGGTTTTAGATATAAAATTCATCTGTTGATGACATCAAAGAATTGGGTGTTACATATTTTAACCCATTCTGACAATTTCTCAGAATTATAGTAATTTATAGTTAATGTTATTATTGATATTAGATTTATGTCTACATCCCTGATTTTTGTTTTATATTTGCTCCAGAATTAAACTAAAAATAATTTTTCAGCAGAAATATCTGTACTCAAATGCATACCTCAGTCAAAATTTTGTTAGCCTTCAGTTGTGACTGTCATTAAAATGTTTATTCAGTACTGCTTAAGCTCTGAGCATCATTGAAATCCATCAGGTCAAAGTATTAGTTTTCATTCCTCCTTTCCTGTTTCTTTTGGAATATTTGCTATTTGCTTAATTTTTTATTTTAGTATTCATTTTTGTCCTCTCTATGGAAATTTGAATTAATATGATGCCACTTTACCTATCATATGTATGCTACTTATCATATGAGAAAATTACAACTCTATACTTCCTTTGATCACTATGTGGTTCTTCTTTTATCATTGTCATATATTTCTACATTCAATATAAACCTCAAAGTACATTTTTATTTTTTCATTGAATAATTCAGCTTGTTAATGTATAGAAATCAATAAAAGAGAAAACAGGTTTTAAATATATTCATGTATTTATTTTCTTTGTCACTCTTCAGATATTTCTGTAAATCTGACTTTTCATCTAGAATCATATTTTTTCTGTCTGAACAATGCCATTAGTGGGTCTTGTCATGTGATCTGCTGGCTACTGATTGTTTTTCAGATAATTAAATGAATTAATATATGCAAATAATTTGGAACATATAAAAAATAAATAAATGTTCCCAGCAGTGCCAAAATTCTTATATTCATAATGAAATGAATAGTTGAGTGTGGCTTTTTAAAAAAAAATTTTCACCATTAGACTATGGGAAAATATCAAGAGTGGACAGTGTAAGACACTTCAAATTTATTGTAAGGAGTTTATGCCAGCTTGATACATTGAGCACATATATATTTATGAAATCAGTTATATCTTGGGGCTATAGAAATTAGCTTTCTATCGATTATGCCTAGTTATCTGTTATGTGTGTGACAATGTGAAAATGGGCACAAGCTGCTCCTATTGATTTACTGTCCAATAAATAATTACTGTTCATTACTTATTGATTATATACTCCCATAATCATTTCACTTTTCTCTGCTTTGTGGTATCAGTGTCAGTTTTAAAGCCTGAGAAATTTACACGTAAAAATTAAAAATCAGTTGTACAGACAATATGAACTGTCAAACTGTGTCCTGGCTTGTTTATTTGCAAGTGACAAGAGGATGTATTATTCTGATTACCAGCATCAACTTTTCTAAAAATATTGAGAAAATTCACTAAATAGGCAGTATGGACTGCTTTGATTGGTTATATAGGGTTTCAGATTATTTCATGTCAAACACTCCATTCCAGGAGCCAAGACAAGGCATCTGGAGGAAGAATGCTCAAGGTCCTATTTCCAGGTACAATGGGGCCAAGGGCATACTTTAGGCAGTTACCCATATATTTTTTTACATTCATCTTTGTGTCCCTGATTACCATTAGTAGAATTACAGCTGGCACTTGTTTCAACCAAGGAAAAATTAAGACCATTAAATAAAGAAAATCTAAATAATAAGCATGCAAATGGGGTTCTCCCGAGGACAAGAATCGTCTTTCTCTTATGTGTTACTACAGCTATTATCACGGTATCAGGAATTCTTGAAGACATTCAATAAGGCAGTTTCTTGCTAATGTATCTCCTGGAATGAAGAAGTTTAAAAAAAATCATCCACTTGGGCTGAGTAAATATGCTATTCTGTCTATAAGGACCATTTGGTACCAAGTTCCAAAGGAAGAGAAGTAACCATCTGATCAGGTTCATATGTGTTTTCCTTGGTATTTTTTTTTTACACCATAATAAACACATGTAAAAGTAACTGGGAATTGTTAAATTTTCCATGGGCAATCTATGTGCTATGTCCTAGATTTCAGTGGGCACTGACAGCGATTGATTGTGTTTCTGTTCTTAGCAATGGGATTGAGATTAACAAGTGCATGTCAAATTAGAAAGGTTTATCTGGTGATTTACTTTTATTTCTGTTAGTATTTAAATGGTTGTAATAATTAAAAACTAAACCTGCATATTTTTAAACTACTAACCAATGAATAAATAAAGGTCAATAAAGTTCAAAACCAGAAAATGAACTTAAAAGAAAAAAATTATTACACATCTGTTTTCCTAACGTGACTGTAAAGTATTTTCCTCATACTATCTGTCCTAATAAAATAAGACCTATAATTAGATGTAATCAGAGTTGTCCCCAATGTCAAAAACAATTCCTACCAAAATCCTGGTTCATATTTATTGGTCTGGTTAGGAATCAAGGTGTTTCCTTCTCTAACTCAACCCAACCATAAAAATCAATTTATTTGATGGATCTGTAGACACTATATTTTGCACCTTACCAAAATTATCTATTTATCCCGCTTTGTATTCTCTGAACTTCCTGGAGCTGTGGTTTGGGTTTGTTATTAATTTGGAAAAATTTTGGCCATTACTACTTCAACTATTTCTTCTGCTCAATCTTTCTTTCTTCTTCAGGTTTTCCAATAACATTTATGTTACATGTTTTGACATTGACCCACAATTCACGGATATTCTCTTCTGTTTATCATTCTTCTTTTCCTTTGCATTTCAGTTTCAGGAGATTCAATTGACATATCTTCAAGCTCACCAATTCTTTCCTCAGCTGCATCCAGTCTACTGATGAGTCTAACAAAGGCATCCTTCATTTTTTTACAGAGTTTTTGATATCTAGCATTTTTTTTTGTTTCTTTCGTAGAGTTTCATCTCTCTGATTATATTTTCCATCTGTTCTTGCATGTTGTCTACTTTTTCTATGGAGTCATAATATTAATCACAGGTATTTTAAATTCTTGCACTGATAAGGCCAAAATTTGTATCATATCTGATTAGTTTCTGATGCTTGCTTTGTCTCTTTAGACCGTGTTTGTTTGTTTGTTTGTTTGTTTACTTTAGGAATGTCTTATAAACTTTTTATAAAAAACTGGTCATAATGTTTTAGGTAATAGAAACTGATGTAATATGCTAGTTGGACTGTGTTCAATGTTTGCTTTAGCTGTAAGTGCCAGGGACTTCAAATTCCTTTTGTGTCCATGTAACCTTTTTGCTTCCCTAAAAACTCTTCCTTAGATAAAGTCTTTATCTTCTGCTCTTTTGGTTGTCAGCCCTGTTATACTGGAGTGTTGTTTGTGTGATAGTAGGGTATGGAGGGGGGAAGTGTTCTATAATCTTATGATTAAATCTCAGATTTTAGTGGACCTGTGTACCTGCACGCTGACCTATACAAGTGTTTGCTCCCTTAGGAGAGACAGGAAAGCTAGACAGGTCTAGAGTCAGGGAAATGTCTTTCCTGTAGGTACCATAAGGTTCCATAAAGTCTTTTATCTTGGAGAGTTGGCCTTTGTTATATAGACTGTTCTGGGAATATTTAACAATGGTTACTCTTTTTTTTTTTTTTTTTTTTAAATGTCGTTATTTCCATTTATTTATTTATTTATTATTTATTTATTTATTTATTTATTCATTTATTCATTTATCCCCCCCTTGCTGCTTGTGCTCGCTGGGTCAGCTAACCACGCCGTGCGGGCGGGCCTGCCTTCACCAGGAGGCCCCAGGAACTGAACCCGGGGTCTCCCATATGGTAAACGGGAGCCCCACTGATTGAGCCACAGCCGCTTCCCACAATGGTTACTCTTTACTTCACTCTGCCATAGACAGGAAGTAATCATTTTTGACTTTTTACTATGAAAGCATGGTGGAGTTCCTGTAGGTAAAATCCACAAATGTTTGAAGTCCCCTTAAAACTGCAACCTGCAAGAGTTTCTCTTGTTCTTCAGATAGTACACACTTTGCTTTCAGCAATTTGTCAAAATTATCATATAAAAGTTCCTAACAGTTTATGACTCTGGTTTCTGCTTCATTTAAGCAGATCTTGGCTGTTTCTCTGGATTCAACCCTTTTTACAGATTTCAGGGTAGCCATCTGCCCTGTAACCTCAGTTCACTGATGCATCCAAGTAAACCATTGATTTTCAATTTGTTCAGGTTTTACTTGTTGTAAGGACTTGAGAGATAATTTCCAAGCTCTTTTAATGTCAAAACTAAAACTGGAAGTGTACAATATTATCTATTCAATAAAAATTAAAATCCTCCCATGCAAAAATTATATATTAGAACTTTCAGTGGATTAAAAGAGAAACAAACAGACAAAAAGAAAGATATAAAGAAAGAAAGAAAATAGAATTTTTTCATTAACTGTAGTATAGACAGAGGAACAAAATTTGCTAGAGAAATATAAGGATTATAGAACAATTATAACAGAAGAGGGTAACAAAACCATACTGAGGAATAAAATACTTAGGCAGTGTTTACTTTAAAATACTATGTAAAGATTCAAAAAATAGTTTAAACTGAGTTTTCTAACAGATAATGTTAGAACTAATGACATGGAGAATCGTTAATTCACAATATATGCAAAGGTAAAAAGAGATAGAGAGAAACTGGAAATAATATATATAGTATAACATAAATGCAAATTGGTATAATGGGACAGGTCCCAGTCTTGAAGCCAAATAGGAACCCCATCACTTAATTAGTTGTGTTACCTTTCATCTTAATTTCAATTTCCTCATGTGTAAAATGTGAGAAATAACTTGAATCTCATTCTGTGCTTGTAAGGAAAAAAAATAATAAAAAGGATAAGTAGTTTATTTAAAAGTACCTGGAAGAGGTTATGGTATATTTTATAACTTCAGTAAATTTATACTTCCCCTGTTCATTGTCTGATGTGGGTATTTGCCTTTCAAATATTGCTCTTCTCATTCAATGCTTAACTGCAAAGAATTTATCAACACATATTCCTAGAATAAGCAGTGGGCTGAAATGCAGTGGATTGAGGGTTTCAGAATGGATAACTCTCATTAATGTAGGAATTGATTGAAGTTTATATTTTAAATATAATGTATTCAATAATACTTTATATTTTCTTGATAAATCAGGATAATTATTCTAGGCATTCTTTATTGAGTTCATTGTGATGTGTTAGTCTGGTTTAATTTAATTTGTTTAGCAATTATTTATTGGTCTTTTACAATGTAGTCACACTTAGTTAAAAAGATATGTTGGTGAACAAAACACATAGAGCTCTGTAATTTGGCTTTAAGAGTCTAGTAGAAAAATCTCCTGACTTCTACTGATTTCTGGCTTTTAGTCACTTCAACTATCCAAATTTCCTCTGCCTTAGAAAGATTGCACTCATATATATTAAGTCCTACCCTGAATCTATTTGGTCTCATCTAAATAGGAACTTTGAATAGCCTACTCACAAATGATCCACACCTTAAGTAATAACATCTTCAAAGGTCTTATTTACAAAGGGTTCCTACCCACAGGAACATAGATTAAGACTTGAGCATGTCTTTTGCTGGAACATGATTCAATCCTCAACAGTTCTAGTCTTGTTTTTCTCAGAAGTCCGTATGTCTTACTATGATAAATGTGAATTACTTAAGCACATTGCATGGAACATAAGAGGTCAACCATGTTCATCCTTGCCCCTTCCATTAACTAGAAAAGTTCTAACTCATTTTTGCAACTACTCAGTGGTAATTAGCTTTAAGAAGTTTCATTTTTACTATGGGGAATATTGTGAAAACCTCTTTGATACTTTATGATTCCAAAGGGCTTTTGCTTTATGGCAGATTGAATCATGTACCCCCATTATGGCATGCTTTTAATCTCATCCTGCATTCTTGTGGATGTGAACAAACCCATCGTAAAAGGATCTTTGGAAGATGTTATTTTTAGTTAAGGTGTAGCCAGCTGAAGGGTGGATCTTAATCTGGATTACTGAGGAAAACAGAAGCAAGAGCAAATAAGTCATAGGCAGAAGCAGGGGATCAGCAGGAACTGAAAGTGAAAAGAGAGGACATGGCTATGACAGGAAGCAGATACAAGCCAAGGAAACACAAGGACTGTGGCAAGCCAGCACCAGAATGCTACTGACCATGGGAGGAAGCAAGGCTTCTAGCCTCCCAAACCATGAGACAATAACTTCTTGTTCTTTAGGCTAAAACCCAGTGTGTGGTATTTTTCATAGCAACCTAGCAAAGTAAGTTACAATTGTTTTCAGTTTAGCCCCTCACATGAGGTATTTAAAATTTTAACTCTGGATAGGTGAAGAAGAACTCTATTTAGTAGAGCAATATTCTGTCTGAATAATGTACTCTTAGCTCAATTTACAAATAACTACAATAAGCAAGAGATTATATTTAGTTCTGACAATATTAGTACTCCATATTTCTATTATATCTTTTAAATATATTTTAAAGGTAAATAAAAATAACTTAGGTTGTCTAAAAGTTAAGGATATTTGTTTCTACTCTGATGTTTATATAACTTTCTTAGGTAGTTTTTATATATTTAGTGGGAGTAGTGAGTCTACTTTAAATTTTAAAAAATTATTATTTAAATAAGATTTCAATATTAATTTAGATTAAAATATATGGGGAAAGAATGAAAAATTTATACAGAATTGTTGAATTTTATATAGGAGATAGGAAGAATATTAGATGAATTAATGTCAGGGATTGTAACTAATGTAGTGATAAGTAGTGATAGTAAACAATAGCGGAAGAAAAAGATTTTACAAGGTTCCATGTCTTTTGTTCTTCTTAAAGTAAACAGAATAACAGTGTCCACTAGGTATTTATATAAAGGAATATTTGCCTAGTATTTCCCTTAATGGAAAATAAGTTTCAATAAGAAGTCACTAAGTACTTGATCCAGAAAATTCAAATGACTATATTTTAGTAAGCATTTAAACTTAAATGGCAGCCAGAAGAATGAATGGGAAGAATACATTACTGGGAAACATCAAAAGGAGAGAGAAAGGAGAAAGCCAGCTATCATAATAGGTTAAGGATGAGATGACAGCTTTCCAAATCTCTACATTGAAAGTCCTGCTGCACAGTCATCAAAGGCAGTTCAAAAACTACACTTCATTACCATCATTATTATTTCTACCATCACTGTAACCAAAGTAATGAACAGCTTTACAGGAGCATGAGGGACAAGAAAAGTAACCCAGAGATGCCTATTGGAAATTTGTAAGAAAGGTGTTTTCTTTTCTATATCCCTGGCCCTTGTGGCAGTAATAAGTGTCCTTGGAATGTTGTTAACTTCTTTTCAAATGGCACATGAAATATACTCCCAAAGACAAATTCATTCATTGCATTTTCTATATCACTTTCTCAATTAAGTTATTTTGAGAGAAAATGATCCTCCAAAACTGTCTGAAAGTAATCACTGTCAAATTGAACAAGAACAAGAATACCCTTCAATTAATCAAGCAATATCATAGAGTAAGTGGAACATATATAGCTAATATTAATAGAATCAGAAGCAGTAGTTTGGGAATATGTATTGAAGAGCTCCAATTAAATTTGCATTTTATTGTGACTTAAAATTAATTACACTTTCAAAGACGTATCCTTAATCTGACCATTTCTTCTGATATCTATATCCATGACTTTACTTCAGCCCACTGCCATCTCATTTGACTATTACAACAACTTCCTAATTGGTTTCTTTGGTTCTACTGCAGTCATACTCTTCCACAATCAGGATATTACCAACCACCTTCCCTTTCTTCCCCTACCCATAGCAATTCCAAATTACTATTTAAAAAATACCATAATGTAAACCATTGACCATGTTTAGTAGCTATGTTTCACTGTTTGTGTATCAGTTATAACAAAGGTACCATCTACATATAACAATGTATTAATATGGGGGGGAAAGAAAGGGGGAGGATGTTGGTTATATGAGAGTCCCCTGAATTCTGTGTGTGACTTTGCTGTGACCTAAAACTTCTTTGAGAACAAAATGAAAAATAGTGAGACACTGGGGAATGAGTAGGGCAAGGTGCCACGGTACAGACAGGTCACCAGATATTGCTGTGATTAAAGGTAAAATGTCAAAAAAAAATTTTTTTTTAATATTTTTCATTTTTTAATATCCCAATCTTTTAATTTTATTATATTTTTAGTTTTTTGTTTTTATGTGTTTTATTTCTTATATTTAAACTTATGATTATTGCTTCATTTTCCCATTAATTGTATTTGGCTCTTGTAATGGCTTCTTTTTTGAAGAAGCTTTGGATCACAGAAGGATTACAACTGGGGCTGGGGAAGATCATTGGTGTGCAGTGTCAGTGATGGGGGATGCAAGGGAGGCAGTTCACCTGGGCATACATATAAAGAATATAAAAATGTTCAAATGTTCACAGGGCATTGTCACAGTGGGTGAAAACTCACACAATAACCGAGAGAATACTGAATTCCCTTCCTGGAGAGCTCTGCCACATTCTCTAATAGAGCAGCAACAGACCCCCAAGTACAGGGGCAGTGACTGGTGAAGGAGCATGATCCACTGATGGGCCCTTGATATTGATGACTAGGCTTATGAGCTTTTGCTCTTAAAATTGAAACTTAGCCTATTGTTATGGAATGCCTAAGGATTGTCTCCTGAGAACCTCCTTGTTGCTCAAATGTGGCCTCGCTCTAAGCCAATCTCAACATATAAATGCATGACCTTCCCCCCAGCGTGGGACATGACTCCCAGGGTTGAGCCTCCCTGGCACAGAGGGATTGCTGCCAAGCATTGACTAGCAATCCAAAAGAAAAAGGCCTTGAATAAAAGGGGGAAAAGGTGAAGGCAAATGAGTTTATATGGCTAAGAGACTTCAAAGTGAGTCCCAAAGGTAATGTTTATAAACATCTCAGCAGTATCTCATAGACTTCCAAAGTGGATGCTATCTCATATAGTGGAGCTCCTGAGGGCTCTGGAGACACCCAGGGCCTATGGTTAGGGTGGATAGCTCTGGAGTTTGGTCCACTGCCAGTAGGTCCTACTTTGGAGTTTGTGCTCCTGAAAGTGACAGAATTGGACTCAATTACGTCTTCCCTGCACATGGCTCATCTGTCCCTTCTATTTAAACCTATACTTGGTGCTGGAGTTTATAGGTGTACATCCAGAGACTCAAGTCTCTGGGCTTTTCATGTGCCAACTGAGCCCAGAACCTCAGCGGAGTTGCAACACCTACTCTACAGCTCACTGGACTCACCCAGGAAATCTGGCAGTGAGATGATGATGGACAATGGCCATACCAGGGAACAGAGAGAGTCTGCAGCTGCAAGCAGGATAGCCCCATCCATCTTCCCCATGGGATATAAGCCCCTTCTCAATTGGAGGTGGAGTGTATGTCACCATCCCAGAATCCTTGGGATTGGGGGAAGAGCTATGGACTAGAGCAGACTTACTGCTATTCTACTATAGACATATTATGATTCTAGCAATGGAAGAAATTACAGCATTGATGTGGAGCCAGTGGCCACTTGGAGGCTCTGGGGGCAGGGAGAGGGAAAATTAGTTTAATATGGGCTTTTTCAGGACTTGGGAATCATCTTGAGTGACGTTGTAATGACAGATTTGGCTGTTTTATATCATCACATAACATGCAGAACTGTGTGGGAGAGAGTGTAGACTACAATGTGAACTATAGTCCGTGCTTAATGGCAAAGCCCCAGTATGCAATTATCAATTGCAATGAATGTGCCACACTAATGAAGGATGTTTATGTGGGAGGGTATGAGAGATGTGGGGAGTGGGGCATATGGAAATCCCTATATTTTTTTGCGTAACATTTATGTAATCTCAGTATCTTTAAAAAAATTTTTTTAAAAGAATATATATTTTTGATTTTTAAAGAAGCTTTAGATTATATAAATGTTACATCAAAAATATAGGGACTTTTCATATACCCTACCACGACACATACTTTCCCCCATTAACATCTTTTATTAGTGTGGTACATTTGTTACAATTGATGAACAGGTATTGAAGCATTGTTACTAACCATGGTCTACAGTTTACATTATAGTTACACTTTGCACCACACAATTTTATAGGTTTTGACAAAATGTATAATGGCCTGTATCCATCATTGCAATATCATGCAGGACTATTCCAATATCTCAAAAATGCCACCATGTTACATCTATTTTTCCCTCTCCTTCCCCTCAAAACCTGTGGTGGCCAATGTCTTTATATCAATGTTATAAGTTCTTACATTGCTAGAATAATAAGAAGTCTACTTTATGCCCCCTTTATGTTTTTTCATTCTTCAATCTTGAGGCTTTGGGGATGGTGATGTCCACTCTGTTTCTGATTAAGAGGGGGCTTAGATCCCATGGGGCAAATGGATGGACTGTCTTGATTGCAATTGTAGATACTGTTTTGTGATTAGGTATTGTCCATATCATCATTTTGTTAGTTGTCCTGGCTCAGTCCAGTGACGTGGAGAGTTGGTTTTGCAACTCTGCTGAGATTCAGGACTCAAATGGCACATGAACATAGAAAAGATTTAAGTCTCTGGAACATATATTTAATGAGTATAGTGCTAATTATAGGTTCAAATAAAAGAGACAGAAGAGCCATGAGTAAGAAATTATAAATGAGTCTAACTCTCTTACCTTGGAGAGCATATATTCCAAAGTAAGGTCCACTGATAGGGTGCCAAGTTCTTGAGATTTTAACACACGTAAGAATATATTACTCTTCTCTAAAAACTTCCAATGTCCCCTCATCTCACTCAGATTAAAATACAGACTCCTTACCATGCAGGACCTTCAAGGCCCTATATAAACTAGTCCTTCTTACCTCTTTAAACTAATCCTCTACTAATCTCTCCTAGCCTTCTGTCTTATCTCTGATATGCCAAACACACTCCCATCTCATAATCTTTGTTCATGTTCTTATTTCAGTTCTGAGTGTTCTTTTTGGAGACTTGCATATGATTCACACTTTCATGTACACCTTTATTCAAATGTCACCTCAGATAAGACCATCCTATCTGAAAAAGGATAACTCTCTATCACTTGTTATTTCACCATTTAGCTTTATTTTTCTTGATAGCACTATGTTCATCTGACATATAAATTTGAGAGTTTATTTGATCACTGTTTCTCTCTCTTATATTAAAATCTGGGTCCCATGATTGTATAGTGTTTTTCTATATTGTCTAGTGCTATGTTCCCAATGCCTAGAGAAAATACACATCACAAAGATATTGTTTAATAAATATATGTTGAATAAGTGGATAAATATTATTTTCATTTGTTTTTAAAATTCCAAACATACCCAAGAAATAATATGATTGTAGGAGTCAAGGTTATTCAAAACATAAAGTGTTTTTTAAGCTACTTTACTTATACAGTCAAATTATTAGTTTGTTCATTAAAAGCAGATTATCATTATTTAAATGCTCGAAATGTTTCAGATGTTAAATAACAGAAAATTCCACAAGTTTCCTAGTTCAAAAGCTTTCTGATGTTCCCTCTCACCTGAATGCAATCTGTTTGAAACTATAAGATGTGCATTCTAATGTGCTTGTTATCATAATGCTTGCAAAGGGCCCCTGTTGCATAGGTTTATATGGAATAGAGAGATAAAGGCTGATGGTTGACAGGTACCAGGGGAGTTCTAGAGAATTGTATGATCCCCTTGAGACAGGATTGTTGCTTGAGTTTCTAAATCAGTCCATTAATTTTAAGAATACTTCCAAGAATTGTTCAAGCAATTATGGTCCAGATGAGGCTGCTATTTCATGCTAGTTCTGAAATTGAGACACCTCAACAACTCCACTCATAGTTATATAGTTATGCTTTCTGGAGGCACTGATTTTCTAAGGTCAAAGACTAGTGCAGGAGCATTAACAATAACCTTGCTTCTATAAGCTACAGTGGACAGCAACATGATTTGTTTCTGTTAAAAATATTTTTTTGTTTTATTTAAATTTTTGTCTTGAATGAAGAACTGCTACCTCTAAAGTAATCTTTTCTTCATTTTTAAAGAAGTTTTAGATTACATAAAAGTTACATCGGAAACATATGGGATTCCCATATACCGCACACATCCTCCCCTATCACATTTTCCCCTATTAATAATATCTTTTTGTTTTTTTCTTTTTTTTTTCTTCCTGAATTGCTAAAATCTCTGATACAAATGTTCAATAGATTAATAATATCCTTTGTTAGAGTCATACCTTTGTTAAAACTGATGAAGAAATATTGAAGCATTGCTACTAATTATGGTCTATAGTTTATTTTATGGTTTACACTTTGCACCACACAATTTTATAGGTTTTGACAAAATGTATAATGGCCTGTATCCATCATTGTAATAACATGCAGAGCAATTCCAATGTCCCCAAAATTCCCCGTGTTACACATAATCTTCCCTCTCCCTCTCTTCAGAACCTCTGGTGACCACTGTCTTTATATCTATGTTACAAGTTCTTCCATTACTAGAATAATAAGTCTAGTTTGGTCCATGGTTGCATTCCCCCCTTATGTTTGTTCATCCCTTAATCTTGAGGATTTGGGGATGGTGATGCCCACTCTGCTTCCAACTGAGAGGGGGCTTAGATCACAAAGGGCAGAAGGATGGAACTGTCTTGCTTGCAGTTGTAGATACTCTTTGTTTTTTGGGATGGACGTTGTCCATCATCATCATTAATGTTAGTTGTCCTGGGCAAGTATGATGAACTGGATAGTAGGAGTTGGCTGCAACTCTGCTGAGATTCAGGGCTCAAACGGCATATGAACAGACAGGATATTTAGGTCTCTGGGACATATATTTAATGGGTATAGTGCTTCCTGGAGTTTCTGGAGGAGTACAGCCTGCTGTTCTCTACTTCTCTAACTTGGACCTCCCTAAAGTGATATTTTTAACATGTCTTGAATTGTAGTATATTTACATTTACAGTGTTTATGAAAACTGAGTTATGTATCATTCCATATACCATTTTACATGGCCTTAAAATGAAAACGAGTATCAAAAGGAGAAGAGAAGGAAAGATCTACTGCTGTTGACAGTATACAACATATTTGGCATGACAAACAACAAAATCACTCTTTTAAAAATCTTAAAAAAATAACTTTTAACAAAATGAAAGATTGTGTTTTGATGAACAGTTTCTTTCTTTTGTGAATGCAGACATCAGACAACTTTTGCAATAAGGGAAAAATAAAAATTGTCAAGAAAGGAAAAACAACAGAAGTTATGTAGTTTATACAATAAACATATTTAGAAAAATTACAATATTTCATATTATTTTAGTATTTGTGTGTCTTATGCTTTAAGCTGGGATATATATATGTATGTATATATATATATATGTATATTTCAATGCAAACCTATATGCAAAGTCATTTAGGCATTAAATGAATTAACCATATTGTGCTAGTTATTGCTCATGGAGAATACTTAATATTATCATAAAGAAAAAAATCATATGTCTATACTATATTAGATCTGTTTTTGGCTAAGACTTAAAACAGGAAATATTTTCTTCCAAAAGGAATTAAGGGGTCCCTTCTGCTTCCTTCAAATGTAAAAGATGAAGATCAATAAGAAGAAAATGTTTGGACCACATACCTGGGAAAAGCACACAGTGACAGCCCTGAGTCCTAGGTTAGATTCAGAATTTAGACTGAGGAGGGGATGTTGTAAGAGACACTACCCACAGATCTATCCAAATGGGCATGTAGAGAACCAATGACTGGCTCAAATGCCACTGCATTACAAAAGGACAAAGGGCTGCAGCTAACATTTTTCAGAGTGTTTTGGAGAGAAATACAATCATAGAGAAATCAACTGACAGACATTTGGCAATTAAAGATTGCCCTATGAATCAGGACATTATCAAACACCCAAGAACTATATGGAAAGCAAGAGCCCTAAAGCCAAAAGCAGAGCTCACAGGACACTGAGAATTTAAAAAGATTGAATCCACAAACTATTTACAGACTGATCTAGGGCAAGTCCATTAGTCACTTGTGGTCCCAGAATTTCTGTAATAGAAGGGAAAAGTATAAGGCTGTTAGAACCTGGATTCATACTGTACTTGACACAAAACTAAAACTTTTTTGATATTCCAAACCAAAGAAAATGGCTGTTAATAGAGATTGTGGGTGAAAAGTTTAAATTCCATCCTGGGTCTGGTCTTAACATATTTGTGAAATTAATTACTATCATTGAACTGTACACTTGAAAGTGGTTAAAATGGGAAATTTTGAGTTGTATATATGTTGGTACAATAAAAAATTAAAAAATAAAGCAAAACAAAGCTAACACATGCAGAATCTCCACTTAGTCTTGGGAAATCTCAGAGTAGAAAAGATAAATGCATATTTTCTCTCTGAAATTTTTGATGACAAAGCCTAGCAGAATGTAGCTGGTGTAGAAGAATGACTGAGATGAAAAGACAGCATAGAGGCTGTTCTATACACCCTCTTCCAACCCTGGAATTGTGAGTGATAGCAGACACAATTTTTTAATGTCCTCTCCTTTGCTGAGAGGAGTCCAAGAGAAACTGTTTGAATAAAGATGATGTAGGGAGTATGGACCAAAACCCGAAGGTCTATAGAAAAGTGGCCATCTCACAAGGTAATTTACAAGTTTGAAAGAACAGAGCTTCCTTCTGCTGTGACCTCATTGGAAACCATCCCTCTTCCCACTGCCAACCCACATACACCATGCCTAGAACCTAAAATAAACCCTGGGGAGGAGAGAGTAAGAAACTCAGAATTTCATAGGAAAACACCACTGTGCTGGGGACAACTCAGATATTTTGATATAAACCTGAACTGGCAAAATTGTGTTTTCTGCAACTTGGAATAATGGGGATTCAATTTAACAATTATTTTCAATTATAGAAAAATATAGTCTAATATCCAAACATAGAGATATCATAGTCTAGAAATCAGAGGACTGCTCATCGATGTCAAACTTGTAAGCCTAGTTATAGTAAAAATAATCTGATTTATAATATATCAAAATGTTTTATTTCCTCAAACAAACCATGTTGCTTCCTTTGGCAGTTATGGTGTTGCTTAGAATCAGTTTTTACTCCAAATGCAGGCAGAACTCAAAAGGATGAAAGTAGTCAAAAACGATTCCCTGTCTGGAAAGTCTTTGAAATAGTTTACTTTTTCCTATTTATGTTACAAATCCAATGAGAGAATCCAGAGTCTGAAGAAATTGTTTTTGTACAATTTTATGCCTTTATACTCCTCTCCTAAGTCAATAAACTATGTGATCTTAGAGAAGACATTTAATTGGGTCTCCAGGTCTACAGCAATATAATGTGAGGTTTGGATTAGATGTAATCTGTGATTATTTCTAGTTGTTAATTGTTATTTGATACTAACTGAAATTAAATCATAAATGTTTAAAGTTCAGGAAAGACTCAATCATAGTCACTCAAATTTCAAGGACAAAGGAGAAAAAGATTTTAATTTCATGAGAAATGCTAATTTAAGAAGCCTGCATTGATAAGTGATTTTCACATTAATTTTTTTGATAGAATAATTTATTAAAGTAGTAGAAATAGAATGGCATTACTTATAAGGAAAGTAAATGCACTCAGTAAAAGGGAAATGGCTATGAATATCTTAATGCCTAGGTCACAGATGCTTTTTAGTTATTGTTTAATGAACTAAAATTTAGAGAGACTTTCCTATAATTAACATAGTCTCTTGGACCTATTGTTATCTATGTTGGCCAGCATTGTTGATCTCTCTTCTGGGCAGATATAAAAGCACACCGACTAAAGATTTGATTGTCTCTATTCCAAGATGTGACTTCTGCTTTAGAATGCATTAATTTCACTGTATCAAGGATATATGGATGGATTTTGGCTGGTCTAGCAATCATATGCCATTAAACACATATTCTATGAACACAAACAATAGACCAGGCCCTAGAGACAGGCTTCCTTGGTTTAATTCTCCCTTTGGCACTTGCTAATTGAAGAAGGAACTTTTAAGTTTGTCTTATTCATTTTTAAAATAGGGAGAATATCTATTTATCCCTGAGAGTTGTTATGAAGACTGCCACAGGGCAAGTTCTCAGTCCATGTGAACAATAATGATTATGATCAGTACTGCGTTTTGTGGGATTTAAAATATCATTAGTAAAAGATGAGAAAGAAATTAAAATAAAACAACTGTAAAACCTACTAAATTTCATTGTCAATATTTGGGGAGATTTTCCCTCCTAAGCAATTATAAATTCTAAAAATAAAATTTGAAATAAAGAAAAAAATGGTATATATATGAAAAGTCACCTGAGAGAAACAAAATAACTCTCAGAAAAGGGATTAACCTGATATTACTTTACCTAATTTTTAAAATGAATTGTTCCAAAAAGACTTAAGATATCAATAAAAACATAGAAAAAGAAAAATCATTTTTGATCCATTCTTCTATTTAAAAAGTACTCTGTGTCAGTCACTATAAATATCAAACATTACTGTTCTTACACTGGCTGTTAATGCGGTTAGCATCACTGGAGAAGTAAGACTTAAGGTATGAGCTGAATGATGAAGAGGATTAAACTAGAAAACCAAGTGGGAAGTGTTCCAGTGAGAGGACAAAGGCAGAAAGGAGATAGGAACTTCCAAGAAACTGTAAAACACCTTTTATGTGAGAGAGAAAAAGTGATGGAACATGATCCTGGGGAAAAAAGAACATTATTATTCAAGGCTGTGAGGGTTTGAAGATGGGTGGATCCCAGAAAATTATGTTCTTAAAGCTAATCCATTCTTGTGGGTGTAAATCTACTGTAGGTAGGAACTTTTGATTAGGTTAGTTCAGTAAGGTGTGGCTCAGGTGGGTCTTAATTCTCTTACTGGAGACTTTTACAAATGGGATGAATGGCAGAGGAAAAAAAAGCAAAAACATTGAAACAGGAAAAAAAAGAAGAAGCTGAAGCAACGAAACCCCAAAGAGAAGGGGGAGACCAGCAATGTCTCATGCGCCTTGCCAAGTGACAGAGTAGTCTAGGATTCCTGGCAGCCAGGCTTCAGGAGAAAGCATCACCTGATGATGGCTTGATTTGGACATTTTCATGTCTTCAGAACTGTAAGCTTGCAAGCAATAAATTCCCATTATAAGAGCCAGCCCATTTCTGGTATATTGTAGTTCAACAACCTAGCAAACGAAAAGAAAGGCCTTGCAGGCCATGATAATAAGCATTTATTTCATTCTACAAAGAATGGAAAGTGAAGATTTTAAAGAGGTAGGTGATAAAGGTAAGTGTATGAATTAATCAATACATATTGATAATTATAAATATTTCAGTATATGATCAATATATTAACATTTAAGGTCAAAGAAGTCTAGGTCTTTGCTTACAGAGGGAATGCAGAGTAAATAGCAAAGCAGACTTATATAGAAGGAATAATAGAAATAAATATTTGTAGCATCCATCTAAGCAATGTCCAAGTGAAATCATTCCCTCACCTCTCAACATTAAGAATTTCCAGATCCTAGAAACAAGTTGTTTATTTTGAGAATCACTGCTAGCAATTACAAAAGAGTGAGTACTTTACTTTCCATTGACAAAATTAAAATTTCCTAGTCTTTCCTTAAAAAGAAACCTCTCAGTCTTACCCATCCCCAGTATCCAAAAATATTTTGCATATCTTTCCTTTCTGTTGATTGTGTTACAAAATTTGATGTGCTCCAAACATATCTATATTTGTATAGATCTATAGATCTATAGCTCTATATCAATATATCTATACATAGTTACACACATATGAATGCTTTCTTTTAAAATTTTTCCATGTGTTCTTGGAGAGAACTATGTTGCCATGTTTGGGACACAAGAAGTGATGTTGTTACTATGGGGCATCATAAGTTTGAAGTGTTTATTCAAATCATTAAAATCCCCTTACTCTCATTCTATACCCAACCAGCAACTCTGGTTGTTATTGTACATCTGTACATTTTCTGCTCACTCTTGGGTTCAGATAAGGATGAACATCTGGGCCTACACAACAAGTTCTGTGTCATGGGGTTTGTCATATTTTTTAGGTTCTCTGCAGTGAAATTTCCAGAGCTTCAGATCACCTTTCTTAGAGAACACTTTCTTCTTCTGACTTATGTCCACATACATGTAAAGAAGGAAGAAGACAAGTATATTCAGTAAGAAGTCCTATATGGTGAAGAGATTCTAAATATCTAATGAGGGTTTACTACAAGCAATCATTGGTTACAATGGAAAGTATTACATCCATAATCATATTGAGCAAATAGTTAGATTAGTTCTAATTGCTTATTATTTTTACCAGTGGAAGAGTGGTGATTCAGTAAAGTCATAATTAAAGGTGATTGAATTTCAAAAAATTCCATTCATAAAAATTCACAAGTTAATAAAAATATGTGAATGATTATATATCAATTATATGCTAGTTTTAGATGAGTTGGGAAAATACAGTCCCCACAGTCTCATATGCTCTCAAAAAATGTTCAATCAATCAACTGAGTTAAGAAATATCATGTCAGATATCTTGTGAACTTTTTAAAAATATACATGGCCATCAACTGCTTCTCTAGCTTCACTCCTTACCATTTTCCTCAATGCAAGACAATCTCCAAGAATTATGAGTTTGAGAAAAAGCAAGGAATATGTGTGATTTGGGAAACATTCTACTACATTCATAGAAGCATTTTTGGTGCCTCACAACTTATTGAGCTAAGCAATTGAATTCTCAAAGATCATTCATTCACTTACTTTCTATACAATACATATACCTACAGTAAGATAACCTAAAAGCAAATGCTATTTCCTTTCTGTTTCCCATTCTAGACAGCAGATTAAAAATAGAATTCTGAAGTTATATGAGAGGAGAATATACAACTCTCAGATTTCTCCTGAGCATTCTCTCCCTCACAAAAAATACTGATAATTCTGAATTTTTTAACAAAGGGAACTTAGTGACACATGTTAATTTTTGTATACTAGACGTTGTTTTCTTCTAAATAAGTTACTTTTTATTTAGAAACAACATTTATTTCTCAAGCTTCACAATTCCTTATTTTTTTCTAGTAAGATCCTGGTTGATAATATCATTAATTAATTAGGTGTATTTTAGGCAGACACATAAACTTGATGCTTTCCACTTTTAGATAAAGCAACCTGCAAGTTCGGTAAAAGAATTTTTTTAGTGTGACATTTTTTTTTCTTCTTTCTCCATTTGACTATGCTATTTTAAAAAACATTTTTAGTAATGTATACACAATTGCTCATAAAAATGTAATTATATTCTTTGTCTTCTAACTCTATATTATCCTGTCCCATTAGAGTAAGTCAGGGACTTTATGCTTTCCTCTTCTTTTAAAACCACCATATTGCCATAAGCTAAATCAGATAAGTGGGGAATTTATCTGAAAAATGCATGGCAAAATTTCTGCCTACCAAATGATTTTCAAATCACATATTAAAAAGGGGCCTTAGGAGATAAATCTACAAACTTTGGAACAGCTCTTTAAAACTTGCCAGAATAATCTTCTGTATAGCCCAAAGCAAGATGTAAATTAAGAAGCAATACACTATGCGTGTAATGGAGCAAGTACTTAAAAATTCATAGATCCATTCATCTCCTGTAAACAGCTCACACTTTGTACCTCCCAGGAATAATTACATAACACTGAACAGTTTGAAATTATAAATATTAAGACAGAAAATATACTGTGCATTGATTCTGGTATAAGTTTGTAGAGATTAAAAGAAAGTGTAATGCTTAATAATAATATTGTTATCTAAATATATACTTTGTAGACTGAAAGTCAAAAATTGAAAAGCTTTTGGCAAAATCAGCATAAGAGATGCATCAAGTGTCAGTTGAAAATAGCTGTCTGCTAGCCTGTTGGCATGGGATTAGTGGATCACATGACTAGGCAGGCTTTTAGCACTCAGTAAAGAGCACGAGCTTTTAGTGTTCAAAGTGCTAGAAGTAGAATTCATTAAGTAGGTAAGAACTGACCTCTTCAGGAAAGGAAACTATTAGCAGGACCCTGAGTGAACAAAACGAAACTTGTACAAGATGATTCTTCAGATTTCTATAAATATGGCATCAAATGAAAATGCAAAAGATTTAAAAGCCACCCAAATGTGTTTGGGGTGTTGTATGTGCATGCAATGTGAATTGGAAAAAAAATAAGAAAAAATGTATGTTAGTGAGTAGAGGCCTTAGACTTTTAAACTAGAAAAATAGGTTTATGGCCTCAAAAATTATTTTTTCAAAATATTAAGGGATAATATTGCTTATAGGAATTTTTAGTGCACTACTGAATTTATTTGAAAAGGCAAACATGAGAAATTTTTAAAAATAAGCTTTATATTTTATATCTAACAAGAAAATATTTCATAAGAACAATTTTATTCAATAGACTGAAAGCAGACTTACCCCTCACACGTTTTTCTCAGCTTTATTTTCAAATATTTTTAAAATATATTTTTTAATTAGATAAGTTATAAGTTTACAGAGAAATCATGCAGAAAGTACAGATATCCCATATATCCTCCCTATTGTTAACATCTTGCCTTTATGTGGTACCTTTTTTAGAATTCATGAAAGACTATTATTATAATTGTACTATTAATTATAGTGTATAGCTTACATTAGGTATCACTGTATTGTAGAGTCTTATGGTTGTTTTTAATTTTTGTAACATAAATATAGCCTAAAATTTCCCCTTTTAGCCATGTTCAACTATAAAATTCAGTGCCATTATTTATATCCACCATGCTGTGCCACCATAACCACCATCTATTACCAAAAATTTTCCATCAACCTAAACAGAAATTCTGTACCAATTAAGCATTAACTCCCCATTACTGACCCCTACCATGGCCTCTGGTAACCTGTATTCCAGTTTCTAACTAAAGAAATTTGCTTATTCTAAAATTATTTCATATCAGTGAGATCATGCAATATTATTCTTTCTGGCTTATTTCTCTCAGCATATTTTTAAGGTTCATCCATGTTGTTGAATATATCAGAACTTCGTTCCTTTTAATAACTGAGCAAAATTCCATTTATGTATATACCACATTCTGTTTATCCATTCACATGTTGATGGCCACTAGGGTTGCTTCTACCAATTGGCAAATATGAATAATGCAGCTATGAACATCAAAGCACAAATTTCTGTTTAAATCCGTGCTTTCCATTCAATTGTGTATATACCAAGAAGTGTGATTGCTAGATCATAAGGTAATTCTATACTTACCTTTCTGAGAAATTGCCAAAATGTCTTCCATAGAGCTGTACAATTTTATATTCCCATGGACAATGAAAGTGTTCCTATTTCTCCTCATTCATTCCAATAATTGTTGTATTCCATATATTTAATAGCAGCCATCTATTAAACCATCTTATTGTAGTTTTGATATGCACTACTTTAGGGGCTAATACTCTGAGCATCTTTTCTTGTGCTTTTTGTCCATTTGTATATTTTCTTTGTAAGAATGTATATTTAAATCCTTTACCAATTTTTAATTGGGTTGTTTCTCTTTTTGTTCTTGAGATGTAGGATATCTATACGTATTCTGGATATTAAAACATTATTGGATGTATGGTTTCCATTAAAAATATATAGGTTGTATTTTTAATTTCATGCTGAATTTCTTGGTGGCCCCAAAATTTCTAATTTTGAGAAAGTGATATTTGCCTATTTTTTAATTTTTAAAGAAGCTTTAGATTACATAAATGTTACATAAAATATATAGGGGATTCCCATATACCCACCACTTCCCTTCCCACACCTTCTCCCATTGACAAAATCTATCATTAATGTGGTACATTTGTTAGAAATATGAACACATATTGAAGCATTGCTAGTAACCATAGTCTATAGTTTATATTATGGTATACACTTTGCACCATTCAATTTTATAGGTTTACACAAAATGGATAATGCCCTATATCAATCATTGCAATGTCATGCAGGACTATTCCAATGTCCCCAAAATATCCCATGCTATGCCTATTCTTCTCTCTCTGTCCCCTCAGAACCTCCAGTGGCCACTGCCTTTATAATAATGATACAAATTCTTCTATTGCCAGAATAATAATGAGTCTACTTTAGTCCAAAGTTGTATTGTCCCCTTATGTTTGCTCATTCCTCAATCTTGGGAATTTTGGGATGGTGATACTCACTCTGTTTCTGATTGAGAAGGGGCTTAGATCCCATGGGGTAGATGGATGGAACTGTCTTGTTTACAGTTGTAGATACTCTCTGTTTTGGGGAATGGTATTCTCCATCGTCATCCTTTGGTTAGTTGTCTTTTGTGAGTCCAGTGAACTAGAGAGCAGGTATTGCAACTCTGATGAGGTTCAGTGCTCAACTGGCATACGAACAAACTGAAGATTTAAGCCACTGGGACATATATTTAACAAGTATAGTGCTAATTATAGGTTCAAATAAAAGGGGAAGAATAGCCATGTTTAGGGAAATTATAAATGAGTCTAACTCTTTTACACTGGGGAGCATATACTCCAAATTAAGGCCCACTGACAGGGTGCTGAATTCCTGAGATTATCTGCCCTGCTCTTAGTGTCTAAATGTCTCTAGAGCCCTCAGTAGCCCAGCTATTTGAGGCACTGTTTATTGTGACAGTCAATGAGATCCTGCTGAGACATGCATAAGCATAAACCCTCTAATGATCTGTCTACTCACTTAAAAATCTCTTAGCCATAAAACTCATTTGTATTTAATATTTCCCCCTCTTGGTCAAGGTCTTTTTCCAGAAGCATCACAAGTCGGTGCTTGGTAAAAATACATCAATGCCAGGGAAGCTCATCCTCAGGAGTCATGTCCCACAATGGGGGGAAGAGTGCCTTTATATGCTGAGTTTGGCTTGGAAAGAGGCCACATATGAGCAACAAGGAGGCTTTCAGGAGGTAACTCTTAGGCAGTGTATAATACTAGGCTACATTTCAATTTCACAAGAAAAGGTTCATAAGTACAACCATCAATATTGAGGCCCGGTTATAATGGTCTCTCCTCTTTCACTAGGTTTTGTCCATGTACTTGGCAGATTCTTGCTGCTCTATTAGAGAATGTAGCAGGATGTCCCAGGATAGGAATTCAATATTCTTTTGGTTATTGTGTTGGGTCTCTACCCTATGAGACAATGCCCCATGACCATTTGAACATATTCATATGTCATAGAGGCATGTCCCAAGTGCACCCTTCCCCACCCATCCCCCCATCACTGACAACTCACAGCAGTGAACCTCTCCTGCCATAGTTGTGACCCTTCTGTGATCCACAACATCCTCCAAAACAAAGCCAAATAACAAATAAAAATAATAATAAAATAAAATAATAAATAACAAATAAAATACTCAAATAAAAATTAAAAAATAAAATAATTTTTTCATTGTCTTTCATCCCCATAAGATCTGTTGTCTTTATGTACAGTGACAATTTCTTCCATATGTTCCCCCAGTGTCTTGTTTTTTTGTTTGTTTGTTTTTGTTGTTGTTTTGTTTTATCTTTAAAGAAGCTTTAGGTTACAGAAAAGTCACATAGAAAATATAAGGGATTCCCATATACAAAGCCCCCTCCCACTCTCCCATTCTTCCCTATTAATAACATTTTTCATGTGTATGGTACATTTATTATAATTGATGTACAAATATTGAAGCATTGCTACTAACTATGATCAACTGTTTACATTATGGTTTACACTTTGCACTGCACAATTTTATAGGTTTTGACAAATGTAAACAGGACTATATCTGTCACTATAAGATAATGCAGAACAATTCCAATACCCCCAAAATGCCCTATGTTCCTTCTATTCTATTCTTTCCTCCACCTCCCCTTATAACCCACAATAAATTGAATTGTTTCAATTTTTGAACAATAAGGTTCATAGTTATATGCAATAGTATTGAGGGCTTGACATATTGGTCTGTTTTCTTTCATTAGGCAATGCCTATGTTCTTGAAAGTTCCGTGCCCCTCTAACTGAGAACATAGCAGGACTACCCAGGATGGGAGATTAATATTTTCTTGTTTATTGTGTGAGTCTCCACCCACTGAAATAACACACTTGATATGATGAACACTTTCATATTCCACAGAGGTATGCCCCAGGTGTACACAATCCCGCATATCTTCCCACACCTGACAGCTTGCATCAGTAACTCTCTCTTGCCATATTTGCCAAAAGAACATTTTGACCATTGCAGTTTTAACCAAATCCCCAGAGTTCACCTGCTCCTTCCTCCAGTGCTCCCCCAATTCCATGGATAGTTCAACCCAACCCCCCACCCTGCTCCTCCTCACATTCCTTCACCATCAAGCCCAATCACATCACTGCACCACTATCACCCCCATCCACTGCCCAATCAACCCCTTCCACCTTATCATAGATTTTTCCCATATTCAGCATCAGCTCACTACCATCTACTGCCTTTCTGTCTCCTGATAGCCTAACGTCTGGACTATACCTCTGTGAGTCTGCTCAATTTGCTTAAGTCATATCAGTGAGGTCATGTAATATTTCTCCTTCAGTGACTGGGTTCTATTTTTCTTTTGTTGTTCATTATTTGGGTAAAAATTCTAAGCAACTGTTGCCTTACACAAACCCCTGAAGATGTTTCTACACGCTTTCTTCTAGAGTTTTATAGTTTTGGTTCTTATATTTAGGTCTTTAATCTATTAATTTTTTTTTAATATATGGCGTGAGGTGGGGTCTACCTTATTTCTTTTGACTATGCATATACAGTTTCACCAGCACCGTTTGTTACAAGACTATTCTTTCCCAATTGAGTGTACTTGTCAACCATGTCAAATATCAGTTGGCCATAGATGTGAGGGTTTATTTCTTAACTTTCAATTCTATTCCATTGGTCTACATGTCTGCCCTTATGCCAATATCAATCTTTTTTTCATTTTTGTTTTCCATAATTACTCTTTATCCTTAATCAGGCAACAAAGGAGAAATCCATCATTTCAGCACATGTAGGAAATCCTTTACTGAAAAGAAATATCTCCTTGAATAACTGTTAATTGAGGGTTATTATTATTATTAAAGAAGTTGTGAATTTACAAAACAATCATGCATAACATATGGGAACTGTGTATACCACCCCATCACCAACCCTTTGCATTGGTGTGGAATATATGTTACTATTGATAATAGCACTTTTTATGTAATTGTTGTAGCAGTTTGATATTGTTTATGATTTCCAAAAATAGATATTGGATTATTTTTGTAAACTGGTCTTTCCCTCCAGGCATATTAGATTATAATAGATTCAGAGGTTTCACTTTTACTTGATTAAATAATGATTAAGGCTTTGATTGGGCCACATCAGTAAGAGTTCCCACCAAGGGGGCGGGGACTCACAAAGAAAATGACATGGCAAAAGAGTTAGTGGGAGTTTTGATCCTGGAGCCTGGGAAGTAAACACAAAGAGAAGTAGATATGTGAGGAAGGAGAGAAGGTTCAATTGGACATAGCAGAGGTCCTGGGAAGAGAGACAAACCATTTGCCTGATAGTCTACAGCTGGCCTTGTAGAGAGAAAGGAGCAGAGCAGCTGAGCTTGGAAAGAATCAAGCCGTGGTGAAAGAGGAATCCGGGAAACCTGAACTCTTGACAGACATCAGCAGCCATCTTACTCCAAAACGTGGCAACAGACTTCAATGAGGGAAGTAACTTATGCTTTATGGCCTGGTAACTGTAAGCTTCCACCCCAAATAAATACCCTTTATAAAAGCCAATAGATTTCTGGTATTTTGCATCAGTACCCCTTTGGATGATTAATACAAGATTGTACTATTTTTTTTTTAACAGTAGTTACATTTGATTAAAGAGTATTCAAATAGTTCTATCTTCCATTATTTACATTAGATGTATTTTTCCCATATACCACCCTATTATTTTTCCCATATACCACCTTTTATTAGTATTGTATTTTTTCAAAAATTCATAAAAGAACATTCTTATATGCGTATTACTAACTACCGTCCATCATCTACAATAGGGTTCACTGTGTTATACAGTTCTACTATGTTTTATATTTTAATTTTTACTCAACTAATATATACATCGTTAAGTTTCCTCTTTTACCACATTCACCTATACGATTTAATGCTGTTGATTGTACTCACAATAATGTTCTATTATAAGTTTTAAAATGGGGATGTGTGTACCATCCAATTTTGTTCTTTTTCAATTTTACTTCAGCTAGTTGGTGTTTCTTACCCTTCCATATAAATTTGATGATTGGATTTTCCATTTCAGTGAAGAAAGTTGTTGGAATTTTTACTGGCATTGTGTTGAATCTGTAAATTACTACAGGTAGAATTGACGTCTTCCCAATATTTAATCTTCCAATCCATGAACAATAAAATGTTCTTCCATTTATTTAGATGTTCCTTGATTTCTTTTAGTAATGTTTTATAGTTTTCTGTGTACAATTCCTTTATATCCTTGGTTAAATTTATTCCTAGGTATTTGTTTCTTTTAGTTGTTTATTGTAAAATGAATTTTCCTGATGTTACCTTCTTATTAATCATTACTAATGTGCAGAAATAATACTGATTTTTCCATGTATTGATCTTATACCTTGCCATTGCTGAATTTGTTTGACAGGATTTTCTATATATATAGGATGTCATTTGCAAATAGGGAAAATTTTACATCTTCCTATTTGGATGCACTTTATTTCTTTTTCTTGCTTAATTGCTCTGGCTAGAAATTCCCATACAATGTTTAATAACAGTGGTAACAGTGGGCATTGTTGTCTTGTTTCTGCTCTTAAAGGTAAGCTTTCAGTAAAAGCAGACATTTTGAGGTGATTAACAAAATGCTGAAATCTTTGAAATCACAAGAACCAGGGGAAAAAACCAGAAACTAAAGATTATAGATATTTTATTTTATTTTTAATGGGATTGTTTTTGTTTCCTCATTGCAAAAGGAAATACTAAGCAATGGATTGGCCTAAAATATAGGTATTTATTGACTTATGGTTTGAGGCTAGGAGAAGTACAAAATGTAGGCATTACTTCTTCTTGAATATTGGTGTTCTGGGGCTGGATGCTAGTGATTCTCGGTCCTTGGCTTTCATGTCACATGACAACACACATGTTGGCATCTTCTACATTCTCTTCCAGGTCCTTTTGACTTTCAACATCTTTCTTCCCATAGCTTTCTCTGTATCTGTCTGAACTTCATTCTCTCTCTGTGGCCTTCCTATAAGGCTTTCAGTAACAGGATCAAAACCCATCTTGACTCAGCTGGGCTATACCTTAACTGACTTAACCTCATTAAAAGGTCCCATTTAAAAGAGTGCACAGCCACAAGAATGGACCAAGTCTAAGAACATGTTTTTCTGGGGTATGTAGCTCCAAGACACTACAGGGATAAACGTAGTTGTGGAAAACTGCTGGCTGATAAACCTCGTATTAATCCTAAAAAAGCGAAAACTCTAGAACAGAACACTTTATCTACTGTTTTAGATAATCCTGAAAAGTAGACAGCATACTATGTAAGGTCTTGGCTCCAAGTCACATCAAAAGCTTAGTGGTAGGTAATGTAAGAATAAGAGAAAGCAGCAAAAGAGAGAAACTGGAACTAAAACAACAAAACTTTCTGCTGCCTGCAAGAAGCCAAAATATCAAAGAGGTGTCAATCACAAATCTAAAAAATTGAAATGCTCTGCTGATGACTGCCAAAGGTATCTGATATGACTATTTGGGGCTGGAAGTCTCAAAATTCCAAGCTGTCTGCCGAGATTGTAGGATACCTTCTCAGAAACCAAACGTTTAGGAAATTGGACTTAGCCTTGGGCCAATTTGTCTGGCAATATGTAAACCTAAGGTTGGAATCATAGCCAAATTGGTTTCCGAGAGGATTCAGGTTGTCATGGAAGAATGCAATATTCTGAGAAAATATAAGCATATAAAAGGGAATGGAAAATGTGGGGTGAATGAAATGAAAGGCTTATGTATGCTATCAGGGCAGTCATATATGGCTACATAGAATGTGTACTGAACCCTATTATAGAGGGTGCAATCTCATAACCTAGCATGTATATGGTGCCCTGAGAATTCTGAAGTACCCAAACTATGAAACTATTTGCAGTTTTTATGCTGGCATGCACATGGATTAATGGAACACATCCAATATCCATTGTAAATACACTCTTTAACATTGAGCCTGCTAGGAAGTACATTGGTATAGATACAAACTGAAGCTGAAAATGTGGATAATGGATGGTCATTGATACCTGCATATGAGTGGGACAGAAGAATGAGTATACTGACATCATTAGTCCTCACACACTGTTAAGATGAAATCAAGCCAAGATAATTACGATTTCTTTCCATTGGTTATGAGATTGACAGATGAGAAGAATATCATGACTTGATTTTCTCAAGAATGTGGCACAATTTAGATATCTCTGTAAATCAAATGACTAATTATAGACCATTTATAATTTAGTTTTTACTTGTCACTATTGGTGATCATGGATTTCCCAATTTTTAATTAGTGGATTGGTGAAGCAAACTCATGGAATTCTTTTCATGAGTTTCATGTCCTATTCAATTTTTCACCTATAATTTGGGTAAAAATAAGAAAATCAAGATTGTGGATATACAAGAATGGTAGAGAGGAAACTTTCATATTGTGTGATGGAGTTAAGGATAATGAACTCAAAAAAAAAAAAAAAAAAGGATAATGAGCTCAACAGTTTGGAGTCAGAGGTCAAATATTGAATAATTAACAAAGATAAATGTAATGACTGATGTTAAATATAAAATAAAGCATCCCTGTATTCTAACCATTAGATTTAACTTTCACTAATACACTGGCATTTCTGTCTGAAATTCCTTTCTAGCAATGTATGCCTCCTTCTTCATTTTAGAGTTCATATTATTACATCCATGTGGACAACTTTTCAGTTTCTTCTCTTCCCTTGCCTTCTCCTCCAGATCTAGGTCAAGTTTTAAAGGAAAAATGGCAAAGAAAGAACTCTTTGACATAAAGTAAAAAATGCTTAGGTTCCTTCTGGAAACTGGAAGTGATATGATCATAACTAGAATTTTAATTAATGGCCTAATGCAATAATTGTGACTCTTTTACCAATGACATGAAAGGGAAAATGTGAACGAGAAAAGTAAAAAATTTGGTGAAATCATATATGATGCTCTCCACTTTCCTATTAAAGAGATGCTTTTTTTTTTTTTGTAGTCTTAAAGGAAGAATAGTATTGCATCAAGATGATAAGAAAGGCAATAAGATGAAGACCAATATTCCAGTGATGATGTGAACACCTGTTTCAGTAGCTGTGGTCTGTAGCTCATGAGAGAATAACAAGGCGAAGATACAGCTCAAAATTTGATGGTAATAACTTGTGGGTTATTTTAATCTATGAAATAACCTTTGAGTATTTCCCAAATTCAGATAAGATAAATTGAACAAATTTAAATGTGAAAAAAAACGAAAGTACATTTTATGTTTAGAAATACCGTTCTAGAAGCAATGTATGGATTGCATATGCCATGTCAGCCAGAAAGGGTGGGAAACAGCAGGAAGGTGAAGAAATTATTTAATAATGGAGAATATTTATGTTCTCTCCTCCAGAAACCTTTAACCTGTGGAAAGAGTGTTTTTTTCATTTATAGAGAAAGTAGGTCAAGGATCTCTTCATCATGGATAACAGAGAACTCAAAGGTTTGGAAGCCATAAATCAAATTGAGATACAAGGGCAAATTGGAAAAAATATTTGTCACCCCATCAACTGCTCTGGTAATTTCAGCTGATCTATTAGAATAAGAGTCATCTATGCCTTTTGTGCCCCTGTACATGTACCCTTCTGAAATATCAGTTTAATTATAAAAAGAGTATTCTTTTTGGACAAAACTTGCACTATTCACTCTATTTTTCTGGTAATCCAAAATTTGAAATTTTGAAATAACTTAATGTTAAAGTTATTTTGTGCATTGTTGTATTGTATTTCATTATATTTCCTTGAGGATTTTTGCATCTATATTCATGAGAGATATTCGTTTGTAGTTTTCCTTTCCTTTCTTGAAAATGTTTGCCTTGTTTTGTCATTAGGCTAATTCTGGCTTAGTAGACTGTTAGGCAAAGTTCTATCTCCTTTTTTCTTGAAGCTGTTGGGAAGAAATATTATTATTTCTTTATTAAATGCTTGGAAGAATTCACCAGTGAAACTATCAGGGCCTGGGAGGTTATTAAATATTGATCAATTTCTTTAATAGATATAGATCTACTCAGATTTTCTATCCTTTTATGAATTTTGGTAGCTGTGTCTTTCAAGAAATTGGTTCATTATATGTAAGATATTAAATTTTTTGTTATAGAATTGCCCATAGTTTCTTTTTTTGACACTTTAATGTCCATAGTAATGATGCCTGTTTTATTTCTGGCAATATGTGTCTTCTCTATTTTTTCTTGGTTAGCCTGGCTAGAAGTTTATTGATTTTACTTATCTTCTCAAAGAATCAGCTCTTGGTTTTATTGATTTTTCTCTGTTGTTTTCCAGTTTACAATTTCATTAATTTCTGCTCTAATTTACATTATTTTTTTCTGCTTGATGTAGATTTAAATTAGTCTTTCTATAGTTTTCTATGATGAAAGTTTAGATTATTGATTCGAGATGTTCTCTTTTTTTCTTTTTAAAATATTTTATTTAGTTATTCCCACCCTTCCTCTTTATTGTTTGCATTTGCTGTCTGCTCGTCTTCTCTTTAGGAGGCACCAGGAACTCAACCTGGGACCTCCCATGTGGGACAGAGGTACTCAATCGCTTGAGCCACTTAAGCTCCCTGCTTTTGTTGTGTCTTTCATTGTCCTTCCTCTTTGTGTCTCCTTTGTTGAGTCATTTTGTTGCATCAGCTTGCCACACCTGCCCATCGTGTCAGCTTGCTGTCTTGTTTGTGTTCTCCAGGAGGCACTGGGAACCGAACCAGTGACCTCTCTTGTGCTAGGCAGGAGCACAATTGCTTGAGCCACATCTGCTTCCGTAGATTTTCTTTTCTAATGTATGAATTTATGTTATACATTTCACTCAAAGCACTGCTTTCGCTTGATGCCATAATACTGATAACTTGTATTTTAGATTTTGCATAGTACAAACTACTTTTAAATTACTTTTGAGACCAATTCTTAAACCCATGTGTTATGTAGAAGTATGTTGTATAGTTTTCCATCTGTCTGTAATTTAGAGCTTTAAATGCACATATTCTAAATTATCAACAAAACATAGGAAATTAAATATATCAATGTATATACCATGACCAAGCAGAATTTATTCAGGTATGCAGGTCTGAGTCAACATTTAAAGATCAATCAATGTTGTCTAAAGAAGGAAAATCATATAATCATAACATTAGTTGCAGAAAAAACACTTGACAAAATCCAACACCTATTCATTATAAAAATTCTCAGAAAACTTGGAATAGAGAAGAACTTCTTCAATTTGATAAAGAACATCTACAAAAACCCTATAATTAACCTCATACTTAATGGTGAGAAACTAAATACTTTTACTCTAAGATTGTGACCATGGATATCTTCTCCTATCTCTCCTACTCAATACCATACTAGATGTCATCCTGGACATTCTACCTAGTTCAATAAGACACTAAAAGGAAATAAAAGGTGGGCAAACTGGGAAGGAAAAATAAAACTTTTTTTCACATTTGATATGGTTGTCTATGAATAAAATCCCAAAGAATCAACACCACCACACACACACACACAAAAAAAAACCTCCTGTAAGTAATAAGGACAATAATATCACAGAACACATGACTTATATACAAAAGTCAATTGTTTTCCTATATAATAGCAATGGAAAACTGGAATTTTAAATTTTAAAGGTATCCTTTAAATAACATCAAAGTTGATATACTTAAGTACACAGCTAATGAAACATTTACAAGATCAATATGTGGAAAAATACAAATCTCTGAAAAAGAAATCAGAGAAGATCTTTTAAAAAAATGGAGAAATAATCCAAGTTCATGGATTGGAAGACTCAACATTGTTCGGATGTCAGTCTTCCCAAAGTGATTGATAGAGTTAGTGCTATGCCAATTAAAATTCACAAAAGTTATTTTGTAGATGTCAACAAATTGACTCTAAGGTTTATAAAGAAAAGTAGAGATGTAGAATGGCCAACATAATCCAAAAGAGAAAACAAAGTTGGAGGTTTCACACCAATTGATTTCAAACCTTTATATAAAGCTACAGCAATAAAGACAACAAGGTGTTTGTAATAGAATAGAGTTATAGAGAAACAAAATACAGTCCAGACATAGATCCACATAAGTAAAATCAACTAATCTTTCATAAAGGTAGAAAGGAAATTTAATGGAAAAAGATAATCTTTCAAACAACGGTGAAAGAACAATCAGATATCCATAGGTAAATTGAAAATAAACTACAATCTTTTACCTTTCACAATTATTAACTCAAACTGGGTTATAGGCCAGTTTCTAGAAAATTATAAGCTTTCTAGAAAAAAATAGGAGAAAAATCTACATGACCTGGATTTTGGAGATGAGTTTTTGGACACAGCACCAAAAGCACAAAATATGGAAGAAAATATTAATACATCAGATGTCATTAAAACTAAAAAACTTCTGCTCTGTGTAAGACAGGAAAATATTTAAAAAACACATATCTGATAAAGGACTTATATCCAAAATATACAAAGAACTATTAAAACTCAACAATAAGAAAACAACCAATTTAAAAGGAGCAAAAGATCTGAAGAGACATCTCACCCAAGAAGATATACAGGTAGGAAAACAAATATGTGAAAATATGCTCCATATAATTTTTCATTTAGGGGATTTCAAATTAAAGCAACAGTGAGCTACTACAACATAGCTTTTAGAATGGCTATTTTTTAAGTGACAATAACAACTGCAGATGATGAGGTGTAGCCACTTGAACTCTCATTCATTCCTGGTAGGAAAGCAAGAGGGTATAACCGCTTTGGCGGTTTCTTTAAAAACTAAAATATGATCCAGCAATCACACTTACAGGTATTTAACCAACTGATTTTAAAACTTATGCCCAATTATGAGTGTGACATCATCAACATGGTGACCTAAGACAGTCTCTGAAAAAGTGTCCTCAGAGATTTAGTGAATAAAATGAAAATTCCACTTGCTTAGACTCTGAAGGATGGTAGAGACTGGAGAAGAGCACCAAAACACTGAAAAAAAGAAAAAAAAAAAAATCAGGCAGGAGAATTCCATCATGGACTGCCTCTGGGTTCCTGCTACCACCCCCTGACTCAGTCTTGTGCAGCTTGGGAATTGCACAGAGGCAGCAAGGCCCAGATACCTCCCATTGCAGACAGAGACTATAGAGTGACTCATATCAGCACACAGTGATGCACATCCACACACAGTAACCTGAGTCTGCAGAGACCCAGGGAGGAACACAAGACACTGAGGATTCCTGCTTACAAAAGGAACCATGGGGGGGAAAGGAGGGGAGACTGAGAAAACTGCTGGCAAGTATTGTTATACCCTCATTCAATCCAGTTTCAATTGGTTGGACAACATATTTTTTAAAATGGAGTTTTCTGAAGGAACCTACCTTTCTGGATTGACCCAATCAGGCTTCCCAGGGTGAGAAAATTTAATGGAGAAGAAACCAGAGGCAGAAAAGCCTGTCAGAAAAAAACTGGGGTGGGGAGAGCATTTGTCCAATGAATTTCTTTAAGACCGCATGGGTCCCGGAACAGAAAAATGTAAGGAGAATGGGGCACTGAGCAAGGGAGATTTAAAGAATCCATAGGAGCTGCAGAGAAAATTTTGTACAAAAAACAGAACAGAACAAGTTTCACAGAGAAAGAATAAGGGAAAGGAAGCTTTCTCATGGAAATGAAAGAATTGTAGAAAAAATGCAGTCTTAAGAATTGTACTTCATATCCAGGGAAAAAATCAAATGAAGAATAGCTGAGAAAATCTGAACAATCAAACATGGGCTATTCAAAAGGTCTAGAATAAGTTGGACCAAGAGTCAAAGAAGATACTTGACACAAAGCCAGTAAACAATAAAACTCCGGAGAAGAGGAAGAAACTGATCTGCAGAGTTAACTCATCAAGATAAACAGATGCCTAGATTACAAGCCATACTAAGCAAAAAATTACAAACCAAAAATTACTAGCCACAGTAAGAAACAAGATGATATGGCTTAGTCAAGGGGAAAAAAATTAAAACTTCAGAGGAGACTCAGAAGTTGCAACAACTAATCAAAGATGTTTAAACAAATCTTCTAAATCAATTCAAGCAGATAAAAATATGGATGTAGAGCTAAAGGATACTAATAAGACAACGTGTGAGCATAAAGAAGAACTTGTAAGTATAAAAAGGAACATAGTAGAAATTATGGGGATGAAAGACACAATAGTACAGATTAAAAATACACTAGAAAGCAGATGTGGCTCAAGCTGTTGAGCACCTGCTTCCCACATGGAGGTCCCAGGCTCATTTACCAGCCCTGGTACCAAACAAACAACCAGCAAACAAACAAAAAAATGAACTCAGGGGAGCCAATGTGGCTCAGTGGTTGAGCATTGGCTCCCTACATATGAGGTCCCAGGCTCATTTACTGGCCCGAATACTAAAAGAAATTAAAAACATACACTAGAGACATATAACAGGAGATTTAAACAGGCAGAAGAAAGACTCTTTGAACAGTACAATCAAAATCATACAGTCAGAAGATCAGACAGAGTAAAGAATAGAAAAAATTGAGCAGCATATCAGGGATATGTGACAGCATGAAGCACACAAACATAAATGCCATGGGTAATATCAGACAAGGAAGAGACGGGAAAAGAGGCAAAAAGAATATTTGAGGAAATAATGGCCACATGGAAGTAAAGAGAGATACAAATTTATGGTCCTATGTGAGAAAAGACTCTAGATAGCCTGCAATCTCAGAAAGAAAAAGCCCTGAGAGGCTGAGAAAGAGGGCCTGGAGGTCAGAGGCAGGAATCAGCAGAGCACAGAGGCATGGAAAGAGGCCCCGGAGACTCTAGGACTATGATGCAGCTCAAAGCTGAAGAAATGAGCCCTCCCATTTGCGTGATTCCCCACTGTTGAGATGGGGGAGAATTCAAACTGAAGGAGACAGCAGAGACCCAGACAGAGAGTCACCATTTCGCTTTACCATGTTGGCAGTCCAGGACCTGCCAGTAACCAACCTTGGTGAGACAGCATCTCTGACGATGTCTTCATTTGGACATTTTCACAGCCTCAGAACTGTAAGCTTTTAACTTAATAAATTCTTATTTTAAAAAGCCAACCCATTTCTGGTATTTTGCTTCCAGCAGCTTCAGCAAACTAAAACCACTATTGAAGCTAATAGTAGGTTATGGATGTGGGTTGTGTAATATGAACCCCAGGGTATCCACAAAGAATGTATTTTTTAAAATATACAGCAGCAGAAATGATAAAAGAAACACTAAGAAACATCACAAAAGATCAACAATACCAAAAAGAAAGTTGGCATAAAGTAAAAAAGAGACAAATATATGACATATAAAAACTGAAGGACAAAATGGCTGAAGTAAGTACTGAATTTACAGTAATAACAGTGAATGTTAATGGATTAAACTCCCCAGTCAAAAGGCACAGGTTGGCAGAATGTATAAAAAGCATGACCCTATGGCATCTTGTTTACAAGAGACTAAACTTAGACCCAAAGATACAAATAGTTTGTAAGTTAAAGGATGGAAAATGATATTCCATGCAAATAGTAACTACAAAAGAGCTGGGGAATAATAATATGGGACAAAATAGACTTTAAATTAAAAAAATATTAAAAGAGACAAAGAAAGACACTATATATTAATAAAAAGCAATCCACCAAGAAGAAATAATTATAATAAATATACATATATCCAAGCATGGTGCCCCAGAATACATGATGCAAACACTGGCAAAACTGAAAGGAGAAATGGACACTTCTACAATAATAGTTGCAGACTTCAATACACCACTTCGATCAATAGATAGAAAATCTACAAAGAAAATCCATAAGGAACAGAAAACTTGAATAATATGATAAAGGTACTAGACCAGACATATATAGAACACTGTACCACAAAACTGTAGGGTATACATTCTACCCAAGTGTACATGGATCATTCTCTAGGACAGACCATATGTTGGGTACAAAACAACTATTAATAAATTTAGAAAGATTAAAATTTTACAAAGCATCTTCTCTTACCACAATGGAATGAAGCTGGAAATCAATAACAGGTGGAGAACTGGAAAATCTACAACTATATGGAAGTAAAAAAATTGAAATATCTACAACAAAGCTAGAGCTAATAGATGAGTTCAGCAAAGTTGCAGGATACCAGAATAATATATGCACAGATCAGTAATGTTTCCATACACTAGTAATGAGCAATCTGATGAGGAAGTCAGGAAAAAGAAATCCATTTACAATAGGATCTAAAAAATCACATGTTTAGGAATAAACTTAACCATGGATGTAAAAACAGAAAACTACAAAACATTGCTAAAAGAAATCAAAGAAGACCTAAATAAATGGAAGGACATTCTGTGATTATGGATTACAAGACTAAATATTGTTAAGATGTCAATTATATCCAAATTGATTTACAGATTCAACACATTCCCCCCTCCCCCAAATTCCAACAGTCCTTATTTCAGAAAAGGAAACCAATTATCTAATTTACTAATTTATCTGGAAAGGTAAGGAGCCCTGAATAGCCAATAACATCTTGAGGAGGAAGAACGAAATTGCAGGACTCACAATACATGAAATATTTAAAGCTTATTACAAAGCTACAGCAGTTAAAACAGCATGGTACAGGCTTAAAGATAGACATATTGACCAATAGAAGCAAATTGAGAATTCTGAAATAGACCCTGACATCTATGGTCAATTGGTCATTGACAAGGCCACCAAGTCCACCCAGATCAATCACAACAGTCTATTTAACAGTGGTCCTGGGAGAATTGGATATTCACAGCCAACACAAATAAAGAGGACTCCTATCTCAGACCTTATACAAAAATTAATTCAGAAAGGTTCAAAGACCTAAATATAAAAGCTAGAACCATAACACTACTACAAGAAAATGTAGATAAATATCTTCAAGATCTTGTAGTAGGAGGTGGTTTATTAAACTTTACACCCAAAGAATGAGCACTGTAAGAAAAAATATATAAATGGGAGCTCTTCAAATTAGATAATTTTGTATTACCAATGACTTTGTTAAGAGGGTGAAAAGACAGCCTACTCAATGGGAAAAATATTTGGAAACAACATATCCAATAAGGGTTTGATTTCCATAGTATAAAAAGCGATCATACAATTCAACGATAAAGAGAGAAACAACCCAATTAAAAACTGGGTGCCAAAATATTATTTCAACACATACTCACTATATAATGTATTGACAAATAGTTCACATTTTTTTCATACTATGTCTTCAAATTCCAAAGTATTTATATTTAAAGCACATTGCTACCCAGTTGCTAAGTTTTATTGGAAATACTTGATCTGTATTTAGATTTCATAAAATTTACAGTAGAAAAAGTAGATTCAGGGGAGCAGATGTAGATGGAGCTCAAGTGGTTAAGCTTCTGCTTCCCGTGTACAAGGCCCCAAGTTTGATCCCCAGTACCTCCTAAAACAACAACAACAACAACAACAACAACAAAAAACTGGATAAAAGACTTGAATAGACATTTTTTTTCAAAGATGAAATACAAATGCAGGAAGATGTGAAGATGTTTAAAATTACTAACTATTAGACAAATGCAAATCAAAACTACATTGAGATAGCATTTCACACCTTATAGAATGGCCACTATTGAAAAAAAAAAAAATCCAGAAAACTACAAGTGTTGAAGAGGATGTGGATAAATAAGAACCCTCCTTCACTGTGGATGGCAATGCAGAATCATGCAGCCTCTGTGGAAGACAGTTTGGTGTTTCTCAGAAAGCTGAATATAGAACTGCCATATGATCCAACAATCCCACTACTAGGAATATATTCAGAAGAACTGAAAAACCTTTACAACTTGAAGAATGAACTTAAATGTTTGAAAATTAGAAAATAATTTAGGAAGTTCAGGAATTCCAAAATGGAATGTAGAATGTGATAAAACAATAAAACAGTATTACAAATGTATGAAACCACTGAAACGGATGGAAGACAAGATTCTGACCTTAGTAACTGGAAATAAGTGGATTCTATAGGCCTAAAAGCAAAAGAATTTGTTTTTAAGTACTATACTTGAGTTAAGAAAATTATTACCTATGGAAGTACTAGTTAACAATTCTGAAACCATTATATATGTATACCATGTATACTGGAATTGAACAATTGATGAAATGGATGGTGGATGTTGGGAGCCAAATTTCTCACTGCTGGATTTGGAGGTTACAGATAAGCAAGGGGAGTATTGAAGAATGATTCAGTGCTATTGGAGACATCAGTATGAACGCATGTTTAGTTTAATATAGATACAGATGTTTACAGTTTGAAACACATACGCGTATATTCATAAGTTAGTATATGCACATGCTTTTCCTTGCTCTGTCAGCTGAGAGATCTCTGATTCAATGGCACTACAGTTGTACGAGCACACCTAGAGCCTGCATATTGTTTTCTGATACCATCCTCCCGTTAAAGGAACCAAAGCTCCTTGGAGAAATAGCTGATTCTAGGATAGGGGCAAGGGAAATATGCAAATTAGCTTAAAGCATCTTATAGTGCCATAAAATAAGGAAGTGCTCAAATGAAAATAATAAGCCATGTATAGAAGTTACGTCAAAGCTGGAACAATTTGAGCAACAAAACAAATACAGTATTATTGGATTAAAATGGAGTGTAGACATTCCATTTTCAAGGAGGTAGAGCATAACTCTCTACTCCTTAAGTGTGGCCTAAGTTTTTCTTCCCAAGACTATAGTGTGGAAAGGGGGGAAAAAAGAGGTAATTTGGTGGAAAATATGACAAATTTTCCACTGATGCCCTCCAACTCTACCCTAGCAAACTGTTCAATTTCCTTTCCCCTCTCATTCCCATTCAACCAAACTCCTAGGTTGTAACTCTCATTATAATATAGCATCATGTATTAGGACTATTCAGAGACATATGCACAATATATGACTTAACTAATTTTTTGCCATTGGACATTTATTTAGATGGCTTTCATTTGCCTCTACCATGAACATAACTATACCAAATAGCCTTGTATATAAATCTTTGTATGCATATCTGATTAGGTCATGAGGACAAACTACTTGAAGGAGAATATCCGGGACCAAATGATTCACTATACTTAGAATTTTTGTTTTGCGAGACAATTTAGAAAAATTTATATTTATACATAAGCACATATATACAAAAACACTAAATAAATACACAGTTCACCACTCAAGTGAATTTAAATTAGACACATATATACAGATATGGATACATGCACAAACACATATACATACATGCCATTTAAATTCATTCTGGTAGTGTATAAAGTGCCCATTTCCTCACAATATCACAGCCTTTCTTATTACCATTTTTTCACTTTTAATAAAATGGTGATTTCTAAATGGCATTTAATCTTTATTTAAGTTTTCTTCTTTGGGAGTTTATTAATAATATCGAACATTTTAAAATTATATGTCAATCACTCATACTTTGGAGGGAATATCTATTCATGTTTGATGAGGCTTCTTTTTTTGGCATGGGTGCATTCTCTTGCTTCTATAAACACATTTTAATATAACTGAAAAATAAAGCAGTCTTTTGATTAAATGATGAGTCAATTATTGTAACTATATTCCAATGTTTTGCTATAGTAAAGATCAGGGTTTGACAGAAATAAAGAAATGCACTTTGGCCAACACAGTTTTAGTTTTACCTGTGTTTAAAAAAGGTCATCCAGACTATTAACTTAGGAAATAAACACTCATCAGACAACAAATAATAGATCCGAGAAACAATTGCTTGTTATCATAAAAACTTTAAAAATTGGAGTAAACTCGAATGGGCACAAATACTTCTGCAATTATACTAAAACTGCAGCTGCAAAGACAGAGAAAATAGTGTTGTGATGTTTTTGCAATAGTAGGTTCAACTGATGCATAATGAAATCAATACAGTGAAGAAATTGATATAGCAGAGGCCTTTAAAGGTCATTTTGAAAGAATGTTTAACAGGATAATTTACCAAATCCCAATAAGGAAAATGGAATGCATTTAAAAAGCAGTCAATGAAGAGTAACTGAGAAATAAACACAATCCTGCAAAGTAAGTTAAGTTAATTACCTGATATGGCAAGAAAACATTGGCAATGATTAGAAAAAAAATTATAAATCAGCATACAATGTTAACTTCACAGCCAGAAAACGTTTTTATAGTTTCATTTTTTAATATTTTGATTTATTTGAAACAATTTTTTAATGTTGTAGAATACTATCATGCTTACCATATTTTCATTTTATTATATCATGATTGTCCCTTGCTAGATCAAATTAACAATTTTGAACCTTTTCAAATATTAGACATTAGATATATGGACATAGTATTTTTGCACTCCTATATGAGATATGATGACATGTTACCACATGTATCAAATCAATTTTCAGTCTATAGACTGGCACAAAGTCAGAATAACAAAAGGAGTTACTTTATAATACTTAATATTTAATATTTACTTTATATTACTTATAATATTTAGTTAACTGTAATATTTAATTTTAATATTAATATTAATTTGAAATAAACTCTCTGATAGTAAGGCACAAGAGATACTGTAGTTTAATATGCTTAGCATAGTGGTTTAAAATATGTACCTCACTTGCCTTTTTGGTTTCCCATACAGACAACACAAATTTCGTGGTTAAATGTTATGTCAAAGTTCTTGGAGTTATAAGACACAAACACAGTTAACCAGCCAGTGGAGAATGTGTGAAAGGATAGCTTTGTTAGATCAAAGGCTCTGGAGTGGGTGAGAGGAGAATGAGGGAACAGAAAGGCCTGGGACTTACCTACCTTGGCTCCTGCAAGGATCAGAGGAGGAAAGGAGAAAGTTATGCCCTTGAGTCCTGAGCTCTTGCCTTTATGGTGCTCAGAGGGGAGGTGTAGGGCTTTCCTGTGCTTACTGGGGATTGAAAGTTTCAAATTGTATCGCGTGAAAAGCAGAAGCGCAAGAGCGGTTTGGAGAAGCTGAGGGCAGCTTCTCATCATCCAAGCTATACTGAGATACGGGCCTTGGTAGTAAATTATGCCTCCCGAAGGGGCAAGGGGCCATTGGGAGAAAAAGCAGCAGGGCAGGGGCCATTCTTAGAAAGTGGGAATGGTCCTTATCATTCAAAACCTACGGAGGTGCAGGCCTTGCTAGTCTGCCTGGGTTTCTCCCTGGTCAGAACTCACTGGGGTGGTGGCTCAAAAGGAAACTTAGAACTTAGCCAAGCAGGATGAGGAGGCACCAAAGATAATTTATTTTATACCTTTATAGTCAACCTAACCGCCTTTTCTCAGTCAATTCAGAATGGATACTAATTGGACACAAGAAATGAAATCCAGCCTTGCTACCTCCAGATCCCCACACCAAAAGGAGGTTGGAAAAAAAGGGCATATGCTGGGGTAGGAGAAGAGAGCGATGGTTAAAACAAGAGAGAATACCAGGTGTTTTTATTGCCTTAGCGATTAGCAGGGGTGGAGTCAGCGGCAAATATCATGAATAATGGCTGAGTTAAAAATAAAAAATATTAAAAAAACAACAACAGCTGAGGTAACCCTCTTCAGGAACCTCCCTCCTGAGGAACCTTTGGAGTACATAAGTTTTGAAAGATATGAAGATATCGCAAAATAAAGTTCTGAAGTACACATTCTTCTGAATGGCCTGTCTTTGCTTGGGTAAATAATAGTAATGCTATATAATAACCAATTGCATTACCTCTCCTATCTACTAGTAAGGACTTTGTACTAGTAAGTGAGATATAACTCTTGATGGAAGTATTATTTTTATCCCTACTTAGGGATAAAAAAAAAAAAAAAACGAGTTCTCAAAGAGCAAAATTAATTAATCTAAGTTACAAAGTTGGAACTGGAATTCAGGTGTGCTAGTGTGTCTGTAATCTAGTGTTTGGATTCTCAAAAATAAAATTAGCTAAGGGGATAAAATTGAAAGTGAAAAATTCCTTGAAGCTCAAATATTTTAGAAGACATTCCAGTCAACACTAATACTTAACCATTAAATGAAATTTGCATTGACTTTTAAGTTGCTTATTTTAATTTATACATATATAGATGATACAAAGAATGATATTTTTTATAAAAGCTAATTTATGTGTTTTGTTTTCTTAAAGTTCCTGAGTTGTTTCATTCTTTCTATTTTAAAAACATAAGAAATAATAGCTACATGGATCCCAGATATTTTAATCTGACAAAGAAGGCTCACATTTCAAGATAGCATTGCAAAAGTAAAATCAGCAAATTTTTAATTATTCAAGACTCCTCTATTTCCATGTAGAATGCCTTCTCTTTTATGTTTTCTTTGTTTCTTTTTTTTTTTTTAATGTTTCACCCCTATTTTTGAGAATCATTATAATCATTTGTTCATTTAGTCTTTCATCTGTAAAAATATTCATTCTGTCTTTTAACAAACATTTATGGAATGTCTACTATTTGCAAATTTTGTCCAAGTTATTGCTGTTTTTTTTTTTTTTTTTTTTTATTATGGGTAAAAATCAAAATTCTCACAATACATACAAACATTTGCATAATGATATATAAATATATGTGCATATATGTGTATTTGCTTACAAAAATGTTATTTATATATATATATATACATATATTTTAAGAGGTGCTTAGATTACCTAAAATATTACACGGAACCCACTGGGATTCCCATGTTGCCCACCTCCCACACCTCCCACCACATCCCACACAAACATCTCCCGCAAGTGTGGCCCACCAACCTCAATGAACTTACACATCCTGGAGCCTTGCCGTATGCCCTTATTTAGCATACATATTTAGTGTGAGGAATTGATATCCAAAATAAAAGTTACCGTCCAAATACTTTTAGAGAGGTTTAATGGAGGAAGCAGATATGGCTGTGACTAGTGCTAGTGGGAGACAAAATGATCTCTACATTCTCTTGTTTTACATAGATGTGATAAAGATTTTATTCAACAGCTTAATTACTTGTTACTGTTTTTTTTTTTATTTTTATAAAATATATAGTAAATTCTGGTGATAGTTACTAATTAAATATAAATAGAGTCAGGGTTTTTTTTAATATGAAATTTTAAATGTTACCTTTACTTCAAATACTGATTCAGTGAATACAGCTTCTATGAACTAATTTCAGAAGCAAATTTGTATAACTATTTTCAGAGATATAATGAATCAGTCATATAAATATATAATTATTTTTATTTCTTTCAAGACAAGATAGTTAAAAATATTTTGGAGAATGTATAATAATCCAAATATTTATTACAGCATTTTTTTTTTCTTTTTTTACTTTCAGAACACTTTTTTATTGAGGATTTTAAGTGGAACAATGAATCCAAAAGAATTGTTTTGCTTTTCACACCTCTATAGGTATAAACCTTATGTAATGAAGAAATATAATGAAATGAAATGCAAGTTAAAACTAACAATTCATATTAATGATTAATATTCTGCTGAAATTTCAATCCAAAATTAGCTTCTAAAATAACATGGAAAGTTGAGGGAATTGCTTGAATTTTAATGTTACAGATATTAACTAGATTTTTAGTAGCTTTTAACTTTTTAACTTTCTGTAAAAATTCCACAACTGGTAATGGTATAGATTAATACTGGGGATGGAACTGTTTCCTGTGTTAGCATTCCAGGCAAATTTAAAGAAAGGCATCTTCATGTTTGCTTTCTTCTGCTGTATGCAGGCTCTTGTTTACCTATAAATTAGTGTTGAATTTAAAAATGGATTAATAAAAAAAGAAAAATGGATAATCTGAAAGAGCACTCTTAAGGCATTTCCCCCACACCATAACAATGGTATAAAACATGAACGTGACGCTTGATAGGATCCACAATGAAGTATGAAAATGTCTGTTCATGACTCTTTGTTGAAGGGTAGCACATACCAGCAGAATCATACGCTGAAACTTTAAAGACAGAAGAGGTAATTTGTATTTTCTTGGTTTGAGGATACTTTCGAACACATAACTAAGTCATCCTTGCGATAAGCTTGGAAGGTCTGGTCAAACCCGAACGCCTGCGCCTGGAGTCTGCCCAGCATGGACCACTGACGGAGGCGGCTGGTGGTCTCCTGAGCGCTCAGAGACTGGAAGGTTTTCTGAGGCAGGAACCTGAAATAGTAGCCGCCGCAATCCCCCGGCTCCCCGGCCGCCATCGTGGTCCCAGCTCCTACAGCATATTTTTTAAAATATAAAATAAACTTCCTAGAAAAAAAATAGAAAAACATAATAAATGAACTTACACACATTTAATATATTTTTATACACATACTCTATATTTTCACATGCATACTCTGTATACATATATATTTTGTGTATGTTTATTTATCTCCATATCTCTCTATCTTATCTACCAGTCTATAGCTACATGCACACACACATACATATATAGTGTATTAATGTTTCATTAAATCTTTTTAATTAAGTAAGAACTTCAACTTAACTCTTCTTTTAAAAATTTATAAATACGTGGCTATTGTTTTTGTGCATTGTCAGAGGGCCCACTAAATGAGTTGAAGAGGTCACATTAGAGATGGGATAGTTTTAATTAATAGGCACATTATTTGGGATTCTGAATGCTTCTTGACTTATGGCCTAAGAGGATGTGCAACCCGGTATTTTAGAGTAGGATTTTTATTATTCCATCTCATAATATCTTAGTTATATAGCTGCTATGACAAATAACATGCAATGAGTTGGCTTAAATGGCAGAAATTTATTGGCTTATGGTTTTGTAGCTAGGAGAAGACCAAAACTGAAGCATCAGCAAGGCAATGCTTTCTCCCCAAAGAATTTGGCATTCTGGAACTGGCTGGCAGGGTTCCTTGAGTCCTTGGCTTTTTCATCATATGGCAATGTCCTCTCCTTTCTCTTCCAGTTTCCATTACTTTCAGCTCTGGCTCCTTCCCATGGCTTTCTCCTGGTGGCCTCCTCTTTAAGTCCTCCATGATGGATTAGGACACAGCTTGATTCAGTTGGGCACACCTTAAGTAAAATAGCATCTTCAAAAGGTCCTATCCACAATGAATCCATTGGAAAGGATTAAGGTTAAGAACAGGCTTTTCTTCAAAATAAAAAGTTAAACAAAAACAAGTTTTTCTGGGGTAGATAATTCACACTACCACACACATGATAGAGAATTTTCACTGAGGCATGTAGAATAAAATACAATCAACCCTTTTCAGTAGGTACATCTAGTTTGGAGCTAAGTCCTATGGGAAGATTTTCAGAAAGTGGGAGGAATTAGAGAGTTCAATTAAAGAAAGTGAATATAATTAGCAAATTTTCTTCTCAGAGAAAATTTAGACACCGCTAAATTTACCTATGAAATTTTTCTCTAGGATCACCCCAGAGTGTTCCAATGTTTTCACTGGTAACAAAACATCCAAAACCAAAAATACTATATTTACCTAACTTGATAGAGATTACAAAGATAGAGTGATACAAGCAATAGAGGAAGAAAATACAACACAAGCCACACTTATTTTTAATTTTTTAAACCAGAAGTATAAATAAACATACAATAAAATTCAATTGTAGGTGTGTAATTTGATGAGTTTTGACAAATATATAAAGTCATGTTAACACCACAGTCCTGATATGGAATATTTCCATCACCACCAGAAGACTTCTTATGCCCATTTGCAGAAACCCCCTACACTCTGTGGCCCCTAGCAGCCATTGATCTGCTTTCTGTCACTATAGCTTTTTCATTGTTATAGTCACAATAGTATATATATTTTTATCTTGCACAAATAATTAGAAATATGTATATCTGGTTAAAGACAAAATAGATTAAGCCCAACACAGTCCATCTCTCCTACTAATTATAACTAAAAATTCTGGACAAAATATACTTAAAGACTCTGCTAAAATTTGGTTACAAATCATTTTAGCAAGTTTCATGAAGGATATTGGTTACTATTTTTATTTGCATATAGTGCATTTTCATATCATAAAATTAGTTGGGAAATGTTCCCTCCTCTTTAGTCTTCTGGAAGTTTTTGTGTCGAATTTTTATTGGATACTTGAAATATTTGGATGAATTTATAAGAAAAGCCATATTTTTTGGAGTTTTCTTTTTGAGAAAGTTTTTATTTATTGATACAATTACTTTAGTGCATATAAGACTATTCAGGCCATCAATTTCTTCTTTGAGTTTTGCAAATATGTTTTTCAAGAAAATAAAACATTTCATTTCACCTAACCAATTCATTCACATAAATTGTTCATAGGTTTTTTATAATACTGCCTTTTAAGATTTTAAATCTGTAGTCAATGTAATAACTTTTCTTTATTGGCATTTGTAATTTTTGTCCCCATTCTTTTTCTTCCAATCATTTCAATAAAAGTTTGTCAGTTTTACTGATATTTTTAAAAAACCAGCTTTTGATTCATCAGTTATCCCTATTACTTCCCCCCACCCCCCAGCTCCCTTGTCTGTTTTGTTCGTTGTTTTGCTCGTTGTCTACTTGTTGGTTTTTTTGCTCATTGTCTGCTCATTGTTTTTTGCTTGTTTTTTTCTTTAGGAGGCACCAAGAACTGAACCCAGGACCTCCTATGTAGGAGGCAGATGCTCAACTGCTTGAGCCACATCTGCTCCCTGCTCGTTGTCTGCTTGTTGTTCTTTTTTTCTCATCTGATCATTGCTTTTGCTCATTGTCTGCTCATTGCTTGTCTTCTTTAGGAGGCACTGGGAACCAAACCCAGGATCTCCCATGTGGGAGGTGGGTGCTTAACAACTTGAGCCACATTTGCTTCCACACTCTATTACTTTTTAAACTTTTGTTTCATTGATTTCTCCTTTTTTCTTCATTATTTTGTTTCCTTTGCTTATTTTGGGTTTAATTTCCCCTCTTCATTTCTTAAGGTGGAAGATAAATTCATTTATTGGAAAGTTTCCTCTTTTCTAATATGAGTGTTTACTGATATAGTTCTCTTTTAGTACCACGTTAGCTATATCCACACATTTATTATGCTCTGTTTTCATTATCATTAAGTTTAAAATACCTTGTATTTTCCATTTTCATTTCTTCTTTGACCCATAAATTATTTAGAAGTATATTATTTAGTTTTGAATTATTTGGAAATCTTCCAGAGATATTTGAATTAATGATTTCTAATTTAATTTCACTGTGGTAAGAGAAAATAATTTTAAAATTGTTAAGACTGGTTTTATGTTCCAGATATTGTCTAGCTTGGTAAAAGTTTTATTGGCTTTAAGAAGTTTTATATTCCGTTGGATAGAGGGTTCTAAAATGTCAATTATGACACATTTGTTGGTAACATTTTTCAAGTCTCCTGTATTCTTAATAATTTTCTAACTATGGTCAATTTCTCCTTGAAGCGCTATCAGTTTTTATATTATGTAATTTGAAGCTCTGTGTTTAGATAAACAACCATTTAGGAATGTTAGGTCATCTTGAGCAATTTACCCCATTATCTTTATCAAATGCACCTGTTTATCCCTGGCAAACTTTTTGCTCTAAAGTCTGTTTAATTTTATATTAATATAGCCACTCCAGCTTTCATTAGATTAGTGTTGGCATAGCATTTTTTTCTCATTCTCTTACTTTTAACCTTTTTGTGAGTTTATATTTAAAATGATTGTTTGTAGGAAACATATACTTTAATCCTTTTTTAAAAAATCAAATCTGAGAAAGAGTGTTTTTTTAATTGAAGTGCTTAGACCATTTATACTTAATATAATTTTTTATTATATTTAGTTTAAATCTATTATCTTGTATTTTTCATTTGTCTCATCCATTCTTACTTTCCTTTCCTCTCATTTTATGACTACTTTTGGGTTAAATGAATATGTATTGTAGTCTTATTTTATCTCCTTTGTTGGCCTATTTTATATATGTGTGTGTGTGTGTATAGCAGTTATTTTAGAGTTTGTAATATCCACCTTTAACTTATCACGGTCTTCCATTCCATTCCATTCCATTAAATTACATGTACTATAACAACCTTAAAACACTATATTTTTAATTTCTGCCTCACAGTCTTTGTGTTATTTTTGCCATGCATTTTATTTCTACATGTCATTGATACTATATTAGTACTTTTAATTTTAACAGTCAATAATCATTATATTTACCCACAGTAAATATAATGTGTACTTCAGTGTACTTCATTCCTTTGTATACAACTTGATTTTCCCTTAATTTACATTTTTTGTTTTTTGGTTTTTGGGGGATTCACTTTATATAGAGGTTGGCAAACATTTTCTGTAAAGAGTCAGCTAATAAATATGTTAGGCTTTCCAGACTAAACAGAGTCTCTGTCATATATTCTTCTTTGTATTTTTGCATCACTTTAAAATTATAAAACAATTTTTAATTCACCAGCTGTACAAACCAGATTGCATACCAGATCTGGCCTATGGATTACAGTTTCCTGACCCTTCCTTTAAAACTTAACATGTTTTATATTGCAGATATGCTGTGATGAATCTTTTAACTTTTGTATATTTGAAACACTTTTTTTATTTTACCTTCTTTTTTTTATATTTACGTTTAGGTACTGGGGCCAGGGATTGAACCCTGGACCTTGTATATAGGAATCCAGCACTCAACCACTGAGCCACATCGGTTGAGTTGTTTTTTTCATTTGTTTGCTTGTTGTTTTTGTTTGTTTGTTTTTAGGAGGAACCAGGGACCGAACCCAGGACCTCTCTTGTGGGAAGCAGGTGCTCAACTGCTTGAGCCACATCTGCTCCCAACCTTTGTTTTTAAAAGGTATTTTCACAGTTTATAGAATTCTACTTTGACAGATTTATTTTGCTTGTTTGCTTTTTAAAATTACTCTAAGGATTTTCATCTACTGTTTAACTTACATTTTTTTTTTTTGACCAAAAGTCTCTTGTATCCCTCATCTTTGATTTTCCACACATAATGTTTCTTTTTCCTTTGGCCACCTTTAAGATGTTCTCTTTATCACTGGATTTGAACAAATTGCTTATGTTGTGCCTTGTAGTGCATTTCTTCATGTTATGTATGCTTGGGGATTGTTAGTTCTCCTGGATTTGTGTGGTTCTAATTTTCCCTTCCCTCTTCACATTCAGGGACTACAATTACATATATTTTAGGTAATTGAAGTTGTCCTAAACATCAAGCTATGAGCTATAACAAAGCTAATAATGCTATACACATTTTATTTCAGTCTTTTCTTCTCACTGTTTTTCACTTTGGTTAGTTTCCATTACTATGCTTCTAGTCCACTTAATCTTTTCCTCTGCAATATCTAATGGCCTGTTAATCCCATCCAGTTTATTTTTCATCACAAATGTTGTATTTTTCATAATTACAATTTCAATTTGGGTCGTTTATACCTCTTTTGTCTCAACTTAACAGGCTAAATATTTTCTATAATGATTTCACCAGATCTCCAACACAACCAAAATATGGAATACAGTTAAATAGTCTTGTCTACTAATTATGTAATCTCTGCCATTTCTGAATCTCCATCTCTTGTGATTTCCATGCTTGGTAATTTTAGGTTAGATACCAAACACTAAATTTTAATATTTGCAGGCTGGATATTTTTATTTTCATATAAATGTTGTTAAGCTTTGTTTTAGATATGGTTAAGATACATTAAAACAAACTGATCATTTCAGGTCTTGTTATGTAATGTTAGAGCAGACTTTAGTCTAGGAATACTTTTGCTTCACTGCACAACAGTATGTTTCAGCATACTCTACCACATAACTTCTGAATTATCTAGTTTTCTATTCTGGGCAATATAAATATGAGCATTCCCTTGACTATGTGAGAGCTTTGGAGTTTACTTTCTCTGCTCTTTTTTCTCTGATTTAAATTTATTTTTTATTTTTTTTATTGAAAGAAGCTTTAGAGTACATAAATGTTACAATGAAAATATGGAGTTTCTTTTTTATATTTCTTTTCCTGGTCTCAGGTTGTTTCCTGACACATAATTGTTCATCAGTACTCAACTGAAGATCTGAGGGTTTTCTCTCTGTGTGCAGCTCTCTCCTCCCTGATACTCTTCCATGTAAAATCAAGGCCCCCTTGGCTTCTTTGGGTTCCCATATATATCCCATAATCTCGGGAAGTCTGCTGACTTCCACTTGCTCTATGCCCTAGAAACACTTTCAGCGAGCTGGGGAAATTATATGACTGATTTCACTTGTTTCCTCTGTCTCAGGTATAACTATTTTTTGCTGCCTGAGGTCCAATCTGAAACCACTGCTGCATATATTTTGTCCATTCTTTAATTGTGTCAGAAGTAAGTCAATCTGATCACTGTTACACCATCCTGGATGGAAACCATGATCATCTATTTTTACTTGTGTGTATCAGAAACCTGATAGTTACAGGTAATTAAGGACAACTGGCTATAAAGATATCAGTAAAGAAATATTTCATATTTAGAAAAACACCAGTTATACACATTGAGAGAGAGAGAGATGTAGATATATTTAGAAACTTACAAGTTCAATTTTAGCTGAGGCTTGAAAACAATTGATGATACTTTAAAAATAAGAATACCCTGGCAGAATTGAAAATAATTTATTGACAGAAAACCTGCCAATCAGCCACCATGCTTCAAAAGAACTTGAAGGTGGAGTAAAGAATTATGATGAGCAATATATTATTTCTTTTAAATTGAAGCTCTACAATTTTAAACAGGGTAATGGTTTGGTGTTCTTGCCCTTCACCTTAAGCCTAATAAAGGTAAGTACAAAATAATTACTTAGAGGGCTTTACAGTTGTCCCTTCCAATGTACCTTCATCTGACTTCATCTTAAAAATCAAAGATCAAGAGTATGGCAAGGCCAGCTGCTGAGGGGTGTACTGAATTTGAGGTGGCTAGATTTGCCAGCCAAGGCTCTCAGATTTTGTTAAGGCTGGGAGTATGTATCTGTTTCCTAGGAACTTCCATTAATCAAAAGTAGTTGAGAGAGAGCATGGGGGTATCTTGAATTATTTCTAAGAGCAAAGGTGAACAGATCTCAGCAGAAGAAATCTAGAATTATTAGATGCAAAGAAGTGAGAAAACAATAAGTCAGGGAGAAATATGTAGTAAATAGAAGATAAGAGGTCCCCAAATGGCATTTGATTTCTGAGGACCCCATGGTAACACTCATGTAAGAGTATAAGATTTATGCAATTCCCAGAGCCATAGAGTATGATGCCAGCTTACAATACTACTTGATAACTAAGAATTTTGCTGCCTATTTGCCTCTTCATTGTCTCCAACTCTGCAGGGTTTAGAATAAAAATTGGTGGAAGAGAAGTAGAAAGACAAAGCAAAAATAAAGGAGAAACTAAGACCCCCCATCCTTAATGTGTACTTCCTAGTCTGCTTCAGGTTTGACAAGGTGGAAGGTAGGCATTCAGGGAGAGTAAAGAGGAAAATATGACATTAAACAATTAATTTTTACTGATATGTTGGGCTACATATTTTAATTTCTGATTAAAAGATCTTAAATTATTTAGAATTATCAAAAAATAATTCTATAATTATCAAATAATAATTGGGGACTATCAATTTTCGTTTCCTGGAAAAGGCAATAACTAATCCAACTGAATTTTTAAAATTGCACTGACTTGCTACTGGTCTCTTTGCTGTTTCCCCATTGGGGAATTTAAAAAATCACATCCCATCAGTCAACCTGATTCAGTGAAACAGTTTTCCACACACATACATATATTGCATATAACAATGTCTACCTGCTTTTCCTCACTAAATATCTTGTTATTTAGTGACTTCAATTTATTTACTATGATTTTTTTTACCTCTTTCTCATTGTTTTATATCTGTGCTTTTTAAATGTTATATATATATATTGTATGTTTACAATGCAATTATGCATAATGTGCAGAATTCCCATATATCACCCCTCCATTGACACCTTTCATTGTTGTAGAACATTTGTTACAGATTATGAAAGAATATCATCAAAATATTACTACGCACTATGGTCCGTAGCTTATATTTGGTATATTTCCATATACCCCCCTACTATTAACACCATGAATTAGTATTGTACATTTTTATAGTTCATGAGAGAACACATTCATATTTATACTGTTAACCACAGTCCATCATCCACCACATGGTTCACTGTGTTATACAGTCCCATGAATTGTTTAATCCATCCAAAGTATACACTCAACTCAGTAGCTTTCACTTTTGTCACAAAGTTGTGTTGTCATTGCCTCAGTAAATTTTTTTAAATTCTTTTTTCCTCTGAAAAAACCTTTTTCTTATTTGTCTTCCAATTATCTCTGTGAGTGTGAGCAGTGTTTCCCAAATGGGGAAACAGTAGAGAGACCAGTAGCAAGTCAGTGTGCTGGCACTGATAATGGTCAAGGAAATGCCAATGTTTTAGGACTATGCTGAAATGCAGGCCAGACTTGCAGCCAGGAACTATTTGGTTTGTAACAAATAGCAAACTCAAGGGAAGTTAATTATTCAAGAATGTCAGCAGAGGCAACTTTGCAACAAGATTAATGTGGATGATTAATGAGCCTTAGCATCCAAAGCTATGGGATTAAATATGTAGATCAAGGGAAGATCATACAAATGTCTCAGTCACTTCATCAATTTCCTTCCCTTTGCCTTCACCAGCTTCCTGTGGTTAGATCTATTAATGAGCTCTAAGTACCAGGCTCCCTTCTTCAGCTTCCAACCAACCATCACAGGAGAGATAGAAGAAATCTCCGAAAGACTTAAAGAGGTTGCCATGTCCCCCCATGTCAGTGAACTTGTCCTAGTGATCCCAAAACTTAACATATTGTCTGAGGCCCTGATATGTCAAATTTTCATCAGACATCCTTAGATGGCCTTTTATTGAATACCATATGTTCCAGGCATTCTGTGACTCACTGGAATTACAAAAGCAAATATGGTAAAGGACTGACCCTTAATTATTTTAAATTCTAGAGGGAGAAATGCCCCATTATTAAGGCTTGATTGTGGAAATTGTAGACTCTATTGTTATATTAGTTAAGATCTTTGTTAATACATGCATTAAAAACCCAAATTCAAAGAGGCCTCACAAATAATAATCTCATTAAATCTCCAATTGAAAAATCCAGAAATAGGATAAACTTCAGGATTTGTTGGTCAATTCGATAGCTTTAGCTGCCATCAAGGATTTAAGCCTTTCCTAGGCAGAAAAAAATTTATTATGGAAATCTCAGTCAACTTGTATTGAAATCAAAGGTAAGAAAAATTGTGTCCTAACAAAGTTGTCTTTTGTTCACTCTGTTTTTAAATAAGCCACCACCAGACAAGACAGCCCCATTCTATTACAAACTTGCCAGAAGCCATAAGATACTGTGGGCCCATGCCAACATTCCATAATATTCCTACTGTTTGCACTAATATTACAGTCTTGGCAGGCTCTTGGCCAGGGAACAAGGTAGAACATATAGCTGCCTAATCACATTCTCAGGAAGGAATTGTAAGGTCCTCATTGCCTGTAGGTCTACTTTTTCCTCACAAATAATTCAATCTTTTAGAATCCTTTTGCAGTACCCTAAGGATCATAACAAATTTTGAATTAATTGTCATGGAATTTGCTTCAAGTAACAATATATCCAACTCAGAGTTTAAGCCTTAGGGAACGTATTATTCACAAGATAGGAGGTTAATGTGTAGGTCAGATGTCAGGAATGGTTAATTCAGTAGTCCCATTATGCCATCAGGGACTTAGGTTCCTGACTTCTTGCTTCCTATGTATGTTCTCAGCATCACCCCAAGTCTGGTTCTCTTCATGGTCATGAAATATCTGCTAGCACTAAGTGGAACAATATACTTCCTTATATTCTGCTAGAGAAAAACTTACCTGACCTTCCCATAACTTAGAAGCTAGCCTGTCCTTGTGGGATGAAATAAGTGATGGGGCATTAACAATGATATTCATTATAATTATTAACCATTCTTGCTGTTACATGTTAAGCCCATATATAATAATATAATAATAGTGTACTTATAGTATAGTGAGAAAAATTTGATAAGGGAATATGAGCATTTAGTTTTGTAATTAATTAGTGTTTGTATTTCAATAATACCCACACTTGTCCATCTAATTCACAAAATCATTTCAAAAATAGATACATGATTGAGAATTATGGTATTCAAAATCTCAGCTTTTTTTTTTGCTCTTAGTTCTTTAATACTGAATGTGGCTTAGAGGTATGACCAAATGAATTTGTCTGTTTTACTACTACTTTGGTCCCTCCAATTTAGATATTGGGGCAAATCCATCCAAGTGACAGTTTATGTCTAAAGACTCAACCAGCTGCAAGGAACCATGGCTCCTGTGCCCCCAACAGTGTGTACCATGAGGAACTCATCTACACACATGACCCTGGGGTGCCTACTCAGGAGTGCAATATGAATGTACCAACTACAGAGAAGGGTAGTTAGAAATGAGAGCTGTATCAGACAATTTTCTCATTCCCACAGACTTCCTTATTAATCCTTAGACAGGAGTTGAATGAACAGGCTGAGAGAAGGATGAAAACTTTCTAAAATTCCAAAGTATGTATAAAGGGCAGAATATTCTAATTTAATAGACAGAAAAAAATAAGAGGGATGGAACTGATGCTCCCTACAGAGGTTCCTCTTGATTCTACCCCATATACTCCTTTTTCTTCTTGTAGTTCCATGTTGCTGAAGTGTGGTTGGTTCCTAAGTGATGAAAAAAGTTTGGCCACTAACTCTAGATATGACTGACCCTTTGGAATGCTTTTACTTCTTTAGGTAGAGTTCCTTGACCCTCATTGAGTTGCTCCTTTTTACTTGCTGTTCTGTGATATAAATCCTCATAAGAAAATTAGAAAAATATATTAACTGAGAGGATAAATATTATTATTAAATATTATTATTCTGACCCAAGGGACCTTCAATGGTAAGATTCAAAAATGAAGAATTTAAGGAATTCTGTTTGTTGCCTAAATGGTAAGTCAGTCATCAGTGAACCCAAGGAGACTTCATTAGGTTACAAAATATTTAATATAGACAGGGATTTAAATTCCCATCTATTTTTTAACTTCATAATCCAAACTGGACATAATTTAAGGTAATAGAAAACTGGACACTGTATAAAGTCATGTATTTCATTAAGTAGTTTACTTTTTGTTTTCATTATCCCCTGAAGAAACAGCAACTGCACAAAAAATAGTTCCTGATTTATTCTCAAATTACAGTGACTTTTATTTATAACTTTATTGATATATAATTAATATATTGTAAGATTTATCCATTTAAATTGTACAACTCAGAAGTCTTTAGTATATTCACAGAGTTGTGCAACCATCACCTCTATCTAATTTCATAATCACCTCTATCTAATTTCAATACTCCCAAAATAAAACTCATTTGCTTTAGTAGTCACTATACAATTCCCTCTCCCCCCAGTTCCTGGCAATCAGTAATCTACTTTCAGTCTCTAAGGATTTGCATATTGTGGATACTTCATACAGATGGAATCATATAATATGTGGCCTTTGTTGCTTGTTTTCCTTTACTTAGGATAATACTTTCAAGGTTGATCCATGTTGTGGTATATATCAGTACTTCTTTCTATTTCATGATCAAAAAATTCCATTGTTTGGATATATCACATTTTGTTTATTTACTCATGGATGTGTGGACATGGATAGTTTATACATTTTAGCTTCTATAAATAATGCTGCTTTGATCACTTATGCACAAATTTTTGTATAGGCAATACGTTTTCAATACTCTTAGGTATATAACCTAAGAGTAAATTGCTGGGTCATATGACAAATCTATGCTTAACATTTATAGGTTCTATCAAATAGTTTTCCAAAGTGACTGATCCATTTACAGTCACAACAGCAATTTATAAGGGTTCAATTTTCTCCACTTCCTCACCAACACTTGTTGATGACTTTTTTAGTTTAGCCATTTTAGTGGGGTTTAAAAGGCATTGCCTTGTGGTTTGATTTGCATTTCTTTACTGACTAATGATGTTGAACATCTTTAATGTGCATATTGGCCATTGTGTATTTCTTAGGTGAAATGTATATTCAATCATTTAATTCTTTTATTTATCTTTTGTAAGAGATTTTAAATATTCAGGATACAAGTCCTCTATCTTATACATGATATGCAGTAATTTTCTTCCATTATGTAGGTTGTCTTTTCACTTTATTGATGGTATCATTCAAAGCACAAAGTATTTTTTATTGTAATGAGTTCATTTGCAGTGGAGTCTGTCTTTTTATTTTTTGTTGATGGTGCTTTTGGTGTCATATTAAGGAAACTATTGTTTACTCCAAAGTCATAAAGATTTATTCCTATGTTTTCCTCAAGAATTGTGGAGTTTTAGGTCTTAAATGTTTGTCTGTAATCCACATTTAGTTCATTTGTGGATTTGGAAATGGGCACAGGTCTAACTTCATTAGTTCACATCTGGATATACAGTTGTCACAGCACTGTTTTTTAAAATGGATTTTCCCCCTATATAATTGTCTTCACACTTGTCAATAATCAATTGATCATAAAAGGGTTTATTTCTGGACTCTAATTTATATTCTCCTGGGCTTTCATTATACCAATACCATACAGTCTCAATTAAATTTGCTTAGAAGTAAGTTTCAAAACTGGGAAGTATGGGTCCTTTAGCTTTGTCTTTCTTACTTGATGTTGATTTGGTTATTATGGGTGCCTTGGATTTCCATATGAATTTTAGTGTCAGCTTGTCAATTTCTGAAATAAGTCATCTGTAATTTTAGAGGAAATGCCTTGACTCTTCTATCAGTTTTGAGGTTATTGCCATCTTAAAAATATTATGGCATACAATCTATGAACATGGGAGGTCTTTATATTATTTAGGTCATATTTAATTTCTTACAATGATGTTTAATATTTCTCAGTGTATAAATCTTTCACTTCTTTTGTTGGATTTTTCATAATTATTTTATTCTTTTTGATACTATTTTAAATGGAACTTTCTTCTTAATTTCATTCTTGGATTGTTCATTGCTAATGTATAGATATACAACTGAGTTTTGTATATTAATCATATATTCTGTGAACTTGCTAAACTTGTTGATCAGTTCTTTGGGATATTCTATGTATAAGATCATGCCATCTGTGCATACAGAAAGTTTTATTTCTTCCTTATCAATATAAATGCCTTTTATTTCTTCTCCTTGAGTAATATCTCTGGCTAGGATCTCAAGTGCAATGTTGAATTAAAGTGGCAAAGTTGTCAGCAATCTTTCTCCTGGAGGAAGGTATTCAGTCTTTCACTATTCAGTAGGATGCTAACTGTATTTTTTCATATATGCCCTTTATCAAATTGAGAAATTTCCATTATTTTCTTAGTTTATTGAGTTTTTTTAGTCATGAAAGACTATTGGATTTTGTCAAATGCTTTTTCAATACCTGTAGATATGATCATGTGATTTTATGTTTTATTCCATTTATTGTATTAATATATTGCATTGATTGATTTTCATATGAACCCACCTTGCATTTCTGGAGTAAATACCATGTGGTTGTAGGTATTTAATCCTTTCTAATATGTTACTGGCTTCAGTTTGCTTTTATTTGTTTGAGGATTTTTGCAACTATATTCATAAGGTAAACAGGCCCACACCCACAGGAATGGATTAAATTTAAGAAATTGCTTTTCTGTGGTACATACTATTTCAAACCACCACAATGGTCTATACTGGAGAATGCTCCATATTCAATTGAGAAGAACATGTATATGCTATTGTTGGATTGGAGTGGTCCATCGATCTCTGTGAGGTATATGTAGTTTATAGTTTTGTTTAAGTCTTGCATTTCCTTATAGATTTTCTGAAAAGATTTTCTATCCACTGTTGAAGATGGAGTGATAGAATATACAACTATTATTGTGGAATTGTCCATTTCTCCCTTCAATTCTGACTATTTTTGCTTAACATATTTTGTGGCTCTGTTTTTAGGTGCAAATATGTTTACATTTGTTATGTCTTCCTGATGAATTGACAATTTTATCATTATAAAATGTAATTCTTTATCTCTAATAATTTATTTTTTGTCCAAAAGTCTATTTTGTCTATTTAGCTACCCTTGCTCTCTTTTGGTTACACTTAGCTTGGTTTATCTTTTCCCTACTTTTACTTCCAACCTATTTGTGTCTTTGAATCCATAGCGTGTCTCTAGTAAACAGCATGTAGATAGTTGGATCATGCTTCTTAATCCATTTTGACAATATCTGCCTTTGGTTTGGGGTATTTAATTCATTTACATTTGATGTAATTACTGATAAGCCAGGACTTATGCCTCCCATTTTCCTAGTTCTTTTTCTTTATAGCTTAGGTATTTTGGATTAATCAATTCCACCATTATTACCTTCCCTTGTATTAAGTATTTTCTGGTGTATCATTTAAAGTTGTTTTATTTACTTTTAAAATATTTTTATTATTTTCTTAGTGCTTTCCCTGAAGAATAAAATTTACATCTTAACTGAAAACAATCAAGCTCAAACTAATACCAACTTAATTATAATTATAATTTTGCTTTAGATAGTAAAACTTTGTTGCTATACAGATACATTCCCTTTCCCCTCCTTTCTATTACTGTCATACAAATATAATCTTTACACATTATAAGCCCATACCACAATTTGTAATTATGGCTTTATTTAGTTTTCTTTTAAATCAGTTAATAGACTTACAAACAAAAATATTTATTTATGACTTTTATAATTAGCTATATAACTACGTTTACTGATGTTCTCCCTTTCTTCATATGGATTCACATTACTTCCTAGTGTACTTTTATTTCAGCCTGAAGGATTGATTCCCTTTAGTATTTCTTGTAAAGCAAATCTACTAGTGACAAATTCTTTGTGTTTGTTTATCTAGGATTGTCTTAATTTCTCCTTCATTTTTGAAGGATATTTTCACTGGATAGTGAATTATGTCTTCCCATTTTCTCTGGCCTCCATGATTTCTGAGGAAAAATCAGCTGTTGGACTTACTGTGAATTTCTTTTAAGTGATAAGACTTCTCTCTTGGTGCTGTGGATATTTTCTCTTTGTCTTTACTTTGAACATTTGGACACTGATATGTCTAAATATAGATCACTTTTAATTTATCTTACTTGAAGTTTGATGACCTTTGCTTCTTAAATGAATGGATTATTTTTTATCAAATTTGGGAATTATTAGCCTTTTTTCCCCCCAGTTATCCTTTCTGACATTTTCGCTCTCTCCTCTCCTTCTAAGATTCCCATTTTCATATAAGTTGATTTGCTTGATAGCATCCTCGTAGTATCTTAGGCTGTGTTCATTTTCCTTCATTCCTTTTTTCTTTCTCTTCTTCAGATGGGATAATCTCTGTTTACTGATATTCATATTTCCTGATTTTTTCCCCTCTTCTTCCACCTCAAATCAGTTTTGAGCACTTCTAGCACAATTTTTATGTCAGTTTTACAGTTTTCAATTCCTGAATTTGTATATGGCTCTTTTATATTTTTTGTCTCTCTATTGATGTAAAAATGTGTTCACTTTTTGATTGTTCAGAGCCTCAAGGTTAGCCACAAGAGAAATATTAGGGCCTTCCCAGGTATGCACACAGCCATGCTCATGCATATAGCCTCTAGATTCTCAGGAATATATCACAGCCTTTCAGCCTTTCCTTGAAAGTTTTTTATCAGCCTCTTGTTTGTCCCAACATTTCTTGTGCTCTCAGTCAACTATGATAATCAATTGCTATTGGTTGTTTTCAAAAAATACCCAGAGAAAAGGCTGTCCACACTTAGTGAACTCTGAGACAGATCAAGTAAATATAAAACCAGAAAATGGGGTTTTCAAAGACCTGCCATACAGGTTTAATAATGGCTTTTCTCTTGGATTGGGGCTTTGTGGGGAGCTCTGAGCATGTTATGCCCCCTGCAGTAGTGATTGGCTGCTGGTTTTCACAACTACTCTGATATTAAGGCTCTTTATTTTCAAGACTACATGATGATGGGAGGGGGGAATGGGAATAGAGTAATTTAAAATTCTATGTACTTGTTCTTACTGAATTTCAGTCATTTTTAAAAAATAAATAGTCCTCAGTTTGTTGCAAACTTTTAATTATGTTTCAGAGTTCTGAAAAAGTGCTTTTGAGAATTTTCCCCAGTTTTCTCATTGATTTTTGGAGGTCCTTACTATGCCATTCTGGAAGTAATTTACAGTGACTAACTCTTAAACTATTCAATTAATAAAACAAATTCCACAAGGTCAAGATATTTTAGCTTTTTTTTTTTCTTGTTCACTGATTTTGTTCCCTCTGTAATGACACTGGTGACTGGGTCATATCAGAAAACCCCTAAATATTTGTTGCATGAATCAATATAACTTTTTGCTGCTAAAATGAAGGTAATAATCTATTTTAAGTCCCAAGAAAAATTGATTGATTATATATAATATATTGAAAAAGAGTATCTCCAACATGTTTAGACTAGACTATATGCCAGCGATATGCTTAATGAGTTCTCCACACTACTTCATTTAACCTTCACATAAATTATTTCTAGTTTCACTAAGGTTAGAGATATCCAGTTATCCTCTCAAGGCAACAGTTAGTAAATAGTAGAATGGGGATTGCAACCAGGGAGCTGAATTTGGAATCAAACTTTTAAGTATGACAGAATAGAGCCCCTTTCTCCAATTCTTTGTTTTTAAGAATTTCAATTTTAAATGTTATAAAAAATACCAAATAAGCAACAGACTTTAAAAAACACAGGCAAAATATTCAAGAGAAAAAAAATTTCTGGCTGAAATCCCATCAGTTTTGAACTTAGGTATAACAATTTACCTACAATTATATCATACATAAGAATAACCTGGTTTTATTAGTCATCATTGGAAGCTGTTAACCAGAAAGAAAAGAAAAGCTGACTCTGAAATAGCAACCACACATTCCACTTTTTGCTATCACTACTCTAGGCCTGTAAACTCTATATTCCTCTTCCTATACCTGCGGCCACTGCCAAAGCACTCCTCTTTCTTTTCTTTCTCTTTCATGATTCTGGCTCCCAGTACATTCTTATATAATGAAATTGACATTAAGTGGCATTATATAAATCTTATTTAATTAAAATGTTTTTCTACTCATTGTTTAAAAGTTCTCCTATGGCTTCTCATTACTTAAAGGAAAAATTCCAAGTTAACCAGTTCACCATAGAAGATGCCAATATGTACTCTTATTCAGTATAAATTGTTCCTCCTTTTGTGCTACTCACATCAAACATAGATCAACTATTAATTATGGCTATATAGCATTCATATTGAAAATAAAGGTTTTGAGATATTACTGATTTGCCTTCAAATTCCCATGCTGCCCCTTGTTAACTCTGTAACCACTGCCTATTAATATCATCTTTATTAGCCTCATATACTCATTTGTAAGATATGTTAAATCATGCTTCTCTTTAAGAATGTGAAAAAAGATTTAAAGAGATAATGTGTACATTTAGCACAGTGTGAGTCATATAAATTCTTAATATTTTGTAAATCATAATTTGTAGATACTGTTATTGGTAACTTTTATCATTGTCATTTTTCTTATGCATAGTAGTAATAATGATGATATTTTTGGTAGCATTCATTATTTTGTGATATGTCTCTGTTCCACCCTGTGGCCTGTGTTGGTTTCAGTCTTTATATAGACCCCAGAAAATCATGCTCTTAAATTGAACCTACTATGAAACTTTGGTTAGATTATGTCAGTTAAAACCATTTGATTAGATTGCTCTAGTAGGGCATAGCCTAGGTTGGGTCATAATCTTCTTAATGAGTACTTTATAAATTTAGGAATAAAATCAGCAGACTAAGGGAAAAAGCCTTAGATTCAGAAAGAAGGAAGGAGAGAAAGCCTATGCTGACATTATGCCTGGCCAAGTGCCTGATCACCCACAGCTGCGCTAGGGATGAAAGTGCACCCTGAGCAGAAAGCAGAGACCAATAAGTTTGACATTGTGCCTAGTAAATAAATGTAATTGGGCTTACTTTCATTATTACAGGAATAAGGTCCATAAGTGCAAGTATTGAGATAGAGGGCTTGTCTTACTAGCCTGTTTTATTTATTAGGCAAGGTTTATATATTCCAGATGTTTTGGCCATCTTATTTGAGAAGTTAGCAGAACTTACCAGGAAGGACACTTAACCCTATCCCAACTTTACCTTCTTCCAATGGTTATATTATGTAGTTTTGTTATCAATCCTGTGGCAGTTTGATATTATTTATGAATTCCAAAAAAAAAGAGATATAAATTATGTTTATAAACTGGTCTGTTCCTCTGGGCATAATACCTTTTGACTGATTTAAATGGAAGGGCTTTAAATTTACCTGATTAAATGAAGATTAGGGCTTTGATTCAACCACATCATTAGGGCATGCGGGTTTGAGTCCACACGCCCTTGGTGGGCTATATAAATGGACACTCACACATAGGAAACAAAGACAGAGGAACAGAGAGAGCTCCATAGACATGGAAGAGGAGAGAACTTGTTAGCTTTGATCCTGTGGCACCAGGAAGAGAAATGAGCCATTCACCTGATCTTTACAGCTGACTTTGGGAAGAGACTAGAGCAGCTGAGCCCAGAAAGAAACTAGCCCTCCAGCCTATACATGATATCAAAAGAAGCTGGGCCCATGGAACCTTAAGAGAGAGAGGAAGGCTGAACCCTCGCAGATATCGTCTGCCATCTTGCTTCAACACGTGACAACAGATTTTGGTGAGAACAGTAACCTTGAGTTGGACTTTTTAGGGTCTTGTAAACTGTAAGTTTTTACCCCAAATAAATACCGTTTATAAAAGCCAACAAATTTCTGGTACTTTGCATCAGTACCCCTTTGGCTGACTAATACAGAATTTGGTACTGATAAATGAGGTGCTCTCAATTACAAAAATGCTGGAACGCTTTTATAAATGGGTAAGGAGTATTTTTTTTTGGAGAAATTGTGAGATCCTTGATAAAAAAGGCCTAGATTGCTTTGAAAGACTGTTGGTAGAAATATGGACACTAAAGAGATTTTTGATAAGGACTTAAGCGTAAATGATCAAACTATTATTGGAAACTGGAGGGAAGGCAATCCATGTTATAAAGTTGCAGAGAACATAGCAAGATTGACTCCTGATGTACATGGAGGCCAGAATTTGAAAATTATGAATGTGGACATTTAGCCAAAGGAGATTTCCAAATTAAATGTGAAATATGTAGCCTTAGCTTCTCCTTGCAGCTTATAATACAATGCTAGACAAGAGAGATAAACTGAAAACTGAATTGTTTGGCACAAAGAAACCAGAAACTGATTCTGGAAATTCCAAGCCTCTGGAAATCGAACCCCCAGATGACAGTGCCCCATTTGTGGAATTAACTAAACTTGGAACTTGTAAATCAGAATTGAAAATAAAATTATCCAGGAAAGACTTGTGGAAAGTCTTACTGTCTAATGGCTTGGACTTCTGCTTCTTACATGGTAAACCAACAAGCTTTTTGAGAGAGCTGTATGAACAAAACCACTGTCAGCCTGGACTAAAAGGGACATTGAGAGGAGAGATGGAAGAGAAAATGGATTTAAGAGGAAAACCATGGAATATGAGGTCTGGAATTAAGACATCTCCTTGGGCTAAGAGAAGAACCCCACCCATGTGTACAGAGAGGGTGAGTTTGTCCTGGCTGTTGAAGAGGGTGGATGTTCCAGCCCACTGTTCAGGGAGAGTTTTGCTTCCTTAGGGTACAGTGAGGGTGGAGCACATTCCTCCAAGGATTGGGGAGAGTGAGGTCAATACCCCATACCGTCTGAGAAAGGTAGGCTTGTCCCTCATGTATTAGGGATTAAGGGAAGCCAGGTCACCAACTCGCTCTAAGAGTATTGGGTCTGTCCCCCACATATTAGAAATTAGGGAAGGCCAGGTTGCCAACTTGTTACACTAAGAGAGTGGGGCCTGTATGCCAGAGATTAGGGAAAGTGTTGTCTCCACCTCCCTCTGCTAAGGGGGTTGAGACTTTATCCCAGAGACTGGGTAAATTGTGGCCATCACCCCAACGTTCTTGGAGAGTGAGTTCTGGAGCTCATTTTCCTCCCAGAGGCTTGATGAGGGTGGAACCAAGAAAATGGCCATTGGGCAAGCCTATGGAAAGGGTAGGTCACCATGAGGCCCCAAGGATGAGAAGAAACCACCATTTTAAGGATGACTCTCAGATTCTGAAATCTAATGAAGTATACCCTGTTTGTTTTCAGAACTGTAGGGGACCTCTGACACATGTTCTTCTTATGGTAATGCAAATGTATATCCTATGTCTATCCCTTTGTATGTTGGAAGCAAATAAATTGTTTTTTAAATTTCACAGGTCTACAGCCCAACAAATTGTATTTCTATAGACTGATTTTGATGTGATTTTGTATTTAGCATTGCTACTGAAATAAGGTGTTTGGGAATATTGTAAATGTTTTTTTTTTTTTTTTTGGAATTCAGAGGGTGGAGTGTGGCAGTTTGATATTATTTAGAATTCCAAAAAGAGAGATATAAATTATGTTTGTAAACCTGGAAACCTGGAAACCTGTGGCCCCAGAAGAGAGATTAGCCATTTGCCTGTTAGTTTACTGCTGCCTTTGTGAAGAGAAAAGAGCATCTGGGCCCAGAAAGAAATGAATCCTTCAGCCTACAGCTGAGATTGGAAGAAGCTGGGCCCATGGGGCCTTAAGAGAGAGAGGAAGGCTGAACCCTTGCAGACATCACCTGCCATCTTACTTCAACACATGGCAACAGATTTTGGTGAGAACAGTAGTCTTGAGTTGGACTCTTTAGGGTCTTGTAACTGTAAGCTTTTATCCCAAATAAATATCCTTTATAAAAGCCAACAGATTTCTGGTACTTTGCATCAGCACCCCTTTGGCTGACTAATACAGATTAAAAAATAAAATTCTCATATTTGTATTAATAACCACAATAGTCAGCCAGTACAAGGTTTAATGTGTTAAAAGACAAAAAACAAAAAACAAAAAAACTTTTCTCTTCTAGCTTTCTTTCTAGCAAAATATACAACCCAAAAAATTCCCTTTCTGTTAATTGTTCACACTGTTACAGTGAATGCATGTCCCTATTTCTCCACATTTTTTCCAACACTTGTAGTTTTCTGTTTTTTTTTTTTTAAGTTTTTTTTTTTTTAAGACTTTATCCATTTATTCATTTATCCCCCCCACCACAGCCGCTTCCCTCTGTTTTTTTTAAATAGCAGCCAGTCTAGTAGGTGTGAAATGATCTCACTGTAGTTTTAATTTGAATTTTCCTAATAGCCAGTGATGTTGTGCATCTTTTCCTGTGCTTTTTGGTCATTTGTATTTCTTCTTTGTAAGAATGACTGTTCTGATTGTTTGCCCAATTTTAATTGGGTTCTTTGTCTTTTTATTGTTGATTTTCTAGATTTCTTTCAATATGCTGTGGATATGAGACTCTTATCAGATATGTGGTTTCCAAATATTTTCTCCCATTGTGTAGGCTGTTTTTTAACTTTCTTGACAAACTCCTATGAAGCAAAAAAGCTTTTAATTTTGAGAAGGTCTCATTTAACTAATTTCTTTCCTTGCTTGTGCTTTGGGTGTAAAGTTTATGGAAACATTGTCTACCATGGTATCTTGAAGAGGCTTCACTAAATTTTCTCCAAGGGTTTTATGGTCCTGGCTCTTATGTTTAGGTGTTTGATCTATCTTGAGTTAATTTTTGTATAGGGTGTGAGATAGGGATCTCCTTTCATTGTTTTGAATATAGATATCCAATTCAACTAGGACCAATTGTTGAAAAGACAATTCTGTCCCAGTTGTTTGGACTTGGCAGCCTTGCCAAATAGCAGTTGGCCATAGATGTCTTGGTCTGTTTCTGAATTCTCAATTTGGTCCCATTGGTCAAAATGTCTATCTTTGTGTGAATAATATGCAGTATTGACCACTGTGGCTTTTTAATATGCTTTAAAGTCACGTAGTGTGAGTCCTCCAACTTTGTACTTTTTCAAGATATTTTTGGCTATTCAGGGTAAATTTGATAGTGGAAGTTTCCATTTCTTCAGAAAATTCTATTGGGAATTTGATTGGGATTGTGTTGAATCTGTAAATCATTTTGGGTAGAATTGGCATCTTGGCAATATTTAGTCTTCCAATCCATGAACATGGAATGTCCTTCCATTTATTTATGTCTGCTTTGATTTCCTTTAGCAATGCTGTGTAGTTTTCTGTGTACAATTCCTTTACATACTTGGTTAAATTTATACCTAGGTATTTGATTCTTTTAATTGCTATTTTAAATGGATTTTTTTCTCTTGAGTTCCTCTACAGCCTACTCATTACTATTATATAGAAACACTACTGATTTTTGAATATTGATCTCATAACCCACAACTTTCCTGAACCTACTTATTGGCTTTGGTAGCTTTGTTGTAATTTTTCAGGACTTACTATATTTAGGATCATGTCATCTGCAAATAGTGAAAGTTTTACTCCTTGTTTTCCAAATTGAATACATTTTATTACTTTTTCTTGCCTAACTGCTCTAGCAAGAACTTCTAACACAATGTTGAATAAGTGTGGTGACCATAGGCACCTTGCCTTGTCCTGGATCTTAGAGAGAAAGCTTTCTGTCTTTCACCATTGGGTATGGTGGGTTTTTCATATAGGCCCTTTATCATGTTAAGAAAGTTTCCATCTCTTCCCATCATTTGAAGTGTTTTTATCAAGAAAGAATACTGGATTTTGTTGACTAACTTTTCTGCATTGATAGAGATAGCCAGGTAATTTTTCTCTTTCTGGGTGTTAATGTGGTATATTACATTAATGGACTTTCCTGTGTTGAACCACCCTTGTACACCTGGGATAAAACCTGCTTGATCATAATGTGTTGTTGGATTCTATTTGTGAGTATTTTGTGAGGACTTTTGCATCTATTTCCATTAGAGAGATTGTTCTGTAAAATTCTTTTCTTGGAGCATCTTTATCTGGCTTTGGTGTTAGGGTGATGTTGGCTTTATAGAAAGAGTTAGGTAATGTTCTCTTCTCTTCAATTTTTTGGAAGAGTTTGAGCAGGATTGGTAATAGTTCTTTAGGAATGATTGGTAGAATCCACCTATAAAGCTACCTGGTCCTGTGCTTTTCTTTTTTGGGGAGATTTTTAATGACTGATTCAATCTCTTTCCTTGTAATTGGTTTTGAGGTCTTCTCTTTCTTCTAGGGTCAGGGTAGGTTGTTCTTGTGTTGCTAGGAATTCATCCATTTCATCTACATTGCCTAGTTTGTTGGTATGCAGTTATCATAGCATACGTTTATCATCTTTTTATTTCTGTGGGGTCAGTTATGTCCCCTCTCCAGTTTCTGAATTTATTTATTTAAATCTTCTTGCTTTTTTTCTTTGTTAGTCTAGCCAAGAGTTTGTCAATTTTATTAATCTTTTGGTTTTTCTAATTCTCTGTATTCTTTTTTTTATTCTCAATTTTATTTATTTCTGCTTTAATCTTTGTTAATTCTTTCCTTCTGCTTGTTTTGGGATTAATTTGCTACTCTTTCTCTAGTTCCTCCAGGCATGCAATTAGGTCTTTGATTTTAGCTTTCTTCTTTTTCAATTAGGCATTTAGGGCTATAAATTTCCCTCTCAGCACTGCTTTGTTGCATCCCATAAGTTTTGATATGTTGTGTTCTCATTTTCATTTGCCCCGATATACTTACTGATTTGTGTTACAGTTTCTTCTTTGACTCACTGATTGTTTAATAATGACTTGTTTAACTTGCATATATTTGTGGATTTTCCAATTCTCTGCCCATTATTGATTTTCAGCTACATCCATTGTGGTCAGAGAAAGTGCTTTTTAATCATTCTAAATTCATTGACACTTGTTCTATGACTTAACACGTGGTTTATCCTGTAGAATGATGTATAAGCACTGGAAAAGAATGTATATCCTACTATTTTGGGTGCAATTTTCTGTATATGTCTGTTAAATCAAGTAATATATCTAGATCTCTGTTTCTTTATTGATCCTGTATTCTCTGTATTATGGGTTATATAACAAGGGGTCCATGAGCTTGAAATTCAAAGAAACACAATTCTTGTGGGGATATGTTGGTGTGGATGTGATATATTTATTAAATGATAAACAGTATAGCTTGGACTTAGTAAGGGGAAGTGTACTGACAAACAACCTTCCCAAAGCAAAGTTTACACCCTGAAGAGAATGTCAGATTTTCAAAAATAAACATTAAAATAAACCAGGTAATCAGGGTGAATAATCGGTAAGCACATGATTGTATACTTGACTTTAGAGAAAATGGCTAATATTTTACATAAATGTTCAATGTGAATTCAGTCAACAAATATTATAGAACATCTATTTTCCAAGTGATGTGCCAGATGCTGGGATATGTTGATAAATAATGTATAATAAAATTCACTTAACAGATATTTATTGAGAGTTTAATATATGGCAAGTACTTTGTAGAGTTGAGAATTCTGAAAAACTCAGAATTGGAATAGAAATTAAGATAGTAACAAATATATTAGAATTTATTAATTAAAATGCTTATATACATATGTAATGGGCAAAATATATGTATTCTTGTTTTGGCTATCTTTGTCTACGTCTTCACATCTCAGTCACAGGCCTTTCACTGTTGACTTGTTCTCCATCAGAAGACTTGAAATAGCAATAGTAATATAACCAAAGATGTGGTTCCCAAAGTCATCCTTTTTACAAAATTGATATTCTCTCTTCCTTATCTATCATGTCTGATAAACAACATTTGATTTGGGGGCAAATCTCTCCATTTTGAAATGCTCACTATCCGTGGCTTCTTAGAACCTCCTTCTTTTGGTTTTCTGCCTGTTGTTTTGACTCAAATGCATATCCCAGTCAAAACTTTGTTATCCTTCAATAATGACTGTCATTAAAATGTTTATTCAGTACTGCTTAAACTCTGAGCATAATTGAAGTCCATCAGGTCTACAGTGCCAGTTTTTCTCCTTCCTTGCTTCTTTTGGAATATTTGTTTATTTTTGTTTGTTTAGTATTCATTTTTGTCCTCTCTATGGAAATTTGAATTAATATGTCACTTTACCTATCATATGTATACTACTTATCATATGAGAAATTACAACTGTGTACTTCCTTTGATATCTATCCCATTCTTCTTCTATCATTGTCATATATTTGTACATTTATTATAAACTTCAAAGTGCATTATTACTTTTTTGTTAAACAATTCAGCTTGTTAATATACAGAAATCAATAAAAGAGAAAATGGATTTTAAATTTATTCATGTATTTATTTTCTTTGTCATTCTTCAGATATTGTTCTGACTCCTCTCCTTGCAAACTTCCTTTCTATTCTCTTCAGTGGCACTGTTCCCCAGTGTTCCATCTAAATCCTTTTGCTTATACTAGGCTCCTTTCGAATGAATCCTCCACCTCTGTGCCATCAGTTATGCTGATTGTTTCCAAAGTTACTTCCTTAGTAGAGACATGACTAAAGCATAATCCTGTATTATCTACCAAGTATTTTTATTTTTACTTATGTCATGAATTACCTCAAATTTCCCTATTAATAAATTTCTAACAAAACTTATTCCTCCTCCTATCTTTCCCATCTCAGTAGATGTCACCAATGTCCACTCAGTTAACAAACCTGAAATGTAAGAATAATGCTTGTAAATATACTACTGTCTAATCTCACAATGGGAACATATGAGTTCTCTGAATTGGGAAAAATACATAATGCAAATAATATAAATGAGATGTAGTTTTAAGGAAGCAAAGAATGAGTCTGGCAAAGAGGGAGGAAAATACAATATAGGGCATAAGAGCAGATGTTTAAATAAAAAGTGAAGGTTGCAAATAAACTGATATGTACCTTGGTGTATGCCTATTTTAAGTTTTTTTTCTTGAATAGTAGTGAGAACATCAATCTCTCTTCATAACATTTTTAATCACAGAAAAACTCACATAGATTATAAATTTGGTCATTGATACTGTTTCATTTGTTCTACTTTATTTTTCAGAAATGACCTTGGATAAATGAACCCCATTTTTCCATTTTCGTTTCTTACATTTAATAGTGGAACTAATGTTTAAATATTCTATAATTATATTGAACCAAATTTCCATAGGGCCATTATAATGCTTTACTGCATCTATTACCATTTATAATGGTGGCATTTGCTTTGAGTTTCCTATTTCTTTCTCACTGACTAAGCCAGGTATTATTTAATCACTACCTTTTTACCTCATGATGTCCTTAACATAGATTGACTAATATCTCTTGCACACATATCTTCCTGCAGTTCTGATATTTGCCTTGTCTTCTTCATTGCTACTTATAATGTCTAGTACTTATTAAAGTAATTTGATAAATAATGAGTATGGGGAAAAGGAGCAAAAATATATATTTAATTTTGAATACGGTCTCTGCAATAACTCTTTCCAGATATACACTTTACTTTGGAGTCTTTACTCTTCTCTCCAATTTTTGTGTTGCATGTTTTTTTTTTTAGGTGCTAGATTATTTTTTGCCCTGTTTACTAATCTATGAATTATGAGAAATAGGTTTAGATATTTTGTTAACTATGATCTGCTACCATCCCTTTGTATACAATGGTTTATCTGTTGGAATCCCCTCTTTATCAAAGGTTGCAAAAAGCACTGATGTACAGCTTTTAACCAATATTTAGTTACTGATGGGCACTTGTCAGATTTGCATGTACTCTAATAAATTTGAACATGCTTTTCCTTTCAGAGCCTAATCATTCCAAGTTTCTGGAGAACTTGAGATAGCCTATTGTTCTTTTATGTATGTTGCTATTGTGGATTCAATACTATCTCTATACTCTTGGGCACTCTTTCTCACCATTTTTAACCATTTCCCAAAGTGGTTTATGATTTCAGGGTATAATACACTACTATTCACCCCACACACACATCTTTTACTCCTGAGCTCAGACACTTTCTGAATGGATTTAGTAAAAGTAGCTGATGGGTGGGTAATAGTATGTACTGGACACATATAAAACTGTCTATTTTTCTAAGCATCAGTGAAGAATTTAATTCCATAGCATCCACAGAAAGCTAAAATCCCTCACTCTTTACTTCCCAAGGACTGTGCTATTCTTAGTGAGAAAAACATGTGTATAACACATCTTTATATCTTATCCAAACTCATTATTGGTTCCATTAGTTAAGTCTCCCAAAGAAACTATGTTTAGAATTTGTTCTTGTATCTTTAGGAGACTTTTGGTGAGAAGCCTGAAAAGATTATTCATGGCATAACTAACATCACCCCATATAAATTTAGAACACTGGTAATTTCTATATTCTTGACAATATCACTGTAGAGATCATCTACCTCACCCTTCTTTCTCTAGTTGTGCTTTTATCTGTAATCATTTCTCTCTTACCCTCATAAGACTCATTCCTTCCATAAATCTAGTTCCTTATCATAGCTGGTAAAGCCATGTTGTTAATATTATTTAAAGTACCTTTAAATTTTAAATCCTATCACTCTGTGTTAAACTAAATGTTTGAAAATAAGTTAGTCCACAAACAAACGCTTAAAAAAAAATAAGGAGAAAACCTTAGCTGTCATTATAGACTTGCTGATTAAAAAGCAGAGAAAATAGAACTAATGGTATAAATTTGGAAATAAATATTTCTGGAACATAAAATATAGGATATTCTTAGAAGTGATCTCAATTAAACCTGTAAATGTATTAAAATATTCCAGTTTTTTAAAGATAAATAGAAGTGATAACTTGGAGCATAATTTCTGTTTTTTGACTATATAATACTGGCTATTTTCAAATAGCAAAAATAAATGAATACTTTTAATATAAATTATTCATATATACATTGGCCTTGAAGAATTAGTAGCACCTAGTATATGCATTTAATATGATCAAAAAATGCGAAGAGTAGCATCACCAAAAATGTAAAAGAGAACACAAGGAAAAAGCATAATCTTGTTTTCATGAAAAACTCCCTGTTTTTACATTAAGCATTTTCTAATGGAACTTACAGACTTAGATATATTTTGAAAAAAAAAACAAAAGGCCACAAATAAAACAATTAAAACGGTCATTATGAAACTCACTTCTGTTTCAATATAATCTAATAGGCACTGTTATGTGACCTTTACACCATATAACATTGTATTGCTAAATTAATATTTTTTACGTTTTTGAAAATTTGCATAGAAATTGTAGTTTAAGCATTCTGTGCCTATCCATCAAAAGATTGGAGTCATCTTCAAGGTTATGAAAAGCCCTGATAGTTTGAAAATGAACTCGATCATTAACTAGAAGATGAGAAAAAGCCTGTCTCTAGAATGGGAGTGTTTTTAAGACAAATTGGTATAATATAACTACTTCACAGTGCTAATTATAAAGGTCTAACTTAATTCACATAAGATAAAATGTAAATAAATTAAGGAAGCCTTAACATTAATCCATGTTTTAATTGAAGGAGATAAGACAGCTCCATATACTCTGTACAATTTTAAAGATGTTTGCTTGAAGGACACTTCCAAGCCTCCCATATAATTCTCCTTTATGGAAATAAAGTTTTTCCATTGTCTCACTGCTTAAGTTCTTAGGGTTTAATTTATACTTTCTTGAAGGCAAAAGGGTCACTGAATAGCACTAATGGAAAACTAATTAATATAAGAGCTAAAAAAAAACTGGCAAAAAGAAATTCATAAAACTTAGAATCAGTTTATAGAAATTCAGAAAAAACTCATGTTCATAGTAGATTTTAGATTATAATCATACTGGCAATGTGAAGTAAAAATTGACCTATTTATATGGGGAAAGGAGAGGATTCATTGATATAAGTAGCCAAATACGTTGTTCAAAAGCTCAATGTATATTATTAAAATTAATGCCTTTTTTGATTCCTAAAATATCTATGTAATTCCCATTTTTTATTTTCACTTTTTCTATGTTGACATTCTTCGTTTTAAGATACACATTGTAACAGATAACAAAACCAATGAAGTGGAAGGTTTGCCTTCAAAAATAGAATTGGAACACATTTGTGTGAAAAGTGGTGTCCTAAAATATACAATATATGAGAGATGTAAATTTGAGAAATTAAACAACACTTTATGTAAAAGCATCTGGCAGGAAAGGAGGCGACCTGTTAAATCATTAGTATTGAAAAACCTCTCCTACAAAACACCTGGTGTATGCGGAGATAAGAAGGACATGATATATATGGGAAAATTTCCCACAAAACAAGTAATAGATTTTCATTTAATGTTTAATCTTGTTCATTTTGGGTAATGGACAAGACAATCTTTGGTGATTTGATTGTATTTGATGTTTATCTCTGTATTATGGCATTTTGGAGAGTAGGGTAAATAACTCAATGTTACATGTGCAAATTTTACTAGATTCATTCTCACAGCTCTTTGTAGGGCAGCATGCTATATCAATGTATCAGCATAGAAATCAGAACTTGAAAATAACTCATTTGATTTAGATGCAGAGATATCCATTAGCAATTTTAACATAAGATTTCTTCTTACTCCTCACCCCCTCTCTTAGCTATTAAAAACATCATTTATCACAATTGCCCCAAGGGTTCTTAAGACAGCATTGGTCTTCAAGTGATAGGTGGTTACAATTTTTTAAAAATATTTAAAAAAATTTTTTTAAGATACTTAAATTGCACAAATGTTACACAAAAATATAGGGATTCCCATATGCCCCTATCCCCACACCTCTTACACCCTCCCATATAAACAATATCCTTCATTAGTGTGGCAATTCATTGCAATTGATAAATGCATCCTAGGGCATTGCTATTGAGCATGGACCATAGTTCACATTGTAGTTTACACTCTCTCCCACACAATTCTACAGGCTATGGGAAGATATATAATGACATATATCTGTCATCGCAATGCCATTCAGGACTGTTCTCAAGTCCAGAAAAAGCCCCCACATTACACCTGTCTTTCCCTCTGCCTGCCCCCAGAGCCTTTAGTGGCCACTGCCTCCACATGAATGCTAGAATCACAAATCTATTGTAGAATACCAGTAAGTCCACTCTAGTCCATACAATTAAAAACAATTAACAAGGTCAGTCATCCAGGTTAACCAAGTACAGTGGGAAACAGGAAAAATATATAAAACTTAGATTGGAAGATAATATTTTAAAAATATATCAATAGTTAATGTAACTATTTTTAAATTGCCTTACTATCTACCCTTCCTTTCTTCCTTTCTTCATTTCATCTTTCCTTCTTTCCATCCTTCCATCCTTTTCTAAGGCAGTCTTTTAATTGTAAATATTTTCTGTGACAATTCCTCTAGAAAATATAACCCTCTTCTTTATTTGAATATAAAAGAAACCCCATTATTTGATGGTATTTTTCTGAGTAAGAAATGTGTTAGTAATACTCTATCTTGTGAAGCAAAAGAACTATGCTGACCAATATCTCACCAGTGCTTCTAAATTGTGTAAAAAAAAAAAAAAATCTATTTTTAGTAAATCTAAAATTTTCTATCATTTTAATTGTAATACTGTAAACAATTTTCTCTGCACTCATGGGCAAAGGAATATAGTGCAAAATTTCTGATACTGTTATTCAGAGAGTTCCATTGCTGCTCTAATACTGATCAATGAAACTGATTTGCCTCATTCTTTCTTAAGAAAATAGTTGATCAAGATGAATGGCTTCAGAATAATTTTAGACATAGATAATTTTGAGGCCACAATGTAATACTTTTCTGACCTTCCTATGGGTTTATCTTGCCACAAAAGCTGGACATTTGCTTATATTCTTGCCCATTATCTTTGAGTTTCACCTCATGTGACTATGTGTATTTTCCTCACTATCTTACAAAGTCTTTAAATGCTCTTAGGATAAATTCTAACAATCCTTAATATGGTCTATTAAATATTTTATGTTCAAGCTTCTGATAACCTCTCTGCATGTACACAAACACACCCATACTCACACAAACAGAACTCAATGCCTCCGTGCACTTTTCTCCAACCTCTTAATAGCCCTCTATGTCAAACACTAGTTAACATTTAATTTTCTTTCATGACACTTATCACAGTGTGTTAATGCTAATTCTAAGCTCTTTGGAAGCAGGGCCAATGTTTGTTTTGCTGATCAATATATCTTTAATTCTTAGAAGAATAGAGCAGCAGCCCAAATAAGTATTTTTAAATTAATTAGTGACTTGTTATAGATTTTAATATTTTTTCAGAATGAGGTCATATTTTTCATACTTTGTTTGTTTTTAACCTTTTAATGTTCCCAGTATGAATTATATCTTCATACTTAGATATAACCTTTATGTGTACAAATTTAAAATATTAAGACACTATCAGGATTGTTCCAAATTCCACACTGATATTTACCACTTAGAACCTTCCAATTAGATCTAATTAATGTACCTATGTACTTTGGCCTGGGAATACAGTTGGCTATTAGCCTGAGATTAGTTTCTGGTTCAGTTGTCAAGGTTTTATTTTAAGCCTTACTTGACTCTCACTGTTCTTGGACTCTGATGATTCTACCCACATGCTTTGCCTGCCTGAGCATTGAAATTTTATTTCATTAGAATAAATGTCTTCTCATTTTTCCCTTTGGAATATTATATTTTGGTGCTTCAATGTCTGCAGATTTTTTACCTCACTTGCTATAATATGTGTGTCCTGTTTTTGAATTCCAATATTCACAGTGGTCTTGACTTGGACTTACTTAATTTTCCCCTGATCACTGATATTTTGTGTTTCCCTAACCTATATTATAGATGTGGTATCTAATTGTATGATTTAGCTTTTCTGGTAATGTGGACCTTCAATGCTATTCAATATATTTCTTAAAATATATTGTACCTGTTTATTTTTGGAGAGAAATATATGGATATTAAAATGCAATGAAATATGGTTCTTGATCATTAGTGAGCCATTGGATATTTACTCACATATAACTCACTACTCTACAATCTGACTCATATAGATTTTCTAGATTTAGAAGAAAAAAATACAGGACCCCCAATTAAGTGTCTTCAAAATATTTTATGTATATTTATTTACACTAAAAAAAATTCATTGTTTTTATGAAAGTCAAAATTAACTGTGTGTCCTGTATTTGATTTGGCAAATCTACCCCTATACATTTTCTAATGTTTAAAATTGATGAATTTATTTTTTATAAATATTTATATAGAATTGACTGGCATTAGAAATCTTCAGTTTGAATTCCTAAGAAGATATCTTGGTTAGCACAATTATTAACTATTAAATGTTATTTCTAGGCAAGTATTATTTGACCGATTTGTTTTCAAAATTACAGGGGTTTTTTGCCTTTAAATTAATTACAACTGTTGTCTCTAAATGTCTGTTTGAAGTTAGTACATAGATTATTTTCTTGGCTGATTTTTTTACTCCCACAAATTTTGTTCTTGCCATTCCTGCCTATCACTAATACTTCTACCACTTTAACCACTTTTTATTTTTTGCTATTGGTATTTTCAGTTTCCTAATTAATTTTATTTTAATGAGGTTTTCTTAATTCATTTTGAATTTTCAATATTTTTCTTTTGGTTAACATTTCTCCTTGAAGAGAACCAATAAATCAAATATACAGCAGATTTAGATTAAATGCTTTATTTATTGATGATGCTAAGGAATATTTTAATGATAAGTGCATAAAATACTGAAAAGAATCACTGGCTAAATAGCATAGTTAACATTTCAATGCAAAAGTTCCCTGAAAGCTACATGAGAGATATTTTTTCTTCAAATTATTAGTGTGGATAAATAGCATAGCTATTTTATGCTTTGTTTGTTTGTTTTTCTAAAGGGAAGGAATAGCCTGAGAAAATACTTTTATACTCAAATTACAGTGTAGGAAAATATTTAAGGGATATATTTTTAAAAAATTGATATATAGTAATATTCTATTGCTGTGAATATGTTCAAGAAATTTATGTATATTCATTTATGGAGAATCCAGTTTTCAAGAATTTAAAAATTTAACACAAACTTCAAGAGAATTCAGATAATAAATAATTACTGCATTAAAGCCAATATAGAAACAATGATATGATTACAATTAACCATTTAATGATTGCTTAATAGAGGCCAAGAATTTTACAAAGCATTTTATCTACATTTTCATCTTTTATTTTTGCTACAATCATACAAGAAAAGTAATGTTCTTCCTGATTTTCATAAGAGGAAATACATATATGTTTAACTTATTTAAAAGAGCTATTATTACCTTTTAAATTTATGAATGAGGCTAAAATGTATATTTAAAAAAAAACATATTGGGATACTACTAGGGAAGATGGTGGAGTAGGGAGTTCCAGGACTCAGTCCTTATACCAAAACAACTATTAAACAGGCAGGAAATGTTTGAATCAACTATTTTGAAACTCCAGAGGCCAGATAAACACTGCACAGCATCCAAGGACGAGCGGGAGGAAGAACATGTAAAACTATTTTAAAAAACTATAAATTGCTCTGTCTACTTAGCAGCTACTGGTACTCTTTACCACCACCCACCCCCTGTCAGCAGGCCATCACAGGGTCCAGTACCTGTCTAGCAACTGGTCACAGAAAGGAATAAAATTATCCACTTCCCCAAAAACAGTGTGTGCACAGATCACAGATTTTGATTAGCAAATTCAGATCTCTGGGTCCTGGCCCAGAGGGGAGCTAATGTTTCAACCCTCCCCAGATAGGGGTGGAGGTGTTAGAGGTCAAAAGTGTCAGGGTTTCCTCAGGGCTGCAGGGGAAAGTTAGCTGGAGTACTGCATTTACCAGGAAAGCTGGAAAGCTCAGCTTTGGGAAACCATCAGAGCAGTTTTTGGTGTCCTTTCTAACCCTTTCCACAGGGCACTTTGTAGCTGGACTGGGCCTCCTTTAGGGGTCCCTGGCTTTGATTTAGCTGGGAAAGTCCTCCCAAGGGTGACTGTGACAGTTGGAAGTTTTTTGTTGTTGTTGTTGGTTTGTTTGTTTTTGAGGTAACAGAGCTAAGGATTGAACTTGGAAACTTGTATGTGGGAGCCCAGCACTCAACCACTTGAGCCACATCTGCTCCCTGACAGTTGGATGTGGCTCATGTTTGCTTGTTGTTTGTTTTTTATTGTTTTGTTTTTAGGAAGCACTGGGGACCAAACTCAGGACCTCCCATGTAGGAAGTAGGTGCTCAACCACTTGAGCCACATCCACTCCCCAACAGTTGGAACTTTTTTGAAACCCACAAATGATCATGTTCTTTGAACTAATCCATTCTTGTGGCTGTGGGGCCATTTGATTACATTAGATTCAGTTAAAGGACCTTTGATTAGATCACTTGATTAAACCATTTTAGGGCATTTGATGAGACTAAGTGAGTGAAAGTCTCCACCCTCTTGATGGGATCTTATACAAACTGAAAACTGAAAGCAGAAGTACACACAGAAAGGAAGCTTCCATTTTAACCCTGCCATGTGAGAGAGAGGATGGCAAGCGGTCACAGATAGACAAAGGAGCCCCAAGAGGCTAAGAGATGTCTGGGAGGCTAGAATTAGTAAAGCACAGAAGCACAAAAAGGGGCCCCTGAGATTCTAGGAACACAGAACAGCTCAAGCCTGAAGAGAAGAGTCTTTTTCAATGGGAACAATGGGGACATTCCACCCCATTGTTCAGGGAGAGCTCTGCAGCCCCAGGCTACAGAGAAGGTGGGACACATTCCATGGAGGTTAAGGAAAATGAGGTCACCACCTCACTATTCTGAAGGAGTTGGGCCTGTGTGCCAGAGATTAGGGAGAATATGACCACCACTCTACTTGGCTAAAGGGGTGAGACTGTGTCCCAGAGATTAAGGATACTGTGGCCATCACCCCAGTGTTTTGGAGGGTAAGGCCTAGAGGGCAGCCACCACCCAGATGCTTCATGAGGGTGAACTGAGAAGATGGCCGTGGGGTAAGCCTGTAGGAAAGGTGGTTCCCCATGAGGCCCTGAGAAGAAATCATCATTCTAAAGAGGACTGTCAGACAATTAAATCTGTTGGAGAATGCCCTACAGGTTTTAGGAAGTGTTTGGTACCAGTGATGCTTATTGTCCTTCCAATTTCTCCCTATGGTAATGCAGATATTTATCCTGTGACTGTCCATCCTTTGTATATTGGAAGTAGATAACTTTGTTTCTAAGTTTCACTCATCTACAGCCAGTGGAGGATTTTGACCCAAGACAAACTGCATACATATACCTGATCTTATAAAATTTTGTAATTACCATTGCTACTGGAAAAATTTAAGTCTTCTTGAAATATTGTGACCGAATGAATTTATTTGCATATGGAAAGAACATGTCTTTTGGGGATCCATGGGGTGGAGTGTAACATGTTGAAGTTTTGTAAATTCCAGGAAAGATCATGTTCTTTGAACTAATCCGTTCTTTTGGGTGTGGAGCCATTTCATTGCATTAGATTCACTTAAGGGATTTTTTGATTAAAACACTTGAAAAGATCACTTGAGGGTCTTTGATTGGACTATGTCAGTGAGGCATGACCTAAGATGTGTCTCTGCCTTTTTGCTGGGGTCTTTCACAAACTGAGAACTGAAAGCAGAAACACACAGAGATAAGAATACCTCCATTTTTATCCTGCCATGTGAGAGATAGGATCACCTGCAATCACAGAAAGACAAAGAAGCCCTGAGAGGCTTAGAGGTCCTTGAGGCCAGAGGCTGGGATCAGTGAAGCACAGATTCATGGAAAGAAGCCCCTGAGAGGATAAGCCCATGGAGCAGCTCAAGGTTGAAGAGACAAGCCCTGCCATGTGCTTGATTGCCCACAGCACAGTTTAGGAAGAAAGCAGCTTGGAGGAAAATGCAGAGACCCAGATGGAGAGCTTTCATTTTGCCTCACCATTTGGCAGGAGTCCAAGATCCAGGAGCCAAACTTTGGTGAGAAAACATCTCTGATGATGCCTTAATTTGGATATTTTCACAGCTTTTGAATTGTAAGTTTTAACCCTAATAAATTCCCTTTATAAAAGATAACCCATTTCTGCTGTTTTGCATCAGCAGCTTTGGCAAACTAAGACAGTGACCCTCCTTCCAGAATTTGCCCTCCAAGCAAAAGCAGCATGAGACAACCAAAGGAGGAGATAGAGGCAGAAAGTCTGGGACAAAGTCCTGCTAGTTTCAGATACCAGGGAGAGGGAGGTTTGTCCCCTGGGAATCAGAGGGGACAACCAAACTCCTCTAAACAAGGGAAATCCAGAACAACTAACAAGCAAAAGCCCAGGGGAAGACAGAGGCCCAATAAAACATGGAAAACCCTGCACAGTACATTCACCTTGTGCAGACCTCATTGATAGGAGGGCTGAAACTTAAAAAAATCTGTCTTATCACCAGCTGGTTAAAAAACCAAGAAACAGACATCTCAGGGAATAAATGCCAGAGTTAATATTTTAAAATATTAAATGTTACAGAATGCAACACAAGAGTACAAGACAAGAAAAGAAACAGGAAATGATGGCCCATCTAAAGGAAGAGGATAAAAATATAGAAAACACAAATGAAGAAAACCAGAATATGGACATACTGAACAAAGCCTTTAAAAATGATCTTAAAAATGTGGAAGGAGATGAAAGAAATTACAGAGAAAGAAAAATCAGGAAAACAATGAATGTACAACATGAAAATCTAAGTAAAGAGACAGAAATTTTAAAAAAGGAACCAAACAGACAGCTGGAGTTGAAGACCACCATAAGTGAAATGAAAAAATGCCCAGGAGAATTTCAAGAGCAAATTGGAACTTGCAGAAAGAATCAATGAACTCCAAGGCAAGACACTTGAAATCAGTTAGGCTGAGGCACAGAAAGAAAACAAAAATATTGACAGTGAAAATAGCCTAAGTCAGCTATGGGACAGCATCAAGTGTACTAATATACACGTTATGGAAGTCCAAGAAGAAAAAAGAGAGATAGGGGCAAAAGGAATAGTCAAAGAAATAATGACAGAGAACTTCCCAAACTTAGCAAAAGATGTGAATATACACATCCAAGAAGTTCAGAGAACACCTGAAACTACTAGAATTGCCAGAACATTTGAAACTAAAAGAAGACAATTTTATCCAGATTGCTAAGGGCAATAATGAATGACCACTCCTGAAAAATTATCCTCTTATTCATTCACTGTTTTCTAGTATTTCACTGTTCATAACTACACAGTCTCATGTTTGCTATATTTTAAAAATCAATCGTTTTCCTAAACCTGTGAATTAAACAGTACAATGTAATTACTATATTATTCTTTAATTGTCAAATTAAACCCAAAATGCCACAGTACTAAAAGATTCATTTAAAAATCAAGATTCTTTTTTATGTAATATGTTGATTAAAAATTCTTTCAAAGCTTTCTAAAATGGGCCACCAGTAAGGTTTTAAATTTCTTATGATGGAAATAAAATATATAGAGAGTGAATCCTGTCTTCCTCCACCTCCCAAAGACACATTCATGCGCTAATCCCCTGTCCTGGAGGGTGTGAGCCATTTGTAAATGAGATCTTCAAAGATCCTATTAAGAGGAGGCCAGACTGAGTCAAAGTGGGGCTAATCCAGACAGTGGAATCCATATAAGCAGAGGAAACCTGGACATGGTAGTAGATGCTACAGGAGGAGCAGGAAGGAGACAGATGGCCACGTGACAGAGGCCAAGGTGGATGACCAGCAGGCCACCACCAGCATGGACAGACTTTGGAGGAGGTGTATCCTGCCAATACCTTGATTTTGGAATTCTAGCTTCCAAACCATGAGCCAATAAATCCTTGTTGTTTAAAAAAAAGTAAGGAAACATATAAAATTGTGAGTGAAATGCACCTAACTATTTTGAGATGAGACATATGATTTTCATGGTAAAATACCAGTATGTGTGTACGTGTATTAGAATGTGCTGCTAAACAGAGAAGGCTTGTAGAAGTAACTGCAGAGTCTTGGTGTTTACTCTAAGCCTAAAAGGAAAATTCCAGATTTCATATTTTTAATAATTGTGCAATATTTTTTGCATTAATAAATTTTATTATAGACTTGAAGACTTATGAAATTCAATTTCAGCCATTTCCTTCATGTGGTGAAATCATTGAACTTTTCCGATTTTGTATAGACCTGCCTCAATTCTAAATGGTCTTGACAGCCTCCTTCCACCATTTTTTTTTGTTTGTGTTTAAAGATAAAGAAAAAAGAGTGTTTTTCAAATATATAGTTCTCATTTTTATGTTGCATAACACTTTTCTCCTCTTTAGGATTGGTTCTTTCTTGATTGGTTCTTTTTACCTTTAAGTGATTATCAGTGTCAAGTTTTGCTTTTGTTTTTGATTATTAATTTCCATTTAGACTAGCTTACAACTGTACAATTAAGGGGACTGAATATGTCTTTACCAGTCCATCCTTTCACTACATGAAGAGTGATTGTTATGCATAAATGCATTGCACTTTTAGGAAAAAAAAAAAACTGCTTTAGGTTTCTTCAAGATTTTGTTGAACACATAAAAGTTCATTTATACATACCATATTGTTAAAGAACACAAAATTCCTGGGATTCCCCTCCCCTGAAAATATGTAAGACTCAATTAAACTATTAGAGTTAGAAAGCTATTTATTTTTCATGTAGTAATGTACCTGAGAATATCTAAACTCTGTTGGTGTATAAGTATAATGCAATCTAAAGAGTGCCTGTAGCTTGGGGGAAAAGCATAAATAAAAAGTTCTAGTTAAATAATAATAATAATAAAGGAACTGTGGAGACAAAAAAAACAGTGGGTTAAAAACTTAAAGTGCTGGGAAGCGGCTGTGGCTCAATCAGTAGGGCTCCCGTTTACCATATGGGAGGCCCCGGGTTCGGTTCCCAGGGCCTCCTGGTGAAGGCAAGCCAGCCCGCACGGCGTGGTTAGCTGACCCAGCGAGCACAAGCAGCAAGGGGGGGGATAAATGAATAAATAAATAAAATCTTTAAAAAAAAAAAAAAAAAAAAAACTTAAAGTGCTAAAGGAAAACAACTGACAGTCAAGAATTTTATATCTAGCAAAACCCTCTTTCAAAAATGAGGGAGAGATTAAGACATTCTCAAATAAACAAAAGCTGAAGGAGGAGTTCATAACAATTAGACCAGTGTTAAAAGCTGAAGGGAGTTCTTCAGACTGAAACAAAAGGACAATAGACATTGGTTCAATGCAGCATAAAGAAATAAAGACCCGTGGTAAAGGTAAACCAAGTGGGTAATTATAAATGCCACAACTATTGTATTGTACTATTTGATATGTAATGCCACTTCTTACATCATACAAGTGCTAAAATGCAAATGCATAAAAAGTAATGATAAATCTATGTTTTTGGACTTACAATGTACAAAAGTATAAGTAGTAATGAGTACAACAAAAAAGGTGGGGGAACAGAGGGATATATTAAACTTATATGTGCATGCTATTGAAGTTAAGTTAAAATCAAACCAAATATAATTGTTACATATTCAGGATGTTAAATTTTAAATCTATGGTAACTATAAGGAAAACAGATGAAAAATATATCCAGATACAAAAGAGAAGGCATCCAATATGAAAAACACAAGAAAACAAACAAATATAAAAGTAGGCTTTAAAAGAAGTCTGGAACAAAAAATGGATGAGACTCACAAAGGATAAATAGCAAAATGGCAGATGAAAGACCTGTACTATCAGTTGAGACGTTATATGTAAATAGAATAGGCTCTCCAGTCAAAGACAGAGATTAGTAAAATGTGTAAAAAAGTAAGATGTCATTCTATGCTGCCTAAAAGAGATTCACTTAAAGTCAAAGAAACAAGTAGGTTGATGGTAAAACGATGGAAAAAATATATTATGCAAGTAGTAACAAAAAGAGAGCTGGGATGGCTATACTAATATCAGATAGAGTTCAAATGAAAAACAGTAATAAGGGACAAAGATAGTCACCAAATACTGATAAAGGGAACAATTCAGCAGGAAGATGTAACAAATATAAATATATTTTCACTGAACAGCAGAGCCTTGTAATATATGCCGCAAATTCTGACAGATTTGAAGGGACAATTCTACATTAATTGTGGGAGACTTCATCACACCACTCTCAATAACAGATAGAACATTTAGTTAGAAGGTCAATAAGGAAGTACATGACATGAATAATACACTAAACTAACTATATCTAACAGACATATGTAGAACACTGCATACAATGCAAACAGAATACATTCTTCTCAAGTACAAATGGATCATTCTCCAGGACAGGCCATAAGTTGGGTCACAAAACAAGTCTTAATAAATTAAAAAATATATAGATATCATACAAAGTATATCCTCTGACCACAAGGGAATGAAGCTAGAAATCAATAACATGGAGAAAGGGGAAATATGTGGAAAGTAAACAACACACTCAAGCAAAGGAGAAATGAGAAACAAAATTAGATAATATCTTGAGGTGAAAATGAAAATACAACACACCCAAACTTATGGGATGCAGGAAAGGCCATCTTGAGAGGGAAATTAATATATCTACATGCTTACATTTAAAAGGAAGAAAGACTTCAAATCAGACACATAACATAGATACTGGAAGAAACAGAAAAAGAAAAGAAAAGTAAACCCAAAGCAAGCAGAGGAAAGAAAGAAAGACTAGAGCAGATAAACGAAAGAGGAAACAAAAAATAGAATAGCAAGAATAAACAAAACCAAAAGTTGGTTCTTTGAAAAGCAATAAAATTTACTAACTTATAGCTAGACTGACAAAGAAAAAAAAGAGAGGATGCAAATAACAAAAATCAGAAATGAAAAGGGGAATGTTATTACTGACCCCACTGAAATAAAAAAGATTATAAGTGGATACAATGAACAACTGTATGCCAATATAGTAGATAACCCGGATGAAATGGACATATTTTTATAAACACAAACTACATACATTGACTCCAGAAGAAACAGAAGATCTCAGCAAACAAATTACTAGCGAAGAGATTGACTCAGTAATTAGAAACCTCCCAACAAAGAAAATCACTGGACCAAATGGCTCCACAGCGGAGTTCTACCAAACATTCCAAGAAAACTTAATTCCAATTCTGCACAAACTCGTCCAAAATATTCAAGAGGAGGGACACTACCTAACTCATTCTACAAGGCCAACATCACTCTAATACCAAAGCCAAAGAAGAGATCACAAGAAAATAAAACTATAGACAATGATTTCTTATGAATATAGATGCAAAAATCCTCAGGAAAATACATATATATTCTCCAACCACAATGGCATGAGGGTAGAAATCCATAACCAAATCAGAAAAGAAAGTTCACAAGTATGTGGAGAATAAGAAATACTGTTATAGAAAAGAAATGGGTCAAAGGAAAAAAAAACAAGGAAAATTAGGAAATATCATCAGATAAATGAAAACATAAACACAATATACCAAAACTTATGAGATGCAGCAAAGGCAGCCTTGAGAAGGAAAGTTATAGCTCTAAATTCTTATGTTTTAAAAAAGAAGTCAGATCTCCAATCATAGACCCAACCTTGCAACTAGAGGAACAAGATAAGGAAGAGCAAACTAAACCCAAATTGAGCAGAAGGGAGGAATTAACGATTAGAGCAGAGATAAATGAAACAGAGAATTAAAAATTAGACTCACTGAACCAAAAGTTGGTTCTTTGAAAAGATCAATAAAATTGACAAACTTGTAGATAGACTGACAAAGAAAAAAAAGAGAATACAAATAATTAAAATCAGAAAAAATGAGGTGGCATAAGTACCAAGCCCACAGAAATAAAAAGGGTTATAAATGGAGACTTTTAATTATAATTGTAATCTTATAAGAGGATACACCAACAAATTAGGTAACCTAGATGAAGTGGAGAATTCCTATAAACATGAAAACTACCTACACTGACTCATGAATAATAGAATATCTCAATAGAACAATTATAAGTAAAGGATTGAATAAGTAATCACAAACTTCTAAGCCAAGAAAAGCCCAAGACCAGATGGCTTCCCTGATGAATTTTAACAAGCATTTCAGAGGAAATAACACAAGTCCTAATCAAATTCTTTACAAAAATTGAAGTGTATGGGATACTTCCTAACTCATACTCAAATACCAAAACAAGATAAAGATACCACAAGCAAAGAAAATTCTGGTCTAATACCCCTTATGAATACTGATAAAAATTTCTCAACAAAATACTAGCAAACCAAATCCAACAGCACATTAAAGAATTATACTCCATTATCAAGCAGGATTTATCCCAAGTGTGAAAGCCTGGTTTTAAACATAAAAATTTTTAAATAATGTAATACACCACATTAAGAGAATTGAGGGAAAAAAAACAAAATACATTTTCTTCTCGTTTAACACAAAAATGGCATTTGACAAAATCCAGCACTCCTTCTTGATAAAAAACAAAAAAGATCACTTAGAATTCTAGGAATAGAAGGAAACTTCCTCAACATGATAAAAAAAAGCATTTTTGAAAACCCTCAGCTAAAATCATGCTCAGTGATGAAAGACTGAAAGCTTTTCCTGCAACGCCACCATTAAAATAAGGATGACCTCTATCACCACTGTTATTCAATATTTTGCTGGAAGTTCTATCCAGAACAATTAGACAAGAAAAAGAAATAAAAAGTATACAAATTTGAAAGGAAGAATGAAAACTAATCCTACTTTCAAATGACATGATCCTATATATAGATAATCCTGAAAAAAATCCACAGCAAAACTACTAAATGAATTCAGCAAAGTAGTAAGGTACAAGATTAAGTTTCAAAAATCAGTAAGGTTCCTACACACTAGTAATGAAAATTTTGAGGAAGAAATTTTTTTAAAATCCCTTTACAATAACAACTAAAGAAATAAAATATCTCAGAAAAAAAATGTAATGAAGAACAAAAAGAATTACATAGAACAAAAAGAATTTACAGAATACTGTAAAACATTGCTGAAATAATGAAAGAAGTCTAAATAAATGGAAAGACATTCCTTGTTCATTGATTAGACTAAATATGATTAAGGATGTCAATTGTGCTCAAAGCAATTTAGAGGCTCAACACAATCCCAATTAAAATTCCAACAGCCTTCTTTGCAGAAATGGAAAAGCCTATCATCAAGTGTTTGTAGAAGGATAAACAGCTCTGAATATCCAAAAATACCTTGAAAAATGAAAACAATGTTGGGGGAGTCATACTTCCCAACTTTAAAATTTATTCCAAAGCTACAGTAATCAAAAAAGCATGGTACTGGCAAAATGTCAGACATAGAGATCAATGGGATCTGTGATGGTTAGGCTAATGTGTCAACATTAATTGTAATTGTGCCCAGTTGTTTGGTCAAGAAAGCACTAGGCTAATTGTAATAAAAGGACATTTATAGACTTCAGTTATGAGTGAGTTTACTGCATAGTATTTGATTACATTTACATCAATCAGGAAGATTGCCATCAGCAATGAATGACGCTTTATCAAATCAGTTGAATGCCTTAAAAGGGGAAGGGATTTCAGTATTTAGAGAGAATTTCCCAGCTCATTTTTGGACAGCCAATGTCTCCTGGAAACTCATCAAGGACCTTCATTGGACTTTCATCGGAGCCCCTGGTTTGCAGCCTGCCTAAGGAACCTGGACTTGTGCATCCCAATGGTCACATGAGAAGCTCTTATTAAGTCTCATACTATTTACAGATTATCTCCTGTTGATTCTTTTTCCCTAGAGAACCCTGACTAATGCAGTTTGGTACCGGGAGTGGTTCTTGAGGAACAGAATCTTAAAAATGGGATGTCTGAGGTGGTTCTGGGAGTTTTGCAATTGGCTGTCTACTCTAATTGGACTCAAGGGTACTAATGAATCCCATTCCAATAATGAAGCGGCCATGGCATGAGTTGGCAATGGAGATATGCAAAATAACATCACTGGTTTCCCCTCTTCCATGCTTATAAGAAGCAAGATTCTGAGTGAGAGTGTATTCAACACCTTACCAGAGTTTTGTGGGGTCAAAAGTTATAATGATGTTGGCTGGTTCCTCCTATATAGTCTGGATACAGTTACAAAAGAAAAAATATGAGCTAAAGCCTTCAAATTTGAAACTAAAATGCCACATGAATGATGTGAAATTTTCTATGTGTGCTCTGAAAGAAAATCTCACCTCCTGCAGCCACAGGCCTGAGATATAGAAGAACCAAACTCAGACTTTCATTGTATGAGTAGCAGAGTTGCAAAATCTCAACAATGGAGGGGTTCTGTGGTTAAAGTGAAGGCCTTGATTGGAAAGGAGTGGACCTAGAGGATTGGGATGGAGACATGTGGGATGATGATAATATTAGTAGGGACATTGGAACCCTAAATTCTGCTGAGACTTTACCAGATAAACCTGTGATGGCCTTCCCTGTGGAGACCACACCTTCTCAACTTTTTATCACCCAGCCTCCAGCCTACTCTAGGCAGTCTGGACCTCCTCCCAGCCCTGAAGCAAACTTCAGCCTGAACTGCCTAGTCTCCGCCCTGCCCTGAAGAATCTGCCTTCAGATCCTGGCCTGAAGAGATTAATCCTGTCTCACCAGAGGAAAATACAAAGGAATGCCCTCAGGTCAGTAGCTTGCAAGACATTTCTAATCTTTCTTCTTACCTACCCCTACCACCCCTCTTCTTTTCAAGACCAATTAATAGACTAAAATCACAACAAGTCCCCAAAGGTGAAATACAAAGTGTGACCCATGAGAAAGTATGCCATATTCTGAAAAAACTGCATGAGTTTTCCAATTTATATAGACAGAAATTAGGGGAATACGTGTGGAAATAGATATTAAGGATATGGGATAATGGTGGAAGGAATATAAAGTTGAATCATGCTGAATTTATTGATATGGGCCCACTAAGCAGAAATTCTTGATTCAGTGTTGTAGCTTGAGGGGTTAGAAAGGGCTCTAACAGTTTGTTCAAGTGGCTGACTGAAACATGGACCAAAAGATGGTCAAGCAGGCTGAGGATGAGATGGCCAATTTGCCCTGGTACACAGTAGAAGAGGGAATTCAAAGGCTTAGATAGATTGGAATGCTAGAATGGATTTACAATTTAAGACCTGCCCATCTACCCCAAGAATGTCCAGAGGACACACCTTTAACCAGGACTGTGAGAAATAAATTTGTAAGACTAACCCCATCTTCCATGAAGAGATCTGTGGTTGCTCTTCTCAGTAGTCCATACATTACTGTAGGAAATGCTGTAGAACAAGAAACTTTAATCATTATGGGGATGATTGGATCTAGATCCAGTAAAAGTCAAGTATTGGCAGTTAATCGCCACAGACAAGGTGGGTGTGGCTACCGCAATGAAAGGCAGATTCAAAGCAGCACTCACAATATTCTGAGTCGCATACAGTTATAGTGCTGGCTAATAGATCGTGGGGTACCTAGAAGTGAAATAGATGGGCAGTCTAATAAATTTCTTCTGGATGTGTATAAGCAGAAGAGTTCTAGGTCAAGTGAGCAAAACCCTGATTCAAATTACAGACACAGAGACTTATGGCCCCTTAATCAATTCCCGGATTGAGATAGTTTACAGACCCAGAGCCCCTTGAATGAGAAGACCAGGTCCCCTTGGGGAAAGATCCTGTTAAACTGCCCAAAATTTATACTGTTAATTTTCCTCCCACCTTTCCCCAAAGAGACCTATGACCTTTTACCAGAGTAACTACATTGGGGAAAAGGAAATGTCAGATATTTCAGGGATTATTAGACACTGGCTAAGAAGTGATCTTAATTCCAGGAGACCCAAAACATCACTGTGGTCCACTAGTCAGAGTAGGGGCTTATGGAAGTCAGGTGATTGATGGAGTTTTAGCTCAGGTCAGTCTCACAGTGGGCCCAGCAGGTCCCCAGACCCATTGTGTGGTTATTTCCCCAGTTCCAGAATGTGTATTTGGAATAGACATACTCAGTAACTGGCAGAATCCACACATTGGATCTCTGACTTGTGGAGTGAGGGCTATAATGGTTGGAAAGGCCAATTGGAAGCCACTACAACTGCCCCTACCTAGCAAAATAGTAAATCAAAGGCAATACTGGATTCCTGGAAGGATTGCAGAGATTAGTGCCACCATCAAGGATTTGAATGATGCAGGGGTGGTGATTCCTATCTCTCCTATTTGGCCAGTGTAGAAAATAGATGGATCTTGGAGAATGACAGTAGATTATCATAAACGTAACCAGGTGGTAACTCCAATTGCAGCTGCTGTCCCAGACGTGGTATCTTTGCTTGAGTAAATCAACACATCCCCTGGTACCTGACATGCAGCTGTTGATCTGGCAAACACATTTTTTCTCAATTGCCATTAGTAAGGACTACCAGAAACAGTTTGCTTTCAGCTGACAAGACCAGCAGTATACCTTCACTGTCCTGCCTCAAGGGTATATCAACTCCCCAATCCTATGTCCTAATATTGTCTGCAGGGAACTTATTCATCTCTCCCTCCCACAAGACATCACACTGGTCCATTATATTGATGATATCATGTTTATAGGACCTAGTGAGCAAGAAGTAGCAAAGACTCTAGACTTATTGGTAAGGAATTTGTGTGAGAGAGGATGGGAGATAAATCCAACAAAAATACTGGGGCCTTCCACTTCAGTGAAATTTCTAGGTGTCCAGTGGTGTGGGGCATGTAGAGATATTCCTTCTAAAGTGGAGGCTAAGCTATTGCATCTGGCCCCCCTACAACCAAAAAAGAGACACAATGCTTAGTTGGTCTCTTTGGATTTTGGAGACAAAACATTCCTCATTTTGGTGTGCTACTCTGGCCCATTTACTGATGACCAGAAAAGCTGCTAAATTTGATTGGGGATTGAAACAAGAGGAGGATCTGCAACAGGTACAGGCTGCTGTGCAAGCTGTACTACCACTTGGGCCATATGATCCAGCAGATCCAATGGTGCTAGAAGTTTCAGTGGCAAATAGAGATGCTGTCTGGAGCCTTTAGTAGGCCCCTATAGGAGAATCACAACGCAGACCCTTAGGATTTTGGAGTAAAGACCTGCCATCTACTGCAGATAACTACTCTCCTTTTGAAAAAAAGCTTTTGAACACCTGCTACTGGGCCTTAGTAGAGACTGAACACTTAACCATGGGCCATCAAGTTACCATGAGACCTGAGTTGTGTATCATGAGCTGGTGGTATATATGAGACAGTGCTCAAGAGGCCCCTGAAGGAACAAGTAATTTACAAGAGGAGGTAGCCCAAATGCCCATGGTCACATCCCTGCCCTTTTACTTTCTCTTTCCCAGCCCAAAGCTTTGGGCTCTTGGGGAGTCCTCTATAATCAGTTGACTGAGAAAGAAAACACTCGGGCTTAGTTTACACATGGTTCCACACGATATGCAGGAACCACCCAGAAGTGGACAGTTGCAGCACTGCAGCCCTTTTCTGGGACATCCCTGAAGGATAGTGGTGAAGGCAAATCCTCCCAGTGGGCAGAACTTTGTGCAGTGCACCTGGTTGTTCATTTTGCTTTGAAAAAGAAATGGCCAGAGATACATTTGTGTACTGATTCGCGGGCTGTTGCCAGTGGTTTGGTTGGATGGAGAGGGACTTGGAAGGAACTTGATCTGAAAATTCATGACAAAGAGGTCTGGGGAAGAGGTATGTGGACAGACTTTTCTGAGTGAGCACAAAACATGATGATATTTTTGTCCCAAGTGAATGCTCACCAGAGGGTGACTTCAGTAGAGGAAGATTTTAATAATCAAGTGGATAAGATGACCTGCTCTGTGGCTAATGCTCAGCCTCTTTTCCCTACCATGGCTGTCATTGCCCAATGGACTCATGAACAAAGTGGCCATGGAGGTAGGGATGGCGGTTATGCATGGGCTCAGCAACATGGACTTCCCCTCACCAATGCCGATGTGGCTACAGCCACTGCTGAGTGCCCAATCTGCCAGCAGCAGAGACCTACACTCAGTCCTCGATACAGCAATATTCCTTGAGGTGACCAGCCTGCTACCTAGTGGCAGGTTGACTACACTGGACCACGTCCAGTGTATTCTTCCTTACTGCCATTATGTAGATGCAGTCCTATTTTCCCTTGCTAGTCAGGATCAATCAACCCAGTCAGTACAGTAATTCCCTTCTTTGCCTGTTGATTCACAGGTAAGAGAAGCCCAAAGGAGACAGGTGGCAGTTTTAACTTTCAGTTCAATGGAATAATTGTTGAGTTCCCTGGTGGCTACACTCCTCCTTTTGGGACTAAAACTTGTAGACTAGCAGAGCTTAGGGTTGCAGGGTCAGGAAGCAAAAGTTTTCCTAGTGGGTTACTAGGGGTAATAGTGAGTGGTGCCACTCATTTCCACCCCTTGATTCCTGGATGCATGAATCCTGGTTATGGGAAAAACAGCACCATAGAGTGGATACTGATTTAGAGCATACACAGCCTCCTGGAGAACATTGCCCCAGCCCTGGAAGGTATTGCCACCTAGAATGGTGCCATAATTGAGTATTCAGAAGGCCATTCCACCATTCTATCAATCCAGCTGCTTCAGAGTGATGGGGAACATGGTAAGACCAGTGAATTCCATGGGCATGTGCACATTCCCATACATCATTTGCTGTGAAATGGATTCTTTGATCAGAAGCAATGCTGTGTGGAATGCCATGGCGGCAGATAAGACATTCAGTAAGTTCACCGATGGTAGTTTTGGAAGAAGCATTGCATGAAGGAAATGTAAACCCATATCTGGGGTATGTGTCTATTCCAGTTAAAACAAATAATTGCCCCTTCCATGAGGGATGTAATAAATGTAGCACACACTATTACTTTTTTGCTTCCTTTCTTACTTTTTTAAAGCCAAAAGAAAGAATGTCAACATTCTGAGGGTTGCAAACATTTTTAAAGAGTTGATTAAGATATCTCTTTTTTCCCAATTCCATTATTTTCAACACAGAGGCCTTGCTTGCATTAGCAGGGAAATCTAGAAGAACCAGTTTTATTAGTTTTCATTTCTGATTTTATAAAGGCTAGGTAATAACTTAAAAATATGATGGCAACAAAGAGAATAAATAAGCATGAGGGATGATTAAATAAACATCAAGGTCAAATACGTATTTTAGACCATTAAAAGCATATATTTTTTCTACGTCCAGTTGCTGACCTCTGATACTGACAGCTACAACTGGCAAACTCACATTTTATTATTTTTCTCTAGTAAAATCTTAGGATGCAATGGTCAGCTCTCATTAGCAAATTCTGCTTCTCCTCAAATTTTAACTTTTGTATGTCCAAGGTCCTGCCTTATCCTCCATTCAGCTCATTAGTCCAACTCTTAACTTAGGCTCTGTGATTAAAAGACTCCATCACAGCAGGTCTTCTCTTAAATTTGCTACCTCTCAGCCTGGCCACCCCATCCTGAAAGAAAGAGATGCTCAGGCATACTACTTAGCCCTCTCTCTCATTCTTCCTCTGTCTGTAACCAAGCAACATTGTCCCTGTGATTAGGCTTTGCCTTCATGCAGAGCTGTGTACTTATAGGACTCCCAAAGTGGAGAGTGTGGCAGACTATGTTACCTTTATCCTTGCTAGCACCCTACCTCAATCTGAAACCCAGACGGTTATTTAGAACCCAGAGAATGTTTGTTTACTGAATATTTAATTATTTAATGTAAGTATCCATATGTTAGGGTTGGTCTGTCATATTTTTCCTATTCTCTTTTTTTCATTTCTTTTTCTTTCTTCTCCCTTGTATTAATTAAATATTTTTTAAAAATTTGGTTTTTATTTAATATATTGTATTATTAAGTTTAGCTTTCTATATTTTTAGTGGTTCTACATACTACTATGTACACTAATAATATTGCAGTTTATTAGTGTTGTCATTTTACCAGTTCAAATTAAGTATAAAAACCTTACTTCCCCTCATATCTTTTTACCCTTTCCAGTTTGTAATATAATTTCCTTAAATATTTCCTCTACATGCATTTAGACTACATCAGACAATTATAATTTTTGGTTCAACTATCAAATATAATTTAGAGACTTCAAGGGGGAAAGAGGAGTCTACTCTATTTGCTCACATATCATGCTCATGTACTTCTTTTTTTTCTGATGTTCCAGAGTTTCTTCATTTATTGATACTTTATCTTTAGAGAATTCCTTTTAGTTATTCTTTTAGGGTAGGTCTGTCTGCAACAAATTCTCTTAATAGTCTTACATCTAAGAACAGTTTGAATTTCATTTCATTCCCCAAGGATATTTTTTCTTGCTATAGGATACTGGGTTATTAGCTGTTTTAGCACTTGCAAATCTTGTCCCAATTCCTTCTGACCTCATCTTCTGATGGGAGACCTGGTACCATTTCAATTGTTTTTCCCCTTGAGGTAAGGTGTCATTTCTCTTTTGCTCTTTTCAAGACTTTTTTCCTTGTCTTTGGGGTTCAGAATTTTGATCATGATGTGTTTTGTATGAATTTCTTTGTGTTTACCCTCTTTAGGACTTCGTGAGTTTCTTAAGTCTGTAGGTGTATGTCTTTTGTGATATTTGGGAGTTTTTCAGTCATTAGTTCTTCTTTGGGATATTTTGTTATACTCCACATGTCCATGAAGCTCTGTTCATTTTTTTCCAGTTTATTTTCTGTGTGTTCTTCAGATTGGGTAATTTCCATTGTTCTGTATTTCAGTTCACTAATTCTTTTCTTTGCCCCCTTCTTTCTCTTCTTTAGTCAATCAAAAGATTTTTATTTTGGTGGTTGTGTTTTTTAAGCCATAAAATTTTCCTTTCATTTTTTTAATACATTCTACTTCTTTATGAAGCTTTCTTTTTCTTTCATTTGTTTCAAGCATGTTTGCAAGCGTTCATTGATGCATTTTTATGATGGTAGTTTTTAAGTGTTTGCTAGATAATCCTTAAATAACTGCCATTTTATTGTTGACATCTATTGCCTTTTTCTCCATCAGTTTGAGATCTTTCTAGTTCTTTGTATGATGAGGTATTTTCAATTGAATCCTGAACATTTTGGGTATTAAGTTTTCAGATTCTGGATCTTACTTGAACTTTCAGTATTAGCTTGCTTTCTCTGACACTGCTCCAGTAGGAGAAGAGGAGGAAAATAACTCAGTACTGCTAATTGTGTGTAGAATTCAGTTTTCCTACTCAGGCTTTGTTTACACTCAGTGGAAGGGTTTGCTCCTCATTATTGTTGGAGATGTGAGTACCTCTAAACTGCTTCCCACATGTCCTCTGGTTGGGGATGAAATTCCTGTATCTCCATTAAGGCTTCTTGGACACCAGTTTAAAGTGAATGGAGAAGGGTACCTTGTTACTGCATGGTAGAGATAGAAATCCAGGCTTACTACATGGTCTCACTTGAGACTGCATGTTTTGGGGGCTCATTACAATCAGGGAGGATGGGTGCCCTTGCATGTTACTTGACCTGCTCTGACACCAACCTGGTGGGACCTTGGAGCTCCACTTGTCTTGTGAGGGTGTAATTCTAGGTTCATCACTCAGCCTTTATTGGTGAGTGGTTGAACCCCAGAAAAAACATGTTCTTAAACTTAATCAATTCCTGTAGGTATGAACCCAATCTAAATAGGACCTTCTGATTAAGTTACTTCAGTTAAAGTGTGACCCACCTCAATCAAGATGGGTCCTAATCTTATCACTAGAGTCCTTTATAAGCAGAATAAAATTCAGACACAGAGAGAAAGCCACAGAGGGAACAGCTGGAAGCTGAACATCAACAGAACCCTTAGAAGAGAAGGGAGAGACCAGGAAATGACACCATGTGCCTTGTCTTTTGACAAGCTGAGGAACAAGGATTGCCAGCAGCCAGCCCCAGAATGCTACATGTCTTTGGGGAGGAAACATTTCTTTGATGATGCCTTGATTTGGACATTCTCTTAGCCTCAAAAGCATGAGCAAATATGTTTCCATTGGTATTTGTTTCAGCAGCCACAGAAACTCAAATAGCGTGGGTGGTGGTGGGATACCCATTTTTTTTGTGATGTTTGGTATGAGGAGAAGTAATATTGTTTAAAAGATTTCTCTCTTACCAGGCTGCCCATTCTTGGTCTTTGAACGATAAAGAGTAGGAAATTTTACCTCTGCATCAATTGGCCTTTCCAGTTTGCCAGCTTCTTTACTCTAAGTTTGGGATAGTTGAGACAAAAAAAAAAAATGCAGAGAACTCAACATATGTGTCCTTCCTCAGGTTCTGAGGTCCCAACCCAGTCAGCTTTCTTCCTTCTACCTTTCCAACTCTTCTTATGTTTTATTTATATATCATGTGCAGAGTTTTTGGTTGTACTTAGTAGGAAGAATAAGAAAAAAATTTGTCTACTCCATCTTGCTGGAGGAATAGGAAAAAGAGTTGTGTACTCCATCTTCCTGGAGGAATAAAAGTTTGTCTATTCCATTTCCTTTTTCTTTTTGTTCTGCACTAATGTGGCTTCTGTTATTCATTACTCATTTCTCTCTTTAGGTTTCTTCTTGATTTTTAGTGCTGTATATCTTCTAAACAGATAATCTATTTTTGAAATACCAAGCTCTTGTGTGTTCCACTAAATGGCATAATTTTTATAGCACTCCACTTGACTTAGAGACCCAAACAAACTCGAAGCAAAATAGCCTCTCAAAAAGACAAAAAAAAAAAAAATCATATGCATAAACTGTGGCAAACAGTGATTTGGAACAAATTCACTTTTTTGCCCTCTCTGCCACATTCCGGACTATACTCATTTACGGAATTAGTTTTTAGATTTGATCTTCCAAGTTTTTAGGATCCTGGTTTTATTCTAGATATCCACATACTACTGATAAAATCTCACTTAGGCATATTCTTCACCTAATAAATCACTCTCTAAATTGCATTTGCTTTTTTTGTGTGTTTTTTTGTTTCTTTTCTATTTTTTTGTTTTTAATTTTTTTTTCTAAATTGCATTTTGTACCATCTTTTAATATCATCCTAGTCCCATTTTTAAACCAAAGAATTATTCATAACTAGTAAAAATTTGTTTTAGAAGCTCAGAAGACCAATCTTAAGCATATGAAATCAAAAAATAAATTTAATATTATTTGATGATTGGCAGCTATACTCTATATTCCTAGAAATCTAAAACTCACTGAAGTAAGACAGAAAGAGAGGGTGGGAGGAGGTCAAGGAGAGGACTTTGATTTTTCCAAAAATCAACATATCTAATATGGTTATATTTTTAAGATATTCTATTTATTATTTATTACTGTAAGTTATACTTAAATTTTCAGCATTATAACTATCCAATTGTTGATTTTTTGTAACCTTTATATGAAGGCAAAATATTGTGGCCAGCATAATATATTTAGAAGAGCTTACTTTAGTATTTTCTTTTTTTAAATATACAATTAGTGTATATTCATTTAGAAAACTGGACAAATGCAAAAACTTATAAAGAAATAAAAGGAGCATAAGGATTTTTAATACTCCACCATTCAAAACAAGTTTTTATGTATGCTGTTTTGAATCTTAATTTGTTCACTTAATTTGTTATTTATATTTAATATTAATTTATTTACAAATATTTTTGGAAACTTGTATGTGTTTCCTAGGAGTGCATATCCAAATATGAAATAATGGATCAGATTCTCCAATAAATATTTAAACTATAGAGATTGCCACAGTATTTGAGGATGTGTATGTTATTGCATCTTCAGCATATTTGGTATGATCATACTTTTATTTTCCATTAATGACTTTAGAGTAAGAAAAATAAGTATTTCCTTTACCATTCCTCAAACACGAGATTGCATATGCCAGTTGGCCACTTTTCATTACTCTCTGCCAGTTTTTTATTTCCTGTAATCATTTAACTATTGTTATTATATATATTTATCTAATTGATTTATAGATACTAAAATTTGTAATTTTGTTTAGTCTATAGAAACTATGTCATTTTACGTGCCTTTTAATTTAACTTTATTTTTGACATAAAGAAATATATATATTACTTCTTTATTAAATCTACTAATTTTATACTATATTTTAAATTGTACTTAAAAAGAGGTTGAATTGCTGATATGTGCAACAATATAGATGAACCTCAGAAACATTATGCTGGCTGAAAGAAGTCAGATACAAAAGAGTACATACATTTCCAATATACGAAATTCTAGAAGAGGCAGAACTAACCCATAGACACAGAAAGCATATTAGTGGCTACCTAGATGTGATAGTTAAGGGGAAGAATTCATTGTAAATAATCATGAAAGAAATTTTTTGGGTCATGGAAATGTTCTTTGTATTGACTGTAGTGGTAGTTACACAGATGTGTAGATTTGACAAAACTGATCCATTGTATGAATTCAATTGTATATAAATTATACCTCATTAAAGTTTATTGTTTTAATCTTTATAATTATTTTACAACCAGCAGAGGGGAGTAGTTCCTTCCCTCTCTTCTCTCTCTCTATCCACCATTCTAATTCTCAGGGATTATAATGAATTAATGATGCATAAATCTACTTTACCTTAAATGGATTCTGTGAGAATGTGTTAAATGATTTCACTGTCCTGAGCTATATTTGAACCATCTCTTAAAGACCAGAAAGTTATTAGAAAGTAACACAATAAACAGATTCTAGCTCTCCAAGTTCAAGTGTTTCTTGTGTAAATATCTCAAATTGACCAAACTGATAGAATAATACATATAGAAACTGAGGTTGGTTACAATTAATAGAAAGAGTATTTTATTCAATATAACACTTTGAAGAAAATCATTTTCCTTATGATTATTTGGAATTATGCCTTAGATGTTTGTCCTGTTAAGGATGGATATAATATAGTGAACATGTATTGTGCTTGATTGTACAGGAATTGGACATTAATCCTTTTGTTATTTACATCAGCGTGTTTTGTGGAAATCTGCATATAAGGCTCAGAATAAGCAACTGTGCTCTGGCAATGAGGCAGTAGTGCAATGAAAATTCATGTGCTTTAAGATCAAAAAGCTTGGTTTTAGGTCAAGGTGTAGCACTAGAATGGGAACTTAATCCTTCCTCTGCAAGAGAAAATAACAAAATTCACTTACCTTCTTGGAATAATGCAGGTCATCTGTTGAACACTCAAAAGTTTTATGGTAGATTATTTTTTCACTTTTCTTTCTTTAGGACTTTGAGGAATAAATCAATGTGGATTTTGTTATTATTTTGGGGAAACATCACAGCTAAAAAGGCCCATTTATGCATCTCAAGGGGAAAACATAAGTTTTATGTTGTTTTTATAATGATATTTGCCCCATTCCACTCTTTCATATTGATTAATTGTAGTATAAAAGAGTAATACATAATTGTATATAATCTGGTGTATTTTCTACAAAGTTCATAATGAGTGTTAATTGAAAATTCTCATTTGAAGACAGCAAATTTTACATGTGCCAAAGGGAATTTTGATTATATAGCATTTCTAGAATTTCAATTATCTTCAACTTTCAATTGCATCAGGAAAATTCACTAAGGTTTAACTAAGGTTTCTAAAAATAATAAAACATGTATTCTATCTTTTGCAAGACAGCAAGGCAATGAAAACTCATTATGAAATATTCCATTATACTTAAAAGAGTCTTTAATAAAATACTATTTTCTTTTGAGCATTTACCTTTTATGTCTAATAAATTTATTTTCAAATAATAATGCCTCTGTAAAATATTAAATATTAATTTTTTAAAAACAGTGGAACATGTAGGAAACACAGTTTATAGCCTATATATATGCATGGACTCTGTTGGAAGTAATTGCCACATATTTCAATAAATTCATTTTGACTAAAAGTTCTTCTTTTATGCCTAATGTTTTGGTTGTTCATATTGTTTTAGTATCATTGTATTCACTCTTGAATTAACATTGACTAGCCTATTATTTGAACTAACAGAAGTGTTCAATACACACTTATTGAAAGAATACATAAACAAATGAGATAATGATTTGATGGCTGAATAAATCTTCTTTAGAGCTCACAAAAATTAATTCTATAATCTGCCGACATCAGGTTTAAACCACTGGATAAAATTAAATATATTTTTTTCTTTTACATTTCTTGTTCTTAACCTGAGAGAAATATCTACATGTTCAAATTCTTTCTCTTTCTCTGCTTGTCCATAATATTAAGAAAGATAAATGGAAAGAGTGGAAAGAGTACTTTCTCTTTTTGCCTCTGTCCTATTTCTGACCACAGAAACTGCCACAGTGATCTATTAACATTGTGGATTTCTTTCTTCAGTCCAAGTGACAAGGCTGTTATTTTTGAAATAAGTTCTATCTTTTCATTACAAGCACAATGAATGATTAAGGGTTTCAGCACTGAAAATTACTAAACCTTTGTCTAAGAGTATAGGTGATCTTAAAGTTGACTTATTGTGATAAGAAGAAAAAGTAGAAATTTCATCTCATCCATTTACTCAAAATGTACAGGGTCTGATATGATGGGTCATAATGAAAGGCAGAATAATTCTTGTTCTACTTCCAGTGGAAATTTCTTTAATGGAACAGAGTAGTGCATTATCCTAAGTCTAACTCTGAAGAAGGAAGTGGATGAAGCTAGTGAAGGGGTATAATCTTTTCAGTCTTGTCTCAAAAAACACTTTTAAATACATCTTTTCAAAAAATTTATATAAGAGTTGTAGTTAAGATAAAAACCACTGCTTCACTAACATATTAAGTATGCTCTTAATAAAATAAATGTTTAGTTTATTTTGACTTTCCTGGGAGAGACATATAAGAGGTCATATAATTCCCTATAAGGTATTGTATTCTCTCAGGAAACAGAATCAACAGGAGATATCTGTCAATAATATGAGATTTTATAAAAGTCTCTCACGCGACCGTGGGGATGCACAAGTCCAGGTTCTGCAGGCAGCCTGCAAACCAGGGGCTCTGATGAAAGTTCAGTGAAAGGTCCTATATAAGTTTCTGGGAGAAGTTGGCTGTACAAACACAAGCTGGGAAATTCTCTCTGAATGTTGAAATCACTTCCCCTGTTTTTCTTTCTTTTTTATTTATTTATTTATTTATTTCTATTTTGTTTTTTGTGGGTTTTTTTTATTTTTCTTTTCACTTCCCCTTTTAAGGCATTCAACTGATTGGATAAAAGTGTCACCCATTGCTGATGCAATCTCCCTTATTGATGCAGATGTAATCAACCATTCACGAGTAAACTCACTTGTGATCAAAGTCTGTAAATGCTCTTGTATTACAATTAGCTCAGTGCTTGCTGGACCAAACACCTAGACACAATTACCTGCCCGAGTTGACACATTAGCCTTAACCATCACAGGTATGTCAAGAAATAAGGACAATAGCATCTAATCACATAATATGGTGTGAAAATAACAATTTTACAAGTGTGGAAACTATCAGCATTTTAAAACAGCAAATTTAAAACTTTGCTATTTTATTGAAAACATTACTCTCAATCAAACTCAAGAACAATATCAATTAGTCATAATTACACATATTATGCAACAGGAGAAAAACATGATATTGATACATATTATATCATAATACTAAATTATTCTACATGGAACTCAGGCAGATTCATATTTTTGTACAAAAGGTAATCATTTCAAATACAGGCTAAAATTGAATATGAGAAATCTGAACATTATTCAGATTTTTATTTAAGAATTCTTAATCCAAATAGCTAAAATGTGATACACTATATGAAACAACATGATAAGAATGCACTTTAATACTGCTTCTCCTCTTCCAGCATCCACAAATTCCCATCCAACACTTCAGGCAATTTGAGTGCCAGGGCTTTCCTCATAAAGGCCCTTCTCCCAGCTTCTAACTTCCACAAAGACCTTCTTGTTGCCAAAAGATCCTGGTTTCTGTAGCCTGTACAGCCATCTTCCACTACTCTTAGTTTGTATGTTGAAGAACATGAAGTATAGCAGTAGTTCACAACAGGCTGATTAAGGGAAAGTGTAGGATTTGGAATCAGAATAAGTTGACATTAAGCTCTGTATCTCCACGTACTGGCTCTGTGACCCTGGGAAAATCACTTAGCTTCACTAAGGCTCACTTTACTCATCTGTAAAATTGAGGTAATAATAGCACCCAGTCATCACCCTGTTGTGAGGATTGACTTAGCTCAGGCATCAAATGCCTTACTAAGTACAGCGCTTGGCACAGACTAACGGCTGGACACATGCTATTATTGTGCTCACACATACATGCATTCAGAGTTACATATACATAGAATGTTTAGATATATATTCCCCAATGTTTGGATTTATAGTGTGTCCACATCATCAATGATTGCTAATATTTATTGATTGGATTGATTGATTGAAAATCCCACTCAGCAGATTTGGGGGAAACATTAATAAAAACCATGACCAGCTGAGTCTCAGAGAAAGATGGCTAATCACTTTATATTAAGAGATAACACTACAATTTGCTCAGTCAACTAGATTTGAAACCTCAGAGTAATTGTTTACCCCTCCCTCTTCTCCACAACCGAGTAATTCCTAAATCCCACAGATTTTCCTTCAGTAAGCTCTTTCCCATATGTCCATGCTCTTTGATTTCCAATTCTGTTGGCCTGGTGCTGATCTGTATTAACTCTTTCCCAACCTAGCCTATTGCCTCTGCTTTTTTTTTATCTATTTAATTACAACTTATTCTACAAATCATCGTTAATTCCATGGCCTCTTTATTTGATATAACTCTTGTGTAGCTGGGATATATGTTTTAAATAATTAAAGTCACTAGGACTTGCTACATATTAGTAATTATTTCTGATGTTTCCCCTTTGGGAACCTGGATATGGATGTTTCTGCTTAGCTCCTGTATTAGTCAGCCTAAAGGGGTGCTGATGCAAAGTACCAGACATCTGTTGGCTTTTATAAAGGGTATTGATTTGGGGTAGAAGCTTATAGTTACCAGGCCATAAAGCATAAGTTACTTCTGTCACCAAAGTCTGTTTACAGGTGTTGGAGCAAGATGACTGCTGATGTCTGCCAAGAGTTCAGGCTTCCTAGGTTCCTCTCTTCCTGGGGCTTGTTTCTTTCCAGGCTCAGCTGCTCTGTTCCTCTGTGTGCTCACTTCCTGGGCTCCAGCTCAAAACTCCAACTGCCCTTCTCTGCCATGTGGTTTCTCTGTGATTCCCCACCCACCAATGGGGCAGGGACTCAATGTCCTACTGATGTGACCCAATCAAAGCATTAATCATTATTTAATCAAGTAAAAATAATAAAACCTCTGAATCCAATACACTTTAATATGTCCAGAGGAAAAGACCAGTTTACAAACATAAACCAATATTTCTTTTTGGAATCATCAATAGTATCAAACTGCTACAGCTCCCCATTTGATTTTTGGGAACAATGATAATATATTAAAGAGGGGAACAAAACAAAAGAAAAACACTGCCTTCATAGCATAGCTATAATTCATGATCCTCCCAACTGAGCTCCTCCCAGTACAGTAAAAGCTCTCACCTCATGACAGAGGTGGAAGTGGATATTACCTAAAAAAATAGAAGTAACTTGCACTGTGAAGTTCACACTAACTCTGGGGTTTTATGTTTTTGTTTTTGTTTTTGTTTTGTTTTGTTTTGCCTAGGAGGTGAAGACATAAATTTTTCTTCTGAATTCTCAACAACTTACATCTGAACTCAAAATCTTTGAACGTGAGTAATTTCCTCATTGACATCATAGAGATCAAACAAACACTGCTTTGTACTCAGGCACTACACATAGACCAGGAGAAAGGTACCACAATCACAGGCCAAGGAATTGCATGCTATGAACAAGTTGCTCTCAGATGAATAAATAAGAGGTTATGGGCTCTACTATTGTTTACTTTTGTAGATATTTGATTTTATGTGATGAGCTCAGGGTGCTCCCACAATTGGATAAAAACTTTTGCCATTTTAAATAGGTTTAATTATTTCATTTGCTTCCTAATATTTTTCAATAACTCTCTGTTACTTATAACCATGCATATAAAACACTGCCATTTATGCTCATCATTATTATACTCTATTTCGTCTCTTTGAATTAAATAAAACTGTTAGATTTCCCTCATACCTATCCCAAGTTTTCAGTATCAGCTTTTGCTCACTCTTCTCTCTCTCTCTAACTATCCCTTCCCTCTAGAGACCAAGACTTCATTTTATAAGTCCAAACTCAAATCTTTCCTTTTCCCATTAATTTCACTTCATGTGTCCAGAGTGTATTTTTTTTTTTTTATTATGGGTAAAAATCAAAATTCTCACAATACATACAAACATTTGTAAAATGATATATAAATATATATGCATATATGTGTATTTGCTTACAAAAATGTTATTTTTTATATATATATATACATATATTTTAAGAGGTGCTTAGATTACCTAAAATATTATACGGAACCCACTCGGATTCCCATGTTGCCCACCTCCCACACCTCCCACCACATCATCCCACCCAGAGTGTATTTTGTATACATACAACACAACTTTTTGAGGAACATTTTCTTTCTAAGTATAAATTGCTCACACTTTCAACTTAAAATGAACAGTATGGCAAAGAAAATAAATATTAATCATAATCCATTAATTAAAGATGACAACTATTAATAGTCTGTATGCTTCTTTTTATTTTTGAAGAATATTTTGTATAGGTATACATGCATATACTATTTCTCATGTACAGCTTTTAAGAACATTAATTAAACTCTCTCTCTTTGACACACAAATACACACTTGGGAAAAAACATTGTCAATAAATTCCAGATGCCTTGCATGGTCTATAGGGCTCTTCATGACCTGGTCCCTACTTCATTCTCTAAACTTTTCTCAGTTAACCTCTCTGTAAGCAATCTCCACCAAACAAGCTTCATTTCTATACCTTAAACTGACAAGAATTTTTTCTACCAACATCACTGTACTAGCTCTTCTATTTCCTGGAAGTGCTCATTCTCTCTCTCTCTCTCTCTCTCTCTCTCTCTCTCTCTCTCTCCCCCTCTCCTTCCCCCATCCTCTTCCCTGTCCCTCTCTGTCTGTTTCTTTTTTCTTTGTTTCTTCCTCCCATTGTCCTTCCCTTCTCCTCCGTTCTCTTCACTACTGCTTCTTTAATACCAGGCTAAAGTGTCTGGTAAATAATTGTTGTACAATTAATACAGTTCAATGAATAAGTGAATGAGTGAATGAATAACATGATAAAATGTATGCTGGTTTTCTTTACTGTATTTGCTAAACATGCCATCATTTTTAGTGTATTTTCAAATTATTAAATATACTTGAAAGACATGTTTTTGTTCTATTTATGGCTATTTTTGTTTCATAATATGGCAACACTCCAGTTTAGTTAGCCATTTTTCTGTTGTTGAGCTGTTAGTTTATTCCCCAAATTTCACACAATCATGGCAAAAATATTTTGATAAACACCCTTGAAGATAATGTTGGGATGTCATTTGGTAACATGTAGGGATTTAGACCATTGGTTTAGTAAAATTACTTGGATTAAAATCACAGTCATGGAAAATGCCAGTTGAGTGAGATTGGACAAATTTCTGAAACTCCTATCTCATTTCTTTATCAACAATAAGGAGATATTATTATTTCATGGTTTTAAAATTTTTGCGTTTTGTTTTTTTAATGAGGATTATATGAGAGAGCATATGAAAATCAATTAACAGAATATCTGACATATAATATTAATATATATATCTTACTATGAATGATTTATTTCAATCAATTAAAAGAAGGAAATTTACAGGCTCAAAAAGAATAAACATTTTAAGATTATAATGCATATTTTAAAACATGCTTCAGAATAATTTTAGCTTGCTATCATGTCAGCACATTTTCTGGGGCCTTTTAGTGGAGGCTTCCAATGTCCAGTCCTAACCAGTTCTCCTGGCAACTGCAGGATGACACTTTCTTGAACTTTTACCTGTTGAGGGCCATGTGAATAGTCCTAGTTAATGGATTATGGGTACAAGGGACTTATATTACTCCCAGGCTATAGAATTTAATTGCCTTAATTGTCCTTCCATCTATAGTCTTTCTTTGACAGATTAAACCATGAAGTATTGTGTTGAGGTGGCAGTGTGATAAGATTGAGGAAAACAGTGCCAAGGAAAATAGATCCCTCAATATCCTGAATTGTACATGGTCAAGAAGTAAACCTTTAAACCACTATTACAGAGTTGTTCATTAACGCAGCATAACTTAGCCCATTTTGCTTGCTACAGTACCCCTTTCACTATACCACTGTCAATCTTAGATATGATAGTGAGATAAGAAAAAATATACACAGATGATTAATAGATATACTTTAATCTTGGCCAATTTGTAATAAAAATATCATCTAAAATGGCATCCATTCAAAATAAAAAAGATTTAATATTTTCCATTTGTATTTATTACAATAATAAATACAACATTAGATATCCATACAATATATTTAATTCAATAACAAATATCACACAATTATACATTTCTATTAATGTTTTCACTATAATTATTCTCATAACCTATATTCATTTTAAACATTTCTTTGCATAATAAATCAGTTGCATGCCATTTATGTTGAAATATTTTTCCAAAATGTCATTTGAATTTTAAGTTTATTTATTCAGTGCATTTAAAGAAAAGAAGACTTGAATATTTATGCAGTCAAAAGAGCTTTGGTTTCATTTTTCTACTATTCTGGTTTGGACAGTCCTTTTGGATTGGGAGATCAGAAACATATTCATGCATATTTGTGCTAGATTTTATTTTAATACATTTGTATTAGTCAGTTTGGATGAGGCTACGCCATGGTAACAAACAACTCTTGAAATACTGGTGTCTAAATAAATAACATTTTCTTTTTCTTTTCTTTTTTTTCTTTCTTTTTTTTTTTTTTTTTTTTGTAAATTTTACTTTGAGTACCAAGGAACTGCAAGTTCTCTCTCATCAAGGCACACAAGAAAAGAGAACTGGAGGATTATGCACTAGCTCTGAAATGCTCCAGCCTCAAAGAAACATGTCACACTACCTGTAAATGGGGTTGAAAACATAGATGGTGGGTAGTAAGTAACTTTGTCACATATTTTTTAGCTAGTTATAAAAGAATGTACAGTCGTATATAACATCTGAAAATCACAGAAGGTAAAATGTGGTTAGTGAAAACAAAACAATTTTAAAACTAATATTTTTCATTTTCTAATTGATAATATATGATGTTTCAGGTAGTTGTTTCTAAATACCAATGTTGTGACTAATAGCTGCAACATTTCATTGGCTTACACTTATAATATAGTTATAATTATATTGTGAATTATATGTTACATAATATTAGAGTTAAGATGTTAATTATAAAAACAGACAAAAGAGAAAAATAGGAATATTAAGACATAATTGAATAAATATATAAGTTCTAATATGCCCTTCTTTACTCCCATTTAAGTGTGCCTCAGGTGGGAGGTAACTGCTCTATTATTTTTATGGAAATGAATGTGAGAAGGCAAGGGGTTTCACAACCCCCCTCCATTTCTGACTGAGTTGCCTGTGGGAGTCCCTGTCTCTCAATGTTTGCAGGGACAGAGTTGTTACTGATCAAGACAAGGCAATGAGTCTGGCTGCCTCCCATGCCAGAGAAAGACACTGCTAGAAACCTGAAGATGGGTCAAACTGTCATTATATCTTCTTTGGTTCCTTGTGTCTAATTCTGGTTCAGAGAGACCTACATGTTCTATGTAAGCCAAGAACGTTGTGGAAAATCTCCTGGTTTCTTTGGGTTGAACATCAAGCCCATTTTTGTCTTGCAAATGAAAAAAATGGTGGTGTCTTTACTACCTTTCTCTTCCCATATCCTCCCAATGACTGTGTAAAGCAATCATGCAAGAACATAGCTAGTAGTTCTGAAAGATTCATCCAGAAAGTGCAGTAATCCTCTGCATCTGTTCACATGTCTGCCTGAAGCTGTCTCCAGAGAAGAGTGACATTTCTTTCTTTTCTACATCCCAAATAATTGTGAGAATGCTGTCATTGTCAGATTCTAATCCAGAACCATATGGAAAAGAAAATTCTGGAAAAAGCAAAAAATTGCTTAGAACGGGGTGTGAATTACACTGAGTAAAAACAGAAAATCCAACACAGACATCCTGTCAGGGACAGTGGTTAAAAAAAAAAAAGTGTTGTTCAATGATTTTTTCATAGAGGCTGCTTAGTAGAATGTTTTTCGACTCCCCCTGCATGGTTAATTCTGTGTATAGTTTGTTAAACAAGAAAACTCTGCAGGCCAAGGAAGTCCATCGAGCAAAGTCGCTGTACTCATTCATGTTTGCAAACAAGTTGATGTTCTGTAATGTCTGTGCTTAGGCTGGCTGTATTCCACTGCTTTGGTTACTAGAAAAGACAAAAGCTAGCATTTATAACATGATTTTGAAAATATAGGAATTTATTCTTCAAAAAATAAAATTTGAAAGTAGATATCTCATTGCTAAAAGAATAAATAAGCAAATTGTATATATCACTCTAATATGAAATGTTATTATTCCATTATTCAGAAAATAATTTAGGGTAGATTGCATTATTACATCTTGAAATACAAAAATTAACTTTAATACTCATCACAATAGGAGGGCTACTCACTTCTCAGTTCTAATTCATGGTTGGCTATAATTTCAACTTGACTTTCCATTTTCAAAGAAATACTGCTGTGAATCCTTATTACCAAAAGCAATTGAAACACCACAAAATGGCTAAAATGTAAACAGGTAACATTAAAAAGAGGAAAATAAACCATTCAAGTATTTCAGTAGACACTAATTTTCTCCACAACATTCTAATAATAAAATATCTTATTTAAAACACAGACTAATTGGGAAAAGAATATGAATATACCCCCTGTTTTTAGTTAGCACTATAACTTTGCAAAATGCAAAGAGCCTTCAAGTACATATTAAGGGCAATTGTAAATGTATCGTACTGTTCTAGTGTGATGTAATTAATCTGTGCTACAAGTAATTCATATATAAACTTTATGGCTTTCCTTTTATAAGAACTCATTTTTATGCACTCCCTATTAAGGTTGTCAGAGAAAAATTCTGTAGTAAAGCATTTTCAAATTATCTATGAAATTTATGCAGACATTTTAAAAAGCATTGTTTATAAACCGGTCCTATTATATAAAAGATTTCTACTGCTTGAATTTTCTGGAATGGCTCCATACAGACATAACCATAAAAATTACAATGAAATCTTACTTCATTTTAATAAAGTATCTGGAGTCCACATTAGTGACTTAAATGCAATTCAGACAAGTTTGCTTTCTTAAAAAAACACATAATAATATTAAAAACATGTTAAAATACATTTTACAGAACATTAAATTATACTTTTTTTTTCTTTGCCACTGTCTGGGTTCAATTGTAATTTGCTCACGAAAATCTAAGAGAATGTGTAGTGCCCAATGAATATCATTTAAAAATTTTAAAAGCCATGTAATTTAAATTAAGCAATGACAACAAAATTTAATGCTACCTGGCAATCACACTGTATTTGACTAGTCTATCATTCTCTGATTCTACTAAAACACTACATCATGTACCTTCACCTCTCTCCTCAAATATCCAATACCTCTACTCCAACATTCACTCCAAGTACATTCTTACTACTCCCCAAAGGAATTGAAGCAATCAAAAGAGAACTTCTACAAATTACCACTACATACAACATCTGTCAGCCTCTCTAATCATCACATCCTTACATCCTTTGCTTTTTCTACAGTTACTTTAACTAAACTATGCTAAATTTGTCTTCTCTATCCTTTTCAAGAATATCATTCCAGCAATTTTACCAACTTGTAAGCACATCATCAAATTTGCCTTCTCTTCTGGATCATTCATATGAGCCTATGAACATGTATCATTCCCATCTTATTACCTTCACTTGATTCCAGTTTTACCTTCTGCTCCTGGTACATTTTTCTGCTTCCCAGATACTTGCAACACTTCTCCATAGGTTAGATACAATATACTTCTGTGTATTATTCCTCAATGCCATTGTCTCTTAAATATACTCCATTCAGGCTTTTGCCTCCACTATTTGATGGAAGTCTCCAGAGATATGACCTCCAAAGTCCAGTGGTCAAATCCCAAGTGTTCATGTAATTTTATCTTTCTTGACTAATTAACTTGACCCAGAAAATATATTCTGGCTACCTGAAAATACATTATTTGCTTGGGTTTCAGGATACAATATTCTCTTAGTTTTCCTCTTGCTTCACTGGCTACGCTTAATCAGTCAGTTAGTCAATCAATCTCTCTTTTTAATTAAGATCTCATAATTGTAATTTCACTTATTTGCTATAAGACAAATAATAGCTGATGTCATAATTGTTATCACAACAGTTGGCCAAACTGTAACTAATCCCTGGTTTGCTGAACAAGTTTTGTAGAAGAAAGGATATAATAAAGCACTGTATCAGTTATTGAATTACAGTCTAAAACATTGGAGGTTTGTATGTTCTGCCATTTACATCAGGTGAATAGGTAGAGTTTTCCAGCCGTATCTGAAATCTCCATCAGCGAAAATATTCTAATTCTTATAAAATAATATTCTTATGTACTCATAATCTATAAGTTGTAATGTGAAAAGCAGAACACTCAGAAAAATAAATGATTCTAAAAGTTGGGTACATTGTGTGATTTTACTCTTAGTAAACTTCCAAACTCTATGAGATTATTCCTCAAAAATGTGCCCAAAACATCTATTCTCTACTTTGTTACTAACATATTGAGAAAGAAGTGAACTTGTGTGTGGCAGAGAATAAGGGAGTTAGAATTTCTGCTGTTACAAATTGGCATGTTATAAATTAACAAACCTTTATTCATATTTTCTTCTTATGAAGTATCAGGCACCCTCTGAATAGGCAAATTCAATTAGCTTTCACTTATAGATGAACAACTAGAAATATTTTTATTTTAGAGAAAGTCACAATCACTGAGTTGGGGAGGACATAGGAGAACAACTAATCAATCTGTAGCATCTGATTCTCAAATCTAGTTTTTTTTCCTCCCAAGGTCATTGATACTTAACATCAAATATGTTAATTCCCAGAAGCTGCATATTGACAGTGTCTTTTTCTTTATATTTACTACTATCGATATTCTGACTCCTATTGTCCAATCTACTCAGTTGTCTCTAAATCAGGAAACATATGACATGATTAAATTCTGAGTGGAATTAGTTTTAAAGATCAGTTATTGAGTTTTAATCAATAAACTTTTCTACCCTACCACAACTTCCTCTTATCTCTTTGTTTGCATGTAAAGGGATCAATTGAACAGAAAATACTTTATGTCTTTGCTTAAGGGAATATTGGCGAATTGGAGATGGAGGTCAATCTCTCATTTTGCATATGTATTTAAACAGACAGAGATAAAGACAGAAATATTTTTTTCAAGATAGTATTATATAAGAGACAAAATGGTAAACTAGACTGCATTCTATTATTTTTACTTACATTTGAAAAAAAATCTCCAATAATATGATTTCCTTATATCTGAATATAAGTAGAAAAAGAGGATGCTTCTCTGTTTCAGAGAATAGTACCATTTTAGTATATTTAGAGAAATAAGTAATGGCCCAATTAATATTTTGCTTCTAAGTCATCAGAAGTGCATATGAGCAGTAGATCTCATTTTATTGGGCCATCTGTATGAAACAAGCTCCAACTCCCTACCACAAACATAATAAATACAATAAATATCCTATTATAATGGAGATAGCCTTCAAAATGTGTCCTATTCTCAAAAGTCAGTATAAAACTTAGTTCCAAACCAACTTAATGACAGAACCAAGGAATGCCATTTTGACATTAACACTTTTATTTTAAATATGCTAAGACATTTTAAACAAAAGCAATCTTATTTCCTCTGTTTTTATGTTTATAGCTTTTCTGCAGGTAGGCAGGAAAATTTTAACTCACACACTCCAAAAAATTTACTATCTCATTCTATAAATTAACCATTAATAGAATTAAGCACAATTTATTTTAAGTTGAGTAGGCCTTTATTTTCTTCCTAGTGTTATTTCTGTACAAATGAGTTGAGGGATAAAGGTTAGTAAGAATTTTCTTAAAGTAGACTTTTCATGTTAGGACCATTTTCTTTTCACAAATTAACAGAAAAATTGTGAAGATAGTATAGAGTTCCCATATATCTACACTCAGTTTCCACTATTGTTAAAATTGAGCATTAGTATGATATATTATCATAATTTATTAACCAATTATGATGTGTTATTATTAACCAAAGTCCATTCATTATTCAGATTTCCTTTGTTTTTACCTCTTATCATTTTCTTCTGTTCCAGGATCCAGTCCAAGACACTCATTACATTTAGTCATTTAGCTTTAGATTCTTCTTGGATGTGACAGTTTCTCAAACTTACCTTGTTTTTGATGACCGCAGAATATGCCATTTTGATATTAGCTTTTTTCTTTTAAATATGTTGACATTTTAAATGAACAAAAATAATTTTATTACCTGTTTTATATTTATAATTTTTCTGCATGTAGGCAAGAAAAATTTAACTCACCACACTCTAAAAACCTTGGAATATTGGTGAAGTATTTTGTAGGCTATCCTTCAAACTGAATTTGCATGATATATTTCTCATGCCTAGAATCAGGTTATATGTTTGGGATAGGGAGACCACAGAGGTAAATGGCCCTTTTCATCACATTATATCAAGAATTCATTCTATCAGCCTGATTTATCACTATGAATATTATCCTTAATCACCTACCTGAGGTAACATTTGTCATGTTTCTCCAGCATAAAGTTACTCTCCCATCCCCTTCCATCCTAAAAATTTTAAGGAAATCATTTGGCACTTCACACACTTAGGTAGTGGGTAATTATGATCCACCTCCTTGAGGGTGAAGTATCTTCATAAAATATTTGGAAATCTGCTTTGGAGATTTGTCATTTCTCCTCCATTCAGTTTGGACTCATGATTGTTTATTTCTTATGGTTGGGTAATAATCCAAAACTACTGTATTTATTTAGTTGCTCAAATTTTCCCAGCTTTTGTCAATATGAATTCCTTCAATTGGTTCCTGTGTCCTTTTCAGCATACCCCCTGTAACTGCAGACTTTGTGTATATGTATGAACACTTTCTTACTGGCACAAAAGATGTACTAGACTCATTTTGTATATTCCTTTCCCCAGATATAGAATCAGTCATTTCTCAAAAGAGTTCTGGTTCCATTTATTGGAGAATGGTATTAGAAACCAAAATCTGAGTGCTAAGTTTGCTTGTTTCTATATGGGTGTCATTACTTCTAAGTCCTCTCAGCTGACAGAGCAAGGAAATACAACTGTATACTAACCCATATATACACACATATCGAGAAATATTTCTGTATGTAACCATCTTTATCTATATTAAGGTAAACATGAACTTATACTGGAAAGAACTTTACTCTGTAGTTCTGAACACTTCCACAGCTAATAAAGTTAAAGAAATTTCCAGCTTGGTGCACTAATCCTGAGTGAAGCCAGCTGCCCAGGAAAGTGCCAGCTCACCAGAGCATCTGACGGAATGCACGAGTGCCAGTCATTGGATGGCCTGAAATATCTCTTCAAGAGACAAACCTAAGTATTGTTTATGTCAAAACCAGCTATTCCCTCTAACTCTAGCCCAGATGCCTATTGCAAGGGGGAGGGCAAACCAGACATCCCTTTAAAAAACCTTGTCTGTTTTCACTTCCTACAATTTCTTCCTATATTATAACTAAAAGGGCAATGCCTTTTCTCATTCCTCTCCTCTACCATAGGAACTGGTATTGGCAATTTATTCCTAACCTCATTGTCTATTGCAATCTCTTCCCTAGAGTTAACCAATAGCATAAAATAACTGAAAGAAGAATACTGAATTTTGGGAAAATTCAGCCTTTACAGGCATCTGGTCTTTTCTACTTTTGTGGTCCAGTGTCCTCTTAGTAGGACCATATATCCTCAAAATTCTAATCAAATTAATTTCTTCCAGAATCATCGTCTTGTTAGCCATATGGGGACTTTATCCAGCTTCACCCAGGATACCAGATCTATCTTCCTCCAACTGAGATAGAACAGCCAGAGAGTTTTACACCTTGTCAGGTAGGGCTTACTGCCCCTAACCAACAGGAAGTAATTACAGAGGAATGACAATCTCCCTTTAAGAATAAAGGTGTTATCTTTCTGAGGGGGGAATGAAGCAGGTTAGTAAAATAGGAAATCAATCGATGGATCTGGAACCTGACAAGAAGTCCATGTAGATATCAACAGCCCCAAGATGGTTGCTGGAAGACCATCATGAGAATCCCATCTGGAACAAGATTTTCTCCAGAAGCCAGGAGAAGCCCTAGATATTCTCCAGGGACATTATCACTGGGTCATACTGAGGGATTGATGGATGGGGTAATAAATCAAAACAACAAACAGCTGGGACACCTCCCATGCCATTAGCAAAGGGATGGAATAATTAATTGTTTAAATTAAAGTAATTGCCATTACATTGGCAATTATAAATAAAACTGCTCTAAACATAGTTGTGCTGGTTTTTGCAAGGAGATTTTAACCATTGGGTAAATACATTGGAGCATGATTACTGGATCATACTGTAAGAAGTATTTAGCTTTGTAAGAAACATCCACACACTGTTCTGAAGTAGTTGTACCATTTTACATTCCCACACACAATGAGAGTTACTGTAGATTCATATTCTTGTCAGTCAGAGATATTATCCATTTTCTTGAATGTTAGCTATTGTAAATAGGTGTATAGTGCAATTCTCTAATGATAGAGGATACTGGTCATTTCATATGCTTATTTGACATCTGTATATCTTGAACCATGAGATATCTCTTTAGATCTTTTGGTCAGTTTTTAATTGGGTCAATTTTCTTATTGTTAAGTTTTAAGGGTTCTTTGTATATTTTGGATACAAGTCCTTTGTCAGATGTTTTGCAAATATTTGTTTTGCAAATATTTTATCTATTGAAGAGAAGAAATTTTAAGTTTTAATAAAGTCCAATATATTAATTTTTTACTTCATAGATCATATTTGTGGTGATGTATTTAAAATTTCATTGCCAAGTTCTACTTATACAAATTTTATAGTTTTGCATTTTGCATTTAGGTCTATAAATCATTTTGAGTTGATATTTGTAAAAAAGTATAAGGTCACTGTCCACTTTCATTTCTTTTTTTTTTTTTTTTTCTTTTTTTTGGAGGAGGGAGGAAGAGCACAAGGGCGTCGCCGTGCCCGTCCCCTGCCTGCCCCACGCCCGGCAAGCACTTTCATTTCTTTACCTACAAATGTCCAATTGTTCACAGGTCATTTGTAGAAAAGCAATCTTTTTTTCATTGAATTGCCTTTGTCCTTTGATTATTTCTTTGTTCAGAGCTTTTAATCATGAATGGATGTTGGATTTTGCCCAATGCTTTTTCCTGTACCTATCAATAAGATCAAATATTTTTCTTTAGCCTATTAATGTATTATATTAAATTGATTTATGAATGTTGAACCAGCCTAGCATATCTGGAATAAACTGCACTTAATCATGTTGTATAATGCCTTTTATACATTGTTGGATTTTATTTGTTTATATATCATTGAGTATGTTTGTATCTATGTTAATGAGAGATACTGGTCTATAATTTTCTGTCTTTATAATGTCTTTAACTGTATTTGGTATTGGGGTAATGCATCCCCTATAGAATAAGTTAGAATGTGTTAATTTTGCTTCTATTTGAATGAGCTTGTAGAGATGGTATTATTTCTGCCTCAAATATTTCATAATATTCAGTCCTTGATTCAATTTTATTAATAGATATAGGACTATTTAGATGATCTATTTGAGTATGTGTGTGTGTTGTGGTAGTTTATAACTTATAATGAATTTGTCCTTTTCATATAACTTATATAATTTGCGGGCAGATAATTGTTGCAGTATTCCTTTATTATCTTTTTAATGTATATGGGATAAGTGATGACCCCTCTTTTAATTATGATGATGGCAATTTGTGACTTCTCTATTTTTTCTTATGTAGCCTTAGAAGAATTTTATCAATTTTACTTATCATTTTAATGAATCAGATTTTGGTTTCATTGATTTTTCTCTATTGTTTTCCCACTTTCAAATTCATTAATTTATGCTCTAGTTTTTATAATTTCTTTTCTTTTTCATACTCTACCCTTAAATTTCTCTTACTACAGCTTCTAAGGTGATTCTGAGATCATTTACTTTTAGATGTTTCTTGTTTTTCTGATACAGGTGTTTAGTGCAAGAAATTTCCCTCTAAGGACGGCTCTCTCTGCATTTGCTAAATTTTGACAAGTTGTATTTTAACTTTAATTTGTTTACATTTTTAAAACATTTTCGTGGCCTCTTCTTTGATCCATGGGTTATTTATTCAGCACCCTGCTCACTGAGTGAAACTATCTGTCAGAAAGACTGACACCTGGTATCACTGCCAAAGAGGGCGAGTGTGGCAGTTTGAGATTATTTATGAATCCCAAAAAGAGAAAGATTATGTTTGTAACTAATCCATTCCTTCAGCTGTGATACCCTTTGATTATATTAAATTCACTTGAGGGGATTTTGATTAGGTTACCTGTTAAGATTGCTTTGAGGGCTTTTTTGATTCAAACACATCTGTAAGGCATGACTCAGGTTGAGTCCCCACCACCTTGGTAGGTCTGATATAAAAGGACACTCACTCAAGAAGATATATGGGAAGAGAGAGCTCTGTCATTTTTTAATCCTGCCATGTGACAGAAAGGAGAAGGCTCAAACAGCTAAAACCATGGGTGAGATGAACCATCTTTCCTGATAGCTTACAGCTGAGATTGGGAAGGGAGCTGAGACTGATATAGGAGGCTGGGAAATAAACAAGTACTATGCCAGGAAAGAGAACTTCACTTAAGCATGAAGCCTTGGGCTCACAAAACCTCAAGTGTAAGAAGCAGCCCAGAAGGGAAGGCAGAGACCTGCCAAAGATTGGTGACCATCTTGTTTCAACATGTGGCAACTGACTTTGGTGAGAAAACAACCTTGAGATGGACTTTTTACAGCCTTGTAACTGTAAGCTTTTTCTCCAAATAAATAGCTAAAAAGCCAACAGATTTCTAGTACTTTGCATCAGCACCTCTTTGTCAAACTAATACAGAAATTGGTACCTGGACTGGGGTCATGCTGTTGCAATTACCAAAAAGGCTGGGATGGTTTCATAAATGGGTAAAGGGTATTTTTTGGAGGAAATATGAGATGCTCAATGGAAAAGGCCTAGATTGGTTTTAAGAGACTGTTGGTAAGAATATGGAGCCTAAAGAAATTTCTGAAAAGGCCTTAAAAGGAAATGCTGAAACTATTATTGGAAACTGGAGGAAAGGTGATCCGTATTTTAAAGTTGCAGAAAACTTAGCAAGATTGACTCCTGATGCTATATGGAAGGTAGAGTTTGAAAATGATGAGCTTGGACCTTTAGCCAAGGAGATTTCCAAACAAAATGTGGAGAATGCAGCCTGACTTTTTGCAACTCATAGCAAAATACCAGAGGGAAGTGTTAAACTAAGAACTGAATTATTGAGCACAAAGAAACCAGAGAATGACTTTGGAAATTCCAAGCTTCCACAAACAAGCCCCCAGAAGATAGTGCCCCATTTGAGGAATAACTAAAGTTGGAACTTGTAAGTCAGGATTGAAAATGCAGTTATCCAGGAAAGACTGGTGGAAAGTCTTACTATCTGATGATTTGGACCCCTGCTTCTTGCATACTAAACCAAAAAGGTTTTTGATCAATCTTTTTAAATGAAACCTCTGTAAGTCTGAACTAAAAGAGACAGGGGAGAGACAGAAGGGAAAATGGCTTTAAGAGGAAAACCATGGAAACAGAAGTCTGGAATAAAGACATTACCACGGGTCAAGAGAGGGACCTCACCCATGTGTATGGAGAGGGTGAGTTTGCCCCGGCATTTGAAAAGGGTGGCTATTCCAGCCTGCTGTTCAGGCACAGCTTGACTGCCACAGCCTACAGAGAGGTTGGAGTGCCTTCCCTGGTGGCTAGGGAGAGTTAGGTCACCATCGCACTGTACTGAGGTAGGTAGGCCTGTTCCCCACAGGTTGGGGAGAGTGAGGTCACCACCTCACTGCTCTTAAGGGGTTGGGCCTGTGTGCCAGAGATTAGGGAACATGTTGCCACCACCTCACTGTATTAAGGGGGTTGAGACTGTACCCCAGAGATGGGGAAACTGTGGCTTTCACCCTAATGTCCTTGGAAGGTGAGGTCTGAGCTCAGTCACCACCCAGATGTTTGATGGGGGTGGAACCAAGAAAATGACCACTGGGCTAGCCTGTGGAATGGAAGGGCCCCCATGAGGACAGGGGGAGAAGAAGAAACCATCATTTTAAGGATAACTCTCAGACTTTGAAATCTAATTGAGTATGCCCTGCAGATTTTCAGGACTGTTGGGGACACTGAAGAATGTTTCCCTCCCAAATTCTCCTTATGGTAATGCAAATGTTTATCCTATGTTTGTTCCCCCTTTGTATATTGGAAACAGATAACTTGTTTTGTAAGTTTCATAGGTCTACAGCCAGAGAGGACTTTTGAACTAAGACAAACTCTAGTCTTATAACTGATTTTGTTGTGATTTTGTACTTAGTGATGGTATTGAAATGAATTAAGGTTTTTTTAGAACATTGTAATTCCTTTTGGGATTCAGAGGTGGAGTGTAGTAATTTGAGATTATTTATGAATCCCAAAAAGATAAAGATTATGTTTGTAAACTAATCCATTCCTCCAGTTGTGATACCCTTTGATTAACTTAAATTCAGTTAAGGGCCTTTGATTAGATGACCTGTTAAGATTGCTTTGAGGACTCATTTGATTTGACCACATCAGTAAGGTGTGACTCAGGTTGAGACCCACTCCCTTGGTGGGTCTTATATAATCACTCAAGGAGACACCTGGAAAGAGAGAGTGCTGCCATTTTTTGATCCTGCCATGTGATAGAAAGGAGAAGGCTCAAACAGTTAAAGCCCTAGGCAAGATGAACCATCTTTCCTGATAGCTTACAGCTGAGATTGGGAAGGGAGCTGAGACTGATATACGAGGTCCAGAAAAAAACAAGAACTATGCCAGGAGAGAGAAGGCTTCACTTAAGCATGAAGCCTCAAGAGGATGGGTTCACAGAGCCCAGAGGGAAAGGCAGAGACCTGCCAGAGACTGGTGATCATCTTGCTTCAACACGTGGCAACTGACTTTGGTGAGAAAACAACCTTGAGTTTTACTTTTTTATGGCCTTGTAACTATAAGCTTTTTCTCCAAATAAATACACTTTATAAAAGTCAAAAAATTTCTGACATTGCATTGGCCCCCCTTTGGCAGACTAATACAGAAATCTCACCACACAGAGGGTACCAAGGGTATAATGATGCTTACCATCATGAACAGCAGTCCTAGGCTCCCAACCCATTGCACATTTTTCAGGTGTTGGGGTCACCAACAAAAGCACAACTCACATAAGAACAATGTTTGCTCACTTGAATAAGAGACAGACCAAGGTGAGCTTCAGAAAGTGCCATCAGTCCCTGATAGCCAGTAGGACTCTATCCATGGCCAATGTAGGGAAATGATCTACATATATCCCTCTTCTGTCTTTTAATTTATGTTTTTAGATCCTTCATAGTAAACTTATTATTGATACAATTGGATTAATAACTGCCATATATTTAACTGTTTTCTATTTGCTGCTTTTTGAAAAAGTTTTCTTGTCTTTTCATTTTTTCCTTCTTTTGTTTTAATTGAGGATTTCTATGATTCCAATTTATACCCCCCTCTTTAAACTATACTTCTTTTAATTTTTAATTGTTGTAGTAAACTTTACAGTATATACTCACAACTAATCTAAGTCACACTCAAATAACATTACTGCTTCATGTGCAAGTATCTTTTAGCAGTGTATTCACAAATTTTCCTTCTTATCCCTTAAGATATTGCAATAATTTATTTCACTTATATATGCTATAATTAAATACATCTGTTACTATTATTACTTTAAACCAAATTATCTTTTAGGTCAAATAAGAATAAGATAAAGAAAAGATTCTATTTTACCTCCATTTATTCCTTCTTTGATATGCTTCCTATATAAAGATTTGAGTTTCTTACCTATGCATTTTCCTTCTCCTGTACTTTTGAAGGATAAAGAAGCCCTAGTGACTTCTGTTCCAGGTAAGAATATTTCAGCTTTGATTCTCTGGATAAATATGACTTTCTACATTTTAGGGTGGTGATATGCCCTGAAACCTCAGTTCCCTGATGGTGCCAAGAAAAGTCATTGATTTTCATTTTTCCAGCTTTTTCTTATTGTAAGGATAGGAGTGACAACCTGCAAGTTCTTTACATATCCAATCTGAAACCAGAAGTAACAATAATGCTTTTTAATACTGCCCCTTATGATCCATATATTTTTATAATTAATGAATTTATCTGTTAGAGATATTTCTTCCATTTAAAGAAAATCAGTTACAATGTTCTATTAACAATATGTGGATATTGAATTACTTTTATTGAAAAGTCAAAAACTACTTTTGTTAGCTTCCCATAATGTTACTAAGTGGTCATTTTTATGTTTATCTTTTACTTGTCTAGTATCTCTTGTATTTATATTTATTCATGCTTTGATGAATCTTATGTCATTTCTAGTTTTTAAATTTACAGGTTAGTGAAATCATAAATTTCAAGTTTGTTCCATTCTGAAAAAGCTATGGAACAATAGATAGGAATCATAAAATAGAGTGAGGATAATCATGTCATTGTCTGTTGGGAAAAATATTTTTTTCTTCAAAAGCATATTAGAAACACGTTTTAGAAATAGAGGAAAAAGACTGTGTGCTTTCCTCCCATGAGACTCATTTCTTGGCCTTCAGCAGAATTTTCTTCTTGGCAGAGGTTTTTTGGAACTTGTATGCTTGTGAATTTAATCTATTTAGTGTCGTTCCTTGTACTGTTAGAAATTGGCACAGAAAATTTTAATTTGCATTGTAAGAATATATCATTTCAATGTCAGAATGTCTCTATTTGGTAAAGAGTGGTCATATGCTTACATGATACTTACCAAAACATTTCCTAAGAATTTTAAAATAAACTAAAAGCATAGCTGGTATTATCCAAAGAATATGATGAACAAATATGAAGCCTATTGCCAGCAATCTCATGTTGAAAATTTGTTAAAAATCTATATAAAAATGCATTTCTTTCATTTTGAACTCTCACAAAAATTATTATATCTAATTCTAACTTTTGAAATATTAGGTGATACTTCAATTAACAATAGAAAGGAATGCTTTGTTTTCCTTTAATCAGGCAACACTGAGCCATGTTTGGCTTTGCTTTGCTTAAGTTAGGCAATACGCAATATATTTGAAAGAGAATCAAAAAAAATATTCTAATCACAGTGAGATTTTGGGATCAAAAGATTATTTCCATTTTTTGCTTCATTTCAGGCACCTTGCAAGTAGAAATAATACTTACACTATGCATGCACACACATACACCACACATACACACAAACTATTTAAGCCCTTAATTTGATAGCTGCATATATTGCTTTATATAGCCACATATATGCCCTTTTCTGACATAGTCTCACTAATTATCTACAACTCTACACATACATATGCACACATATAATTACAGTGTGCCTTTTGAAGGTACATACATACATATATATGTGCATGTATACACATATATGTAGTATGCAGATATATATAGATATGTATATATAGATAGATAGATGCCTTTCTTGTACACTTTTATTTTACTAATTGTTTATTTCCTACAGCATGGTAATAGTTTTTTCTCCTATGAAATTAGTGACAGTTCCAAATAGGGAATAAATTTGAAATTAGATCTCTTGAAAGATTTTTGCAAAGTTTTATTTAGACTATTATAAAATAATTAGAAGAAATGTGTTTGAGGAATTCTATTAAAAAGACTAGAAATCACTTTAAAAAAAACAATAACATGAAAGGAATTATTAAATTAAAAATAATTGAGTCAATATATTTGGCCCTTATGGCCGTAGAATGTAGTACCTCATTCTTCATCAAGCTCCTTGCATGTATTAGGCATTCAACAAATAAGTTATAGTAATCTAAATGATTATCTCTAAGATTCATATATATGATACCACTTAATATATATTTTTCCATATAGACAAAAGTTTCCTTGAAAGTAAGTTAAAAATGCAGAATGGAAATCACATAGCTATTACAGAAATTGGGGTAAGATATGATGATGTAATAAACACATGATAATGTGTTTATTTTTTTTATAGTTGAGGTATTGAAAAAGGGTCAAATTCAGTTGAATGAATGGCTGATAAAACTTGCTGAGGTCTTAGAAGAGGGGTTTGGGATATGTAAAATGACTTTAAGAATATTGGCCTTTGTAACTGCATGAATGGTGATATTTCTTAGCAAGATGATCAGCACAATAGAAAGAGGTAATTTGGTAGGGAAAACTCAGTAAAATTTAGGGCATGCTAATTTTGACATTTTAAAAATTTGATTAACAAATGGTGATGTAAAGGAGGTGGTTAAATATAGAATTCCGGAGAAAGAGCGAGAAAGGGGGAGAGAGAGAGATTGCACCTGGAAAAATTATTTTGTAAACTTACAGCAAAACAAAAAAAACAAAACAAAACTTATAGTAGAACCCATATAATGATCTTGACTGTAGACTGAGTGTAGAGATACAAACACCAAAACTGATCTGAAGACTTAGACCTATATAACATTTAGAGAACAGAAAGAGGAGTAACTAATAAAGGAAATTGAATAGAAATTGCGACAGACATTGGGGGAAAACCAGATGTTGTCTTAGAAGAAAAGGAAAAAGGTGTAGGTGGGAGTGTGAGGAAGTGTATTAAAGAGGGAAGGAATAATGTAATGTTACGGTCTGGAAAGAAATTTATTACAAAGAGAACTGGGAGTTACCATTGGATACGGCAACAGGTAGACTTTTTTATTTTTGTTTTTGTTTTGTCAGTCATGCTTTTATTACTGTAATTCAGTAGAGGCCAGCTGGGAGAAGCTCCGGGCCACCTCTTGGAGTCTACAGGTTTATACAGAGAAAATAGCAGAAAGGTGTGTGTCTTTGAGCAGGGAACAGCACATTTTTTCTGACATAGGTAATGGGTGCAATGAGAACAGATACAGTTAATAATAAATTTGATTATAGCCTATGTGTAGGCATCTTGTCACCTCTCTTATGGTTGTTCCACACAAGGGGGTTCGGTCGCTGGCCGGTTCAAATTCACCCCTCCCAGCAATCTACATGAATAGCCAATGGGAGGGGAAGCAGGCATTCTGTCTCCCCACACACCACCCCAATGCCCCTTCCACCTTCCATTCTACACGCCAATCTTTTGTGACACTACTTGAGTAGTTAGGGCATTGGAATATTGTACTCATATTCCATCACAACAATATAAAAGACAATAGAATAATAGGAATAACATATACACAACATTGAATATTAATGGTTGACAGTGAAATTACACAATTCAGGGGGGGTAACCATCCCATATTACAGATTTCTTCTTGTTGTTTTATACAGACTGGCAGAATATACTAATTTAACAGTATATAAGATTTTATAAGAAATCTAAATTTCTTTAAAGATATTTAGATTACACAAATGTTTCACAAAAAATATAGGGATTCCCATATGCCCCATTCCCTACACCTCCCACACCCTCCCATATAAACAACATCCTTTATTAGTGTGGCACATTCATTGCAATTGATAAAAGTATCCTGGGGCATTGCCATTGATCATGGACCATAGTTCACATTGTAGTTTACACTGTCCCACACAATTCTGCAGACTATGGGAAGATATAAAATGGCATATATCTGTCATTGCAATGCCATTCAGGACAATTCCCAAGTCCTAAAAAAGCCCCTGCATTACACCTGTCTTTCTCTCCCCTGCCCCAAGAGCCTCCAGTGGCCACTGTCTCCACATCAGTGCTGTAATTTCTTCCATTGTTAGAATCACAACAAGTCTATTGTAGAATACCAATAAGTCCACTCTAGTCCATAGTTCATTCCCCAATCCTGAGGATTCTGGGATGGTGATGTCCACTTCACCTCTAATTGAGAGGGGACTTCGATCCCATACAGTCGATGAATGGGACTCTCTTGCTTGCAGTTGTAGGCTCTCTCATTTCCTTGGTATGCTGGTTGTCAATCCTCACCTCCTTTTTAGCTGTCCTTGTGAGTCCAGTGAACTGGATAGTAGGTGTTGCAACTCCGCTGAGGTTCCGGGCCCAGCTGGCACATGGACAGCCCAAAGATTCAAGTCTCTTGGATATACTCCTACCAACTCCAGCACCAAGTATAGGTTCAAATAGAAGGAACAGAGGAGCCATGCATAGGGAAGCCATAACTGAGTTCAACTTTGTCACTGTCAAGAGTACAAAAAACAAAGTAGGGCTCACTGGCAAGGCACCAAACTCCAGAGATATCTGCCCTGACTGTAGGGTCTGGGTTTCTCCAGAGCCCTCAACAGCCCCACTCTTTGAGGTAGTATCCACTTTGGCAGTCAATGAGATTCTGCTGAGATGTGCATAAGTGTTACCTCTGGGATGACCTCCTGAATCACTTTGAAGTCAGCCATATAAACTCATTTGTCATTACCTTTTCCACATTTTATTTGAGGTCTTTTTCCAGTTGCATTCTAGTTGGTGCTTAGTAGTAATCTCACGGTGCGAGGGAGGTTCATCCCTGGGAGTCATGTCCCATGCTGAGGGGAAGGTAGTGCATTTACATGCTGAGTTCAGCTTAGAGAGAGGCCACATTTGAGCAACAAGGAGGATCTCAGGAGGCAACTCTTAGGCACACCACAACACTAGGCTAAGTTTAAATTTCAAGAGCAAAGGCTCACAAGCATAGTCATCAATATCAAGGACCCATCAATGGACCATCCGGCTTCGCCAGTCATTGCCCTTGTACTTGGAGGACATTGCTACTCCTTTAGAGAATGTGGCAGAGCTCTCCAGAATGGGAATTCAATACTCTCTCGGTTATTGTGTGAATCTCCACCCACTGTGACAATGCCCTGTGAGTATTTAAACACATTTATATACCTTATATGTATGTCCAGATGAACTTTCTCCCATGTATCCCCCATTACTGACACCCCACTCCAATGATCCTCCCCTGATCCATTTGTAACCCTTCTGTGATCTAAAATTTCTGCAAAAATGAAACCAATATAAAAGTCAAATACAATTAATTGGAAAATGAAATAATGATGGTAGGTTTAAATGTAAGAAATAAAATACATAAAAATTTAAAGAACACTAAAAATAAAATAAAATTTTAAAATTGGGATATTAAAAAGTAATGAAGAATATTAAAATATTTTTTTTGACATTTGCCTTTCATCACCATAATATCTGTTGTCCTGTATGTATAGTGACATTTTCTTCCATTTATTCCCCAGTGTCTTTTTTTCATTTTGTTTTCAAAGAAGTTTTAGGCCGCAGTAAAGTCACATACAGAATGCAGGGACTCCCATATACCCAACATCCTCCCCCTTTTCCCCCTTCCCTTATTATTACCTTTTTATATGTGGATAGTACATTTGTTACAACTGATATACAAATAGTGAAACATAGCTTCTAACCATGGTGTAGCAGTTTGGCAGTTTGATATAGTTATGAATTCCAAAAATAGATATTGGATTATGCTTGTAAACTGGTCTGTTCATCTGTGCATGATTAAGTTATTACTAGGGATTTGATTGGGCCATGTCGGTAGGGTGTTGAGCTCTTCCCCTTGGTGGGTGGGATCTCAAAGATAAAAGACATGGCAAAGAACAGAGTTGGAGTATTTTGATGTTGGACTTCTGAAGCTGAGATTTAATGCTGGAGCCCTGGGAAGTGAACACACAGAGGAGCTTGGTTGTGAGGAAAGAGAGAAGGTCCTGAGAAGAGAAACAAGCTGTTTGCCTGACAGTCTACAGCTGGGCTTGTGGAGATAGCTGTACCTGGAGACAAGCAAGCCCTGGGAAGAGAGGAACCCAGGAAGCCTGAACCCTTGCAGACGTTGTCAAGCCATCTTGCTCTAACATATGGCAACAGACTTTGGTGAGGGAAGTAACTTATGCTTTGTGGCCTGGTAGCTGTGGACTTCTACCCCAAATAAATACCCTTTATAAAATCCAACCAATTTCTGGTATTTTACATCAGCACCCCCTTGGTTGACTAATACATAAGGTCAATGGTTTACATTATGGTTTACATTTTAGACCATACATTTCTATAAATTTTGATGATATTTAACATGGCCTGTGTCTATCATTGCAAGATCATGTAGAACACTTCCATTGCCCACTAAATACTCCCTGTTCCATCTATTCTATTTCTCCCACCCCCTCCCCTTGGGGCCCACGGCAACCACCTGGCTTCACTTTTCACCATCATAAGAGTTATTTTATTGGAGTTGATTTTAAATTAATTTATGGCAAAATCTGCCTTTCCATCATGATATTTTCAAACTAAATACTTAATAAATGCTTTGGAAAACCTTTATTGATTGATGTCAGGAAGGAATTGCAGCTCTAGATTTTCAAACTATTCTAATTTATTAAGCTGTATACTTTAAATTAGTCCAGATTATCTTGAGAATTAAAGGATACCAAAAATCTCACTTGATTCACTTTCTGTATTTCCAAATTCTTTAATTAAATTATTATGCTTTTAAATAAAGATGGACATAAATGCATTTAGCAATAATTGAAAGAACTTTGGTAAGTTTTAGCACTATTTGAAAATATTTGGTTTCCTTCTAGAAATCATCATGTGTTTGAGTGGAACCACATGGCTTCTACTGTCCAAAGAGTTTTGGGAGGTATTTTATTTGTAGGCAAATATATTTGACAACTCAATATTTGTTATTTTCCCTCTACTTCAAAAATCAGCACATTTCAGAAATCAATTGCTCCAGCAGCTCAGTCCCAGAATGTGGTCAGAAATGATATAGAAAAGACTCCTTAGATCACCTGCAACAGATATGCCTTAATTTGCCAGGGCTGCTGAAACAACAACAAAATATTTGGCTTAAACTACAGGAATTTATTATTTCACCATTTTGAAAACTACAATTCCAAAATCAGCATTTTGAATCATGCTTTCTCTGAAGTCTGTAGCATTCTGATGGTGGCTTGATGGCAATCAAGAATTGAATCTCTAGCTCCATCGTAAAGCATATCTCTCCAGCATGCTGTGTTCAAATTTCTTCTGCATATAAGAATTCCAGTCATATTGAATTAAGTCCCACCCTGATTCAGCTTAGCCTCATTTTAACTAATACAATATTCAAATATTCTATTTACAACTGTGTTCACATCCACAGGACAAAGGTTAGGACTTGAACATCTCTTTGTGAGGGACATAATTCAATCCATAACAAAACCCATAAGATGAACAGTACACCAATTCACTATGAAACAAAAAACCTTACCATGTGAAGCCACAAAGATTTGGGGACTATTTGCTATCTCAGCAAACCTAATATATACTGATTGAAACAAACGCAAAGCAAGATTGTTCAAAGTACTTACACTTCCAATGTATATGCCTAAGTGATATTTTGAATGAACAAAATATACTGTTTCCCTCAAAATATTTACTTTTCCCTCAACCAGCTTCATGTAGTTAGAAAGTTATTGTCTTTATTTCTGCATTGGAAGTATGTGGTAGGAGAGAAATAAATAATCAGAGTAAGCCATTCTACTTTTTTTTGTATTTTAAATGTCTAATCCCTTGGGAGAACATAGAGTTAATGAAAAAGATAAAAGTGGAGAAAGAAATTTGGGAGACACACAACTATTACCTTGGAAAATCATATGGGTGAGGTTGCTTACCTTTAAGACAAGAAAGAAATTTTGGTGGAAACCTAGAATAGAGTGTTCACCACATTGGTGGTGAACTGTCCCAAGTTTCTGGCAGTACAACAGGGAAGCAGCAAGACCAGGGAGGTTGAGGGCATGGTATACCTAGTCAGATGGGATGGTAAGGACTAAAAAAAGTTTCCAATGTTCTAAGTATGGCAAAAAAAGCATCAAAACTCTGAACCTGATGGATACCTTCAAGACAGTGATGAGAGATGAGTTTACAGCAATATTTATAGATTTGGTATAGAGCCCACTTTCTTCATTCTGTTACCATTGTAAAACAAGTAGAACTGTGGCATAATATCAGGGTGTGTGTGTGAGGGTCTGTGTGTGCATGTGTGCATGCAAGTATATCTGCCAATTCAGTGGAATAGAGCCTTCAGATGTAAGTTAATGAGAATAAGGTCATAGTTCTTACCTAAGTATTGTGACTGAGATTCATAAGTGCTATATTTATTTATAAAATAAACATATAACACATTTGATTCCTCTTTGTCTTTGTCCAAAATAAAATCATTTTATCACACTGCCAAGGATAATAATAGTTGCCTTTAAAATTTATATAAAACCTTGTCATAAATATTATCTAATTTTTATAATATACTTCCAAAATTGGTAAAATTGCCAAGTTTGATTTAATAGTTGAAGAAATTGAATCTCAATTTCTTACAAGACTTACTTCTAATTCTTATATTATCCTTAAAGTGATCCTTGAATTGAGGTTTTCAAAATACATATATTATTTTATACCAAATTAATTTTTAATTAAAAAAATGATTGATTTATATTTTGATTTACGGTAACTATCCATGTAGAAAGAAAAAGTAAAATCAGGATTAAAAAATAATTCCAGTATATTTTCAGTAGTTGAAACAAATAGTTGCTTTTTATTTTTCTATTATTTAATTTATTTGTTTCAAATTAATATCTTTTTAATGGCATAATGTCATTTTTCTTCTCTATTTAAAGGTCCTGTTTCAAACTTTTCAATATATTTCTCTTTAAATAAAATACAAATCTAATTTGTATTCCAGAATCATTTTGTCCTATATATTTCTAAAACACTTCACTCCATGATAACAGTCTATAAACTAGACATACACCTCTTTTCACATAGGAAAAGAAAATTAGCTAGTGAAATCAGATTCCCTCAAATCTAAGTTTTATTCAATATTATGATTAAAAGTATTATGATTAAAATACTGTCATTTAAAGAAACAATTTCATATTAGGGAAATAGTGTGAATAATAAGAACCTACTCTATGTGAAGAATCAATGTATTTCTCATTTGAAAAGTGTCAGAAGCTGAGGGTGTTTCTCAATTCATATTTGAAGGAGTGTGGATAAATACTTAAATAACCTGAAGAAGCCTTAGTGGAGTGGGGCTTTCAGAACTCTTTTCACGCTTTTTCCTCTCTGTCTACTCCACATAAGCCCACATTTTAAAAGAGATGTTGCCATTCTGACTGCTCAGCATTTTGAGCACGCATGACGTGGGACACCGTGCGTTAAAGTCAGGACACAAGCATGGACTTCCTCATGCTCTTCTGCTTCCTGGTTGACCGTCTTTCCTCTCTTTGCTGGCTGATTACTCCTCAACCCTGAATCTCGAAGGTAAGGAGATTCAAAATATTTTGGGGCATAAGTCATTTCTCCTTCTGTAGGAAAGAGAAAGTTTCCCTTAGGCTTGGCCTCTAAGCCTTGTTCTCCAAATATTTAGAATCCTATGCATTTGAATAGTTTGTGTGCTTGTTCAGCTATTTAAACTGTACTGGTTTCCTGATTCTCTTATCAGTCTTTTTGTGTATAGCTGTAATAGTTTGCAGCCCCCTGAACCTCACTCTGAGCCCTGAGCATGGTGTTCTTTACGTACTTTCCTATGGCAGTTAAAAATTCCGTTAATTAAACTACATATTATATTGAAATTTGGATTAAACAGCACAAAGAAGTGACATAATTTTTCCCAAGAATTTACATGAATAAAACTGATTTCTGTGTTATAAAGAGTATTATCCCAAATATGATTATAAGATGTGATCAAATGGATCCCACTTCAGTAGGTTCTAATTCCACTAGAATTTCAAGTTACCATAGCAACATCTGCTTCCCAAAAGTAACAGTGTTTTAATGGGATTATATTTAAAGAAAAATGATTTTACTAATTAAGATTTTTATATTGGATACTAAAAACCTTAAAATATTTAGCAGCTTTGATGAATCCCATGGAAGAACATATTGTCATAGAGAGTTTATATAAAAAGAACATGAATTGGTATATTTATTCATATTCTTTGGTGAATTAATTGCATTTATATGGAAAATCCACACATTGTTTTCTAAAAAGAAAAATATATTATGTTAAATCATTGTAAGAATTAATAATTATATAATATGACTAAAGATAATAAATTAAGGATACTGAAGATAATTCTTCTTACACAGAAAGACAAAGAGTTACAAAGGAACAGCCATTATTTGTGGAAAAAGCATTCTCTGAGTTTAAAAGGCATATTGAACAAGAGAATACCATCAAGTCCACTCTAGTCCATAGTTCTTCCCCCAATCCTGAGGGGACTGGGTTGGTGATATCCACTCCAACTCCAAGTGAGAGAGGGCTTATATCCCATGGATATGGTGGGTGGTATTCTCTTGTTCATATATGGTGATTCTAGCAATGCAAGAAATTATAACAATGAGGTGGAGCCAGTGGCCACTTGACAGTTTTTGGGTAGGGAGGGGATGAGCAGTTGAAATACAGTGGCTTCTTTGGGAGTTGGAGGTTGTCCTGAGTACCGTTGTGGCAATGGATGTAGGCCATTTTAAATCAGCACACACCACTCAGAACTGAGTGGGAGAGAGTGTGGTCTACAGTGTGAACTGTGGTCTATGGTTGGTGGCAAGGCTCCAGGATGTGTAAGTTCATTGAGGGTGGTGGGCCACACTGTGGGAGATGTTTGTGTGGGATGTGGTGGGAGGTGTGGGAGGTGGGCAACATGGGAATCCCAGTGGGTTCCGTGTAATGTTTTGGGTAATCCAAGCACCTCTTGAAATATATGTATATATATATATAAATAACATTTTTGTGAGCAAATACACATATATGCATATATATTTATATATCATTTTGCAAATGTTTGTATGTATTGTAAGAATTTTGATTTTTACCCATAATAATAAAAAAAAAAAGGCATATTGATACTGAGGTGTCGTCTATAGCATTATTCTCAAGTAATCTCACTGATATGAATCCTCATATTTCTCCAAATATTGAAACATCAGATCTAAGAACTGTTGGTATGGATAATATCAACTTTAAAATAAATGTGTCTTTAACAGTGGTATTAACATTTCTAAAGAAGCAACACATGATTTAGTAAAAACTTTTAAATCATAGTATATGTATATATAAAGCATATAGTAAAATGCTGAATATATACTAAATATATATTAAATTTGGAAAATTATGGTGACTACTAAATAAACTTTGGGTTATTTAAAACTCTAGAGAAGAAACCTAGAAGAAAAGAATTGGCAAAGTAGATTGAAACTATGACCCAAATATATCCTGCCTACTAGAAATGCACTTAAAATGTTATGATATAGACTGTTTCAAAGTAAAAGGCTATAAAAAGCTATACCTTGAAAAGATTATCAAAAGAAATCAGGAATGGTATATTCATATCCAATAAAGTGGATTTCAGAACAAAGATAAATTACCAGAGCCAGAGAGAGATATTATATAATATGACAAAAGGGTCAATACAGCAAGAAGACATAGCGATTTTAATGGGTATGCTCCAAACAATAGAGCTGAAAAATATGCAAAACAAAACCTAATATGCCTCGCCCAAAATTGATAAAAGAGCTAGACAGAAAATCATCAAGTATATAGAGGAAATCAACAAAACCTTCAAACAACAAGATCTAATTAATATTTATAGAATATTCTACCCAACAAGGGCAGAATATAAATTATTTTTAAATGTCCATAGAACATATACTAAGATAAACCATATCCTTCGTCATAAAACAAATTTCAAAGTTTAAAATATTTGAAATCATGCAGTGTGTTTTCTGAGCCCAATAGAAAAAAAGTAGAAATCAATAACAGAAGAGTAACAAGAAAATCTCTAAACTTTGTAAAGTAAACTAATTTCTAAAAAATCCTTGAGTCAGACAGGAACTCTCAAGGGAAATCAAAATTATGTTGAATGAAATGAAAATGAAAAAAAAAAGTGCCAAAAATTGTGGAACATAGAGAAAGCAGTATTGAAAGGAAGATTTATATCACAAAATGCATATATTCCAAAAGAGAAAAGTCTTAGTCAATAATCTAAGTTCCCACCTCAGAACCTATAAAAAGGATAACAGAATAAACTTTAAAAAAGTAGAAGATAAGAAATAATAAATATAAGAGCTGAAAAAATGAAATGGAAATAAGAATATCAGTGGAGAAAATCAATTAAATGAAGAACTGACTTTTTGAAAAAATTAATAAATTTAACAAATTTATAGGAAGACTGATAAAGAAAAACTAAGAGAAGACACAAATTATCAATATTATGAAGAAAACCAAGTATATCATTATAGAAACTTAAGATATCAAAAGGATAATAAGAGAATACAATGAACAACTATACTTATATAAATTTGATCACTTAGAAGACATGGATAAACTCTTTCAAAAGAAAACCCACAAACTAACACAAAACAACAGAAAAGAAATTGATCATTTGAATAGTCCTATAATTATTAAGGAAATTGAATTCATAATTTTAATACTCCAGAGGAGGAATCATCAAACCCAGATAGTAAGACTGGAGAATTCTACCAATTATTTGATGAGTAATTCTAAATAATATCTTCCACAAAATAGATGAAGAGGTAACACCTCCATTTTATGATGCTCATTTTATATGATACCAAAACCAGTCAATGAAAGTACAAGGAAAACTATAGACGAATTTTACTCATGATATAGATGCAAAAATATTTAACAAAATATTAGAAAAATTAAATTCAGCAACATAAAACAGTAAATATAAACTATGACTAATTTTTCTTCCAGCGAATCAAGACTAGTTCATTATCTGAAACTCAATTAGTAAAATCCATATTTTTAACATGATAAAGAAGAAAAAATCAGATAATCACATCAACCAATGCAGAAAAGCATTTGGAAAATTCAACACCCTATCATAATAAAATTTTTATACAAACAGGAATAGAGGGAAATTTCCTCAACTTGATAAAGAGGACCTATAAAAAATTAATAACAAATATACTTAATGGTGAAAGACTGAATATTTTCCCTTTAAGATTGAGAATGGGCTAGGATGTACTACTCTTATCACTCTTATTCAATACAGTGCTAGAAAGCCTAATTGATGAAAAGGAAATAAAAATATATAGATCTGAAAGGAAGAAAAAAACTGTCTGCATTTGCAGATGACATGATTGTGTACTTAGAAAATACAAAGGAATTAACAACAACAAAATGATAAACAAACAAAAAGCTCCTATTACTAATGAATGAGTTCAACAAAGTCACAGAATAAAAAATCAGAGAAAAATAAATTTTATTTCGTATACCATCAATGAACACATTTGGATAATGAAATTTAAACTACAATATCTATTACAATTACTAAAACATTGAAATACTTAAGTGTAAATCCAACCAAAAAAAGTACAACATTGTATGCTGAAACAAAACAAAAATATAAGCCTAAAAATCTGTTAGGAGAAATCAAAGAACTAAAAGAATTGAGAGACTTTCTGTGTTCATGGATTAGAAAACTCAATATAGTAAAGATGTCAATTCCCTGAATTCAATCTACAGGATTAATGCAATTCTTATTAAAACCCAAGCAGTAATTTTTTCTAGATAAAGACAAAATTATTCAAAGATTTATTTGGAAAGGTAAAGGAACTAGAATTAGTAAAATAATTTTTAAAAATGATAAGTTGGAAGAAATTATTTATTCTACCGGATTTTAAGACATTATATAACTGTGCTAATCAAGATTCTGTGGTATTAGCAGAGAGGGGTAAACATAGATCAAAGGAAAAGAATAGAGAATCCAGAAATAGACTCCCACAAATATGCCCAACTGATTTTTGACAAAGTCAAAAGTAATTCATTGGAGGAGAGACAGACTATTTAACAAATGGTACTGGGGCAATTGGATATCCATAGTGGGGGCAAGAAAAGGGGACAACCTCGACCTTAACCTCAGACCATAGACAAAAGTTAACTCAAAATGGATTACAGATTTAAATGTAAAATATAAAACCATAAACTATTTAGAAAAGAGAAAACATAGAAGTTAATCTTTGATATCTAGAACTAGGCAAATGGTTTTTAGGATTGTCACAAAAAGCTGGTTGTATAAAAAGAAAAATTTATAGATTTGACTTCATAAAAAAACTTTGGGTGAAAAACAAAATGCAGACTGAAAGAAAATATTTGCAAACCATGTATTAGACAAAGGCTTACATGAAAAACACTCAAAACTCAACAGTAAAAAGCCAATCAATGAAAACAGAAAATGGACAAAAGACAAGGATAGACATTTCCTTGAAAATGATAGACAGGTGGCAAAAAAGCACAGGAAAAGATGCTCAACATCGTTAGCCAGTATGAAAATGAAAATGAAAATTACAGTGAGATAGCACTACATAGCTATTAAAGTATAGAGAGGGAAAAACAGGTGTAATACACAGGGACATTTTTGGTACTTGGGAATTGTCCTGGATGACATTGCAATGACAGATATAGGCCATTTTAAATCTTACCATAACCTACAGAATTGGGTCAGAGAGAGTGTAAACTACAATGTAAACTTTAATCCAAATTTAGGGGCAGTGCTCCAAAATATGTTCATCAACTGCAATGGATATACCTCACTAATGAAGGATGTTGTTAATGTGGGAAAATGTGGGAGGTGTGGGGAGTGAGGCATATGAGAATCCCCTATATTTTTTATGTGACATTTGTATAATCTAATCTTTAAAAATAAATAAATAAATAAAATAAAATAAAATAAAATAAAATAAAGAAACGGTAATAAAGGAAAAAAAAAAAAAAAAAAAAAAAGACCTGGATTGAGAGAGGAGATTGAGGAAGAGGGGTAGCTTAACGCTCCTGGCTACAAATTTGTTTTTATATATCTCCATTAAAAAGGGACTTCAAATGCCTTGGTTTCCAAAGAAGACTCCTGTTCAAACAGCATTTTCTGCCATGTTTCTGGGCAATTGGACACGTAGACTACAGATAGATATGAATCTGTCAGCAGTCTGAGACTGAACTGAAATTCTTCCTTTTTATAAATATTCCTTGGCTACATGTAAAGAACTCTGTTGGGCAAGGCAAGACCTATAAGCACTAATTTTAAGCTAACAGACTCCCTGGATTCCTAAAAATACCTGAGATTTTGATTGATTTTGACTGTGGAAAACGGAAATTTCTTTTCAATACCATCAAATTTGGGATGGGCTCCTTTTCTTGACAATTACCTACTTTGAGCCACTGGGCAAGTGTCCTAATTTACTGAGATGGATACAATGTCCTATTTTTGGAGTGTGCAGAGACATGATTATAATACAACTCAGAGTCTATTTTATTAACTAGTTTCTTTTATAAAGGTTGGACTCATTCAATAAATCACTGTTGAGTGTCCAAAAAATAAAATAAAATAAAATAAAATAAAATAAAATAAAATAAAATAA